>VDFB02086081.1:202892076-202904581 GCA_007258455.2 Sequoia sempervirens | reverse complement strand
CATAAAGGACAAACCAATTGGTGATGTAGATTGGCTAGAGGAGGAACAAACAAATTTAAAACAACTAATGGATTTTGTTAGAAAATTTACCAAGATGTGGCTCAAACACACTTTGTGGGAGTTGGAGAATAAAGGAGTGAAGTGCACTTATGACCTAATGGGAGATTTGGATCCCCATTCTACTTCTGAAGAATCTACCAAACAAGACCCTAAGGGCAAGGGAAAGTTGGACTCTCCTCTCAAAGTCAAGATTAAGGATGTACAAGAAACAGAGGTCAAAGAGACAGAAAAATAGAGAAGGCCAAAGGCCAAGAAGAGGACGAGGACTAAGAAGTCTAAGCAGAGTCTTGAGGCTGATGCTCTTGTGCCCAAAAGGAAAAGAATTGTAAAATTGTCAGAGAAGGCTAACTCCAAGGTTGGGGAAAAAGTTTCCCCACCGATAATAGATGTTTAAATCTCAGAGGAGAAGGCCAAAGTGTATGCAAGGAAGTCTAGGACTCCTCCTAAGGACAGTGTGCCTAAGGCTGACTTAACACCGGTGGTTTCTCATGAGGAGCAACATGATGATGTTCCTCCCGCCCATGAAGTTCAAGGTGAGCGAGGTGAGGAAGAAAATATGAAGATCATCCAGATACTAAAGGTGAAGAATTCCATGTAGGTGATCTCCACAGTATAGAGGAAGATATTGAAAAGATAATGCAATCCCCAATGGTTGCACATACGAATTCTCCTATTAGAACTGAGGCGGTTGAATCTCCTTCAAGGGAAGTAGAGGTAGAAATGATCCCATCACCTGAGCATGAAAAAGAACACTTCAAAGAAGAAAGTAAGGTGGATGAGGCTCCTGATGAACAAATTTTGAATGAGGAGGCACCTAAGGGTCAGCAAGAGGAGAAATTGGCTAAGGCACAATTTGATTCTGCTATCCCTAAATGGTTAGATAAGGAAATAAAGAGAAAAAAGGTGGTAGTAGAAGATAGTCCACCTAATTGGGATGCACTACTAGCCAAAATTGGAAAAGATAAAGGTAAGAAAAAGGCTAGAGTGATCTCAAGAATTGAAAGAGATGAGGCACATAACAAGGTTGTTCATGTTGCTACCCCTGTTCTAGGAAAAAATAGAGATGATGTGGCTGGAAATGATTATAATATACAGAATTTTAATATTGGGCCTACATTAGTTGAGCAGGACATTGAAGATTATGAAGGCTCCAACACAGTCATTGTGGATAGGTTGAGAAGGGAAGTAAAAACCAAGCAGGAGCTAAAGAGAGAAAATGAGAATCTCAAGAAGTGCTTGGAGGAGTTAATGAAGCCACTACAGTCAATCAATCCCTCTTCCTCTACCACCAATCCTCTGGCTCAGGAGACCATAAGTGAGCTTGAAAAGATGAAAGCTTCCACCCTTGCCACTGTAAATTGGTTGAAAGGGGTGCAAATTAAGGGTGATGAAGCTATTAAGTAGGTTTTATCAATTGGGAAGGATGCTTCCATGACAACTAAATGGTTGAAATAGGTAATGGCACAGGATAAAGAGGACACCGACCTCCTCCTATAGAAAACTAGAACTCTAATGGAGTACACCAAGGATAGATTGGTGAGTGATGGGATTCTTCCCTCTTCCAGAGCTGCCATGCCAGGGGAATGGTTTGAAACGTTGCAAATCTAGAAGAAAGTGTTGAGAAAGATTTACAAATAGAGAAAGCACATTGATGACACCCTAGTTGGCGTCTATGATGGCTCCATTGCCTTCTTTGAGATCATGACGGGAAGGAGGAAGATCATGCCCAAGTACTTGAGCCTGGAGCAACTGCGAGAATGGTAGCACGAGGTGTATGCACCACTTGATGATGGTTCTATTTCTGAGCACCAACTAGATGATGCGGTCACCTACCTCATAGTTATTGATAAGCATGTGACATGTAAGGAAGAGTGGGATAGGTCAGTCAAACACTCAAGGGAGGAGATTGCATCCATTGAGAGGCAACTTAGGGTTTTGCCAGTACCGTCTATGGCTGACCTATATGGAGCATTCTTAAGGCTAAATGAAGAGTCAGATTAGTGCAAAGATAATAGGGAAGAGAGCTGATGCTAAGCTACAGTGTGATTTGTACTTCCCCATTATCTTCCCGCGCGTCATCCGGGCTGCATCACAGATCCTGGGCTGACCTTGACGGGACATGCATTTATTGCCTATTTCACCTATTTTGAAGACTCTCTTGGTTGGGTGGTTGTGCTGAGTTCTTGTTACGAAACCCTTGCCTGGCCAACGGGTTTCTTTGGATTTTCTATATATTGGGAATTTGGGCCCCTTTGTAAAGGGTTAGATAGTTTTTAGTTAGAAGCTAGAGGAAAATAGTTAGAAGTTAGCCAGTTAGAGGTAGAGTAAGTTAGCGAATAGTCATACTCAAGCAAATATTGTAACAAAAAACTAGAATTGTTGCTACAGTGGACAATTTGAATACAAGGAATAACATTGTGATTTGATGCCCTACTTGTCTTCTTTGTTTTGCATGGTCCCTATTTTCTATCTTTAAAATTACTTTGAGAAGGTTAATACTAGTGTTAGATTTGATTGATAATGTTTGTGATTTACTACTTGAATGTTGCAGCAATCCTTGAGTCCATACTTTTCACAACCAACTGATTGTTAGTTGCTTTGCAAAGTTAGCCTGGAATTTATATTCCTTGTGCTTAGTTCAATCGTGAATGTTATTCATTTTAACTACAATAGGGTTATTTGAATGCATGTTCATGGTTTGAAAATCTTAAGAGCCTTAGAATATTGCACTGTTCTCTATAAGATAGCAGATTTATCTGGGTCAAGCAGAGATCAGTTTTGAAGGATTGGTCTGTTTTGGGTATTGGTTGCTTTCATTGTTAATCTTAGGAATAATATTAGATTTATAAATCTCTTAAAAACCCTTACTCTTTTGCTATTTCTTTGATTATTGGGTTAAAATTAGGATTGAAGTGTCACCAGTTTGTTAAATCTGACAAAATCAATTCCATAGCTTGCTTGTAGTAAGGTCCCATTGTGATTACCAACAATTTCACATTTATCACTGAGTTGTTTATGCATTGTCAAGATTTAACATAGAGACCTTGGGGTTATCTCTTGAGGCTTGCTGATAGAGATTTACCTTTTAAGAGAGATAGGATATTGCATCTTGTCTATGTTGTTGTTGTGTGAAGCTTGATGATCAACCTGGCTGATGTTTCTCATACCACTGAACACTTGCACCAGCAACCGATGTTCTTTTCTTAAGTTGATAATCTTTAATGAAGCATTTCCCTTTTTTCTCCTTCACTAGTCTTGCATATCTCTTCACTAAAGCAAACATATAATTAATAAGTGGGTTAAAAGACAATCACAAATGCATCAATGACAGTCCTAAATTCATATGACATCAAACACCAATAGATAATACCAACTTAATGGTAGTCAATAGAGAGCAGCATATAATTATCATTTTACAAATTAACAATAATGTAATTTTGAAAACCCTTCTACAATCAAACTTAAACACTTGAAAGAAAGAAATGATCGATAACATGACTTTACAAAGTCAATGTGCATACTTACAAATCAATCCAAGGAACCATTTGGGTATGCTCTACTCTTTTTTGTGTCAAGTATTTCTTCGTGGTTAGACTCATGCACTTTCCACAAGTTCTTGTTCCCAAGTCTGCCCTTATATTTGATAAAATGAACATTGGCTACGACGACAAGATTCGAGTAGTGAAGAATCTTTTGATGTGTGTCAAAATCCTCAAACAACCAAACTACAACATTCTTAACTGGGTACCTTCTAATTCATGTTCCAATAACAACCACCGAATTTGTAGGATATTCTATATTTTCTCCATCTATAACTAGGGCCTCCAATTTCTTTTTGGCCTTGATACAATGACACAGGTAATAATCTATACCCTCTTCATTGTATTCATCTACAATCACCACATAAGCATGCCATACATCGATATGTTCATCTTGTTAGATGTATTTAATGAACATCAAAATAAAACAACAAAGGAAGATATATTACCTAGTTCTAGTAGGTCTGATACATGATCAAAGTCAATGGATGATTGTATCTCTGTGATTTGTAGAGCTATCAGGAGCTAATAAGTGTCAAGTGGGGTTATACTTCTTACAGACCATTTTTCAACCCACTCTGTTGACTCACAATCATTCCATGCTTGAAGTGTGCATTCAGAACAAAAGCATGCCATCTTTCATGTATGGATAGTCCATGTACCTACATTGGAGCTTCTAAAAGAGTGTAGCTCACTCGATCCTATTAGTGTACAACAAACCTCATATTTTGCAATGTTAGTATCATCTACTAAATGAAAAAAATCTACGAACTAAAGAATTACCTTCACTACATTGACCCAATGCATGATTGCACCACTCGACAATTGATCTTGCATTTGTCAACTTTACACTATCTTTGTACTTTAACTCTTCTCGTGCTAAGGTTCTTTTGATACATGCACCTACTCCATCATGCTCCCCCTTTCCATGCCCGACCTCTAAGAAGTTCCACATATGGGGAACACCACTAATCCTATGCATCCTGCTCAACCAATAAAACATTTTGGAGTTCTTGAATTGTGATGTACATTTATCTAACCATATGATATGTTGACTAAATGATATGCCCCTACTAGCCAGATCAGCATAGAACATCTAAAAGTAACTTTGCACAAACTCTGTATAATGTGTGTGATCATCATTGATGTAAGAGTGATACTCCCTCAATGATTTCATGTTATCCTTTGTACTATAATTTGCATGAATGAAAGCTATATGCACAAATATAGCAACCTGCATGGAGTTGTATTATTTTGATTGCACCTTGTTCTATGGTTGTAGTGTTTAGTTCTTCATGAAGTTGACAATTGAAATGATGTTATGAAGTGGAAACGCGTCCTTGCATAACTTGAACTGTGAGTCCAACCATCAAGCTCTATATGTATGCCTTGCATACTCATAGACCACTTGATCACAAAAAATTCCCATAAACTGATACACTGGAATTTTATCACTGACCAATTCACACTTCTTTTCTTTTTTCCCATCTTTTAAACTGTAGGCTACTGTCTTGTATTTTCCAAAATCCACAATTCCATTTCCAATTGTGTGTCTACTAGCCATGTGTTGGAAAATTGGCAAATGTTTCATGCCACCACAATGATCACATGTTCCATCCAAACATGACTTCTTGTAAAAAATTTGACCATCCACTCTTTCACATAAAATGGAAGATAAGAATTCCTTGAGGATTTAGGTGGAGGCCTTATGTTACATTCCTACAAAACATTATTACTATGCATATCTACACATATACGTCAATAAACATCATCATGGTTACAAAACTCAATATGTACTCTACAACAACAAGTAGTATGTGTGTGATTTATTTTGACATAAAAAGGCTTTAGCATTTCAAAATACCTTTGACATATTTTACTTTGAGGAAAGTTCCATATCAAATCAACAAAAAATTGGGTTTGAGTGGTATTCAAATAATGCTTTGGATGTGGCTCACAAATTTGACTACCAATACTCCTTCTTACAACATCTCTTTGATTGGGAGAGGTCCTTGTGTTATCCTTCCAATAATCTTGTATTATAGATCTCAAGCTTGAGCAATTTTATGAGTGTCACTTCATTCCTCATCATTTAATTATAAATGTCAATCTATTTAATTATAAATGTCAATCTAGGGTGGTGTCCATGGCAATATGCAAGAGGGAGAAGAAATCATTTGCATGACATGCTTTTTCTACAAACGGAATTGAAAGGCAATGAATGAAAGAAATTTCTAGAATAAAATCTAATCTAAGAGCTTGTAAATGAAATGTTAGAATTAAATCTATCCTAAGAAACTTGTAAAAAGGAAATACTAAAAATGTAAAGAGTTGGAAATGAAATGGCTGCTAAGAAATGAAACTACAAAACAACTACTGCTGCTAAAAATTGAACTATATTATTTTATAAAAATCTTCCCCCCCATTTGATTCCTTGATTACAATGAATTTACAGAATTCTTATTTTCAATTAATCTAAAAAGTGAGCCTTAATTGTTGTGCAACAGCTTGCTAGAAGATAGGAACATGTGTTGAGGGAAAAAGATAAATCTTTCCTTTATCTTGTTGAGTCAATCTTCTTTGGTCGACCAAAATAAATATGCCTATTTTGCAGCCCCTAAATAAGCTCCAAAAAGACATTTGACTAATGAAAAAGTCATGTCTTTCCCTTGTGTATCATTAAAGCTCGTAAAATAGCTCCTAGATGATTGCAAAAAGGTTCAAACTGCCCAAAATTGTCTCCTAGATATGCTTCATTTGTTTGCACAACCCAACAACCTGCCTTAATGCTTGGAACTTCCCCCTAGATGCTCTCAACTATTGTCTCTTAGCTGCTCATAGAAGCCCAAATTTCTCAACCTCTTCATAAATTATCCTTCACTTGGATCCTTCTTAGCTCTAGAAATTCCAAAGCAACAAAGTCCTAGAGCATTGAACTAGTGAAGCATGAAAGAAAAGTTCCAAAGCATTGGACTACTGAATTTTTCTCTCAAAGCACGAACTGGGTTTTCATGGAATTTAATGGGTTTTTTGCCTTCGTCTCCAAATTTCTATCCAAAAATATCAAGAACCCAGATCGTAATTTTTAAGAAATGATGAAATCTTTGACTGTTGCAACTGAAAATCTCTTACTTTCATCATCATGCTCAGTCTTGATAAACTTCATAATTAAGAAAAATACATGATTTTATTTGGCTAATAGATGAGACATTTTTTGTCTCATCACAATCATTTTATCTTTTTGTGGCACTCTACCCGAGAATTCCCATAACTCATTGTTATTTGGATCCTCCACTCTTTCACGCCTTCCTTTGGATCTCATTAGAGATTATCTACTTATTTTCAAAGACTTGCTTCTCTTTGTAAGGTTCACCTTGTTCCTTGTTTGAGTACTTAACAGTGTTGTTTTCATCACACATCGTGTGGCACAACTATCCTTTGTGCGTGAGGTAGAACCCATGCTCTCATATGCACTCATCAAATTCTTTACAATGGAATTTTCACTTCAGTCATTTGAAACTCTTAGCCCAAGAACATTAATGGTGGGCCTAAATTTGAGTTGCCTCATCATTTCAACAAATATTTGACATCTTCCACCCTCACTTAGCTTCTCAAAAAATAAACTCCATATCCTTTGTGCATATCTTTGACATGTACATTTTGGAATCTTATTAGGCATCCATTTAAAAACATTGGAATCAATATCAACCAAAAATTTAGATTTTCTATGAAAAAGTCGAGGAGGAGTTCTCAAATGTAAAGTTTTGTCAATGTTAGGAATGTCAACAACATTGAGAATAGATCGTGTACCTTCAATTGGAGGTGCAATTGATGACATACCTTGAGATTGACATGTAAACGATGTTGTACCTCCAACTTGAGATGTCGTATGTGGAGTACCTTCAAATAGAGATGTGTTTGTTGATGTACTTTCAAAACCCAATGTTGTTGATGATGTGTCTTCAACTAGAGATGTGTTTTCTGATGTACTTGGAAAACCACATGTTGTTGTTAGTGTGTCTTCAACTGGAGATGTGATTGTTGTTGTACTTTGAGCATGATATATTGTAGATGGTGTGCATTGAACATCACCTATGGTTGATGATGTGCCCCTAACTTCAGGATCCATTTGTGTCCTTCCACGAATTTTGTTCATTCATTCCCTTTGTGCTACCGACATCTCTCTTAGATTGTACAGGAATTTCTTGATGTATGGGCTACAATTCCTTTGCTTCACGAGCTTGCATTTTTTATTATATTATCCTTGCATTTTTAACCTCACGTTCTTCCGGTGTTAGAGGCTTTGGTTGTTTCCTTGGCATGACATTGAATGCTACATGTTCACAAACACACATAGAAAAAAAGTAAGTGCAGACACATAAAAATTTCCTCGAATAATATTAAAAGTTTTATCATTATGTGGATCCATTATTAATACCATTATCCATTCTATATATAATTCATCTCATTTTCATATTTCATGCATAACCATTTTATAAATATTTATCCATCTCATTAAATCATTTATAAATCTATAATCATTAAAATAATCATTTATCCATATTCATAAACTCCATTTGCATAATCATTTTCACTAAATCCATTTACATAATAATTTATCCATTATCATTTATTTATTCATATGATCATTAAAATATCCATACATTTATACATTTGTATATTTCATTGAAATCCATTTGCATATGCATAAATCAATTCATATATTTATCCATTTCCTTTATTTACCATTTTGCATGCATTTCTCCATTTCAATATTGGATCCACCCCTAAGGAGATCTATTTAAACCTTTCCCTCACTCATATCTCGAGCATCCACGTTCTTTGTATTTTAGTTATCTTTGCATACACTTTGAGTACTCTTTGTTTTGCACTCTTTTTTTGATATCCATTTCATCTTAGTTTATTTGCATGTTAGCATTCTAGTTTTATCATGCTTTATTTTGTTATTTCATATCATTCATATTCAATCTTCTAATCCCCATTCACCATAGCCTCTTGTGCACAGTGCTCTGAGAGAAAATTTATTCAACAACACAGGCTCTTGGATGATAGGAGGGCAATGGAGACAAAAATCCATTTGCATGCATGTGTGTTTAGTTAGTTTTTTTTGTTTCCATGTGTGTGTAGGTGGCAGGTACTCCATTGTTTGATGTTGGAACAAATTTGAATCTTCGAATTTAGACTCCTATTTCCATTCATCAACATTTGGCATGCCTAGTGGGACCCTTCCCTATTTTTTCTATTGCTTCATAGAAGTTTCGACGGTCGTATTTGCTCTAAAGTTTCTAATGCATGTTAATTACATTTGCATAAGATTTTTTAAGCCCTTTGTAAGAAATATATTTTGTGCATAATTTGCAATCATGCATTCCAAGAGATGATGTGCGGCCTCACAGTTGCATGTTTTTGAAACATTCTTTTATCCATAATCTGTAATCATTGCTTGAAAACTGTGGAAACATAGACAAGGTATTAATGAAATTTTCAATGTGCATGTTGTTCCATGGCTTGAAGACGCAATTTTAATTCACTATTTATTAAGTATCTTTCTAATATACTATAGGTCGTATTGAAAGAATATCATAATCAATCATTTTGTAATCCTAATCGGCCAGGACGTTTTTGCTTTTTAAGAATTGAAGTTAAAAACTTTTGTATGGAAATTACAACATCAAACTGTAACATGTAATTTGAGGACACTAAATGTATTCTTCTTAACAATGATCTTTTACAATTTTGTTGCAGTTCTACTTCATAATGTTCTTTAAATCTTGGCAATAAATCTGTTTTTCATAATTTTCTTCTACAATCTTGTCATTGTTACGCTTCATAATGTTTTTGACTTACATATGATGAAATTTGGGTGCTAGCACTGAAATGGAATTTCCTCAAACAATTTTAATACATTCTCACTGCAAGCGAAATTCCTGAATACAATCTTTCTTTTAAATGCACGTAGCAAGAAGACAAAATTTTGTATAAGTTAATTAGTGTTTATTTGAAGTATCAGGGGCAGTGGTGTTAAATTCCCTAATCGAAATTCATTTTGTTTATAGTATTTCTGCTTTGAATCTTATTTGCAGAATGTTTTTTTAATGTCTTTGGGTCGTCTCCCTTCTTGGGTGCCTAATATCTTCTTTTTCAGGTTCAAAGTTTGTTAATTGAGGAGCAAACAAAAGATCCTCCCATTTTCAATGTATCTTGCAATCATGTATCTTGTATAAACAGAGACATGAGGTTATGGGGTTTCCATAGCTAACAGATGGTTGAGAGCATGATTGCATTCATAGTGTCTTGATTGTTTTTTTAGATTCAGAATTTTAAATTTTAGTTTTTGATTTGGATTAACTTTAGATTTTAATTTAGATTTAATGCATATTAATGTAATTTAGATTTAGTTAGATTGTTACTAATTTGTATTTTAAGATCTTCCTAATTTAGTTTAGTTTCCAATTTAGTTTAATTTTTAATTTAGTTTAGTTTTAATCTATAATTTAGTTTTAGTTTAGTTTTTTCTAATTTAGTTTTAGTTTCTAGTTTCTAATCTAGTTTTAGTGTTAACTTTTTTTCCTGATTTAGTTTAGTTTCTAATTTCTAATTAGTTTAATTTTTAGATTTTCTAATTTAGTTAGTTTTTCAAATATTTAATTAGTTTATTTATTTTTTTTAAATAATTTAGTTAGTTTCCAATTTCTAATTAGTTTAGTATTTAAGTCTTCTAATGTAGTTAGTTTTTAAATTTTTGAACTAGTTTATATTTGAGTTTCTAATTTAGAGCTAGATTTAATTTAGAATTTAGAGCTAGATTTTTTTAATTTAGGTAGACTTAAATTAGACTTTACAATAAATGCTAATTTTTCTTTTTAACTTAGTTTCTTAATTTCGGGGCTAACTTTGTTAATTTGTTTTCTTTTTTGCAGTTCGTCTGTCTAAGGCTTAAAAAATATAAAACTCTTGTTTGTCAAATAATATTGATTGAAACTACTAATGGGTGGTTTTGTAGGTTTTCATGTGTCCAAGACTTTATTCTAAAACAAATAAATCTTGTTTGTTTTACAGTAGATCACACTTCGATTGGTGCTTAAAAAGAATAATTGTCTTTTCCCACATAGATGTGACTAGGGGATTAATAAATCATTGTTTGTTGTGCTTGTAAAGATGGTAGGTATATGATTGTAATCTATTAGAGGGCCTGCCACCCCGCTTCGAAAGGTGGGAACGACCCAAGCATTAACGGGAAAAAGCCAAGTCCTTCTGAACCGCTATATAAATTTGTGGTTGCAAGGAAAGATTGCAATCAATGGGAAGTGGTACATGATAGCTCTCCCCCAATATCTTTATGATGCCAAAATCCCTTGTTCTAAGGGTTGGGAGACCTCTTGAGGGAGTTTATCATAGTATCCCCTAAACTAGAAGCCCTTACTAGACACCTCTTGCTTTTAGAAGCCTATGAGCCTTTCGATCGTTGCTTGGTATAGTGTCAGGTATAGTATCATGCCCAAAGATACTCACTACTGACTCCCTTGAGTAGAGATAGCAAATTCCTCTTTGGGGAATTCAAATTTGGTGTGCCCAAGAAGTGAGTGTCGTGGAGGGGAGCCAATTCCACCAAACTTCTAAGCTATCTGCTATCGAAAGGGAGAAGTGTTTCACACTGATCTTGGGCTATTTCAGTGGGCTATACCAAGTATACAAACCTTTCTGAATAATTAGGTTGTTCTTGTCTCAAGAGTGTCTTTATTTCTGATATACCAGTGAACAACCACTTTGTCTTCCAAGTGTTTTATGTGTGTGTATTCAAAAATAAATCTCAAACAAACATCACACCTAGTAATTTGCAACATCTCAACCTTGCAAACCCCAAAAGGTCAAATAGAAAAAACATCCAAAATGAACCTATCACTAAAATCTCTTGGGGTCATCATCCTTTAGTTCTAATTTTTCAATCCTTGCATTCCACCTACTTGTTGCATATCCTCTGCTCTTGCATTACCCAAACAAACCTTTAGCTTGCACTTAGGCTACTCTTTCTAGGTCTTGAAATCAAACCATTGGCTATCTATCACCTATATCACTTGAGGTTCATCATCCTTGAGTTAGGGAACATACCATTATCCTTTAGTAGGGAAATCCTTTTGGATTTCATCATCTCCTACATACCATCTATTGATCATTTTTCCTTGTGTCTATCCATCATAGCACAAGTAAATCCTTGCATCATAACCAACTTCGGACCTAGAGTTTCCTTTAAGCTCTTGCATTATTAGCTTGTCATATCATACCATACCATTCTCGTATCTCATCTTAGAATCATATCCTTTTCATTGCATCCTATCTTAGGTCTCGTACATTGTCTTATCTTGGGTTGAAAATCAAAACAATCACCTATGACCCCTAGAACAAGAGAAAAAAATTTCAAGAAGAAGGGAACCCTTGGGGAAGAGACTTTGATGGGGAAGATCGCATTAGTGTTGCAACTAGTGAAACAAATGAAACTGATGATGAAGAAATAACCCAATCCAATATAAAAGAAGCACTCAATGATCATATATTCACTAAGTTGCTTACAGAAGTAGTCAAACGCAACCCACAACAATACTTCAAGGCCCTTGTTGATGAAGGAATCAAAATGCGTCCTGATTTGTACACATCATTACTCACAATGAATGACCAACCTAAATCTAGTAAATCTAAACATCCCAAAACAAACAATGATGAAATAATCAAAGATCGCAAACCTTTTTATCTGCAACCTGGTTACAAGAGATCTTCAAAGACATCAAAACCTGCACCTAAAAACAATCCTATTTTGGATGAGCTTAGAACATTGATACAAGAATTGGATACTCTCAAGAATAGTAAAATATCATCCCACAAGTTCTCCA
>VDFB02086081.1:202825431-202891976 GCA_007258455.2 Sequoia sempervirens | reverse complement strand
TCCTTTTTACTGGTTACCGTAGAGTAGATTAGTATTTGCAAATAAGTGTGTTTCGCACATTTAATTTTAGTAGTTTGCTTTCTCTAAGCGCTACTGCGTAGTGTTCTATTGGCCATCAGGGCCTTTTAGTTTGCTTTCAATTTTGTTTCATTTTCTTGCTACTGTTTGGAGTGTTGCTGTTCAAGTTTTTGAGTTTCTGAGAGGGGGGCAGATTTGACTCCGCGCCCAATAAAATGTTTAAAGGCCACTGATCTATGCTTAGAAGGCAAGCATATAGTGGAGATCGCCAAAATGTTACCAAATTTTTGCCCCAACTCAATTGGAGGAGCTAGCTGAATGTTATCACACCATAGGGTGGAATTGTTGTTTAAGTTCAATATTGTTCTGCATTATCACTTTTGCATCGAGTAACAGTTATGCATTTTAGTGAAGTTATGGAATTTTAGAGTGCCATTCAGATGTTGCAGATTTAAAAGAAATATAGAATTGAGTACATGAACAAAATAGCATTTTAGATGCTTTTGTTCATTTCGTAAAAAACTCATATTTTTACAAGGCTTCATTTGATTTCACAATAAAAATAGTATTACAACATTGCATGAAAATGCATTTTTTCTTTTCATTTGAAAAGAAAAATTGAAATCAAAGATCCACACAAGTCGTGGATATAACTGTGACTGTTACAACATATTTCTAACAGCACATTGCACTACTGAAGATGCTAAAGGAAAACACATAAGTAACAACATAATCATCATTGCCTAATTATCGACGCTTGATGTTGAATGGTGCACCTCATCATCTCGAGCTTCGTCAACTTGTAGGAGGAAAAGAGCGGTGTCAGTGGCTCCAACTATGATGTAACTTATATGGAACACCCACAATAGTACAACATACTATTAGCAATGCATTGCAACAATTAATCAAGTGCAGTATGAAAGAAATGAGTTGAAGGAGAGATAACAATATCATGATCAACATGTTCTATTTTCTATGCTAATGTTGTTTGCTTCCTTGTGCAGGTATAGGTAAAGTCATGAAGTTGAAACATTATTCGAAGACCAAGCATGTGGAGTAAAACGGGTTCCCACAAGGGTAGAGCTCGGCTTGCTGCCCTATTCATTAAATGGGCTGATTTTTAAAAGATATTTCATCATATACATCAAATGAAATGAAATAAAACTAAAGATTAAAACAAAGAATCCATCAAGTAACGAAACCAACTATGCATTCATAATGATCAGGGTTGCTTTCTGAAGGCTCTAGGTGAATAGTGAGTTTAGTTCACTTAATAAATTTAACTGAGTACATTCACATTAGAAATTGTTGAATAACTACATTTTCTGTGCTGATTGTAATCATATGTCATGTGAGTTTCAATTCATCATTTCTCTTTCAGATAGTGAACAGGCATACATTATGCCTTAATGGTTTGATTTAATTTTCATCGTCAAAGAGAACATATTTTAAGAGCAGTTTGTACAGTGAGATATAAAAATGCATGAAGAGTACCATGTTGCTTAAGAATACAAAGGGAAAACAGTGTACTCAAATGACAAATGATAGCCACCTTTGGTTTAATAGTTTTCTTCCAGAATGGTGCTTCTGAAGCTTTAGTTTTGCATAGAAATTGGTGGTCATTCATAAAGGAGTTGTGAGAGCAACAATTTATTTCTAGAAAAGTTCTAAGTTGTCAGTCATGCATATGAACTGGTAGATAGAGGTGGTTCATAGTGATACAATAATTCATTTCAACAATCTCTACATAGTTCAAGAACAAAAGGGAGAAGTTGCTATGTTAGGGTTAAGGAGTGTCAGAAAGACATTGGAGTACAAGCAGAATACAAGTATGGAGATCCTTTTATTCACAATGGATAGATACAAATCATTCTCGAGTTCTATGTCAAGGACAGTTTGTGACAAGAGAGAAAATTTTTTATCAAAAGGGAAAACAATTATGAATCGAGCTTAGGTGTTATACAATTACCAAAGAAGTTTACAGAAATGCCAAAACGGGTACCAGGTATTATGAGTCAAATAAATATGAACAAGCACACGGATTCTTATTGTTCCCATCATGTTCTTTTCATATTTCTGAAAGCATATTAAAGCAAGCAACAGGGAGGTTAAAAATAAAGACAAATATCCAAGGCATGTTTTTGTTTCAGAAGTAAATGCAAAATATCACTGGTTATTTGAGTCAAAATCCTGGAAGAAATGCAAGCAAATATACAATTTTATCACCATTTCAAACAAGTATGAGAGGTTGAGCTTTGTCAAAAAATAGGAATACATGCTTTTTCTTTGAAAATTTCCAATACCCATGATATTGTTTTGTGTCAGAAGTGTAGAATAATCCACTGTTTATTTTAGCTCGAGACATATGGATAGAAACTTACAACAGTTACCCCCATATTTTCATTGCTTGTGAAAATACAAAAATATGATAATCTATGAGATCCATTGGGTTTCTCATAAAAACAACAGTAAACTATGAAATGTGAAGATTTTTGTGCTAGGTCAAGCTTCAGAAGAGAAGAAAATACCAATTTTCTTTAATAATCCCAAAGACTCACTTTCAGTTTAGCATCAAAGTACAAAAAATGCAAGTTTTTTGTGCTGGGTCGAAATGCAGAGGGAAGAAGATTTAGCTTTATTCAAATTTCTGTGATACCCATATATAGAAATGCTTTCAAATAGATATAATGGTAGGTTTTCTATTATGGGTCGAGCCCGAAATCCACAAAAAATGCTTCCTACAATGCATATTTGGCATGGCCTGAATATGGCCAGAAATTCATGAGAAAAGAAGAGTTTTTTTTAAAGTCTCAAAGAACCAAAGAAAGCAGAGGAGGATTACTAGTTTGAAGCCGAAGTAGATACTCTAGGCACGACTTGAGTTATTGATAGCTTCCAGACACAAGGGTTCGAGTTCTTAAGTGATGGTCGAGCTCTCATGATGGAATAGAGCACAAAAATAATAGACAAAAACCACAAAAAATGCAGAACAAAGATATTAGAATGTGGAAATCCATGGCCTCATGGCCATAATAAACAAATTTTGGAGCCATAGAAGCTTTTAAAGCCACCAAAATAGCTTACCTTTACATAGTGAGAAGAAAGCAAAAGCACAACCCAAGAGCTCTCCCATATAGTCTCCAATCAAGATTGAGCTCATGATGGTATGGAGAAGTAAAGGTAAGAGGAAAATTAGAGAGTAATCTCATACAAGCCGCAGCCTTAGTGGCCTGATTTTATTTAATAATGAAGTGAAAGGCATGATACAGATAGCATGAATCTTACCCACTGGAGTTTTAGATATCTGGAGTATATGGAGTAGTTCCTCCAATCATTTGAGCTTGAGCTTGATAGGGTCATGGCGGTGGCAGAGGGCAGCAAAGTTTCATTCTTGCAAGCTGGGAAGTGAAAATGAGTGATCATTAGGGTTTGATTTTGTTTTGACCAAACCCTAATTTGAGCATTATGATGTTCTAGAATATTCGATTAAAACACATGTGGTGAATTTTAATGGATGTCAAAACTCCTAATGTTTTCCTTGTGATTTATTAAACCCAAGTCCAAATGTATATGATGGAGGCCGAAATTCATGTGCTCGAGTAATGTTTTAGGTTTTTAGAACTTATGGTTTTTCCTTAGAGGAATATGGGTTTATGCCTTAGGGTATTGTTGAATATTAAAAATCAATTAAGGGTGAGTTGTGGATACCCTATGGCTTAGGGTCTATTATTCTTTAGGGTTTTTATTTTTGATTGATTTTGAAGAAATCAATTGTGGAGTTGGTAAAAATATGATATTATGTCTTTTATTTGTATGATTTTTGAGAAAATCAGAACATTGTAGTGGGGGTAAGGAGATTTTCCTTTTGCAAAATATTTTCAATCTTTAATTGCAAAAATAGACAAATTGTAAAAATTTGCATCTTGTAAAGCAGAATCATAAAGCGATATTATATAAGTTGCTTTATGTTTCCTTGCTATTTTTAGCAGATCTTTTATTTACTTTTCTTCTTGGGTCGGATTTGAGACTTATCTTGGAGAGATAAGGTGTTTTTGTGATTTTAAAGCAGATTCAACCTATTTTTAGAGGCTTGACAGGTTCATCATAAAAGCATTATGCTTTTTTCTGCTTTTAAAGCAGTTTTTGAAAAAGTTTGAAGCTTTTTTCCTTGAGCTTTTTCTGAGCTCGGATTAGGGTTTCTTGAGGGCTATGTTTTGATAAAACTTAGTTTTCTTCATTCATTATTCTCAGCAATTTAGATTAGAGTTTCTTTCCCTTACACATTTTTGGGGAGCTTGTAAACTTATGTGTGCTCAGATTCTGAGAAGTTCCACTCCATCATTCAATAAAAATAGCAGAGTTTTCCTTTCTCAGTTCTTTTTCATGACTTGTTATAGTAATTTGATTTTTTTTGTGATTCAAATTTGTTGGATCCTTTTCTTTTCTTACTAATGTCAAGTAATTTGCAGGAGTTGCATGCTAGTTTAGGTTATTCCTTTTGTTAATTTAACCTTTGCATAAATCATTGTTGAACTACATGTGTTGTGAGATTGTGGGAATTTAATTTTAAAGAGTTGATGAGGGTAATTTATTATCAGAGTCTTCTTATAGTTGATCAATATTTTTAGGATGATAGAATTTCAATTTTTTTAGATTTCAAATCCAATTGGTCCTTCTATCCTTTTTCGTGGAAATCCACTTAGAATAGAATTCATCATTCGGAGAACTAGCTCACTCTGGGGATTCCTCTTTCTACAGATCACCCACATCTGAAAGAGGGTTCCATGTTTTAGTAGTTTGTTGAATACTGCATTCAGCAGGGTGCAAAACTATTGATAGCAAAGGCTATAAATTATAAATCTCCTAAGACTAGCGACTAAGGTTAGGAAAAGGACCAAAACCATGACTTTGAGTGATAGTAACCACAACATGTCATTAGTTTATTTGTGTCAAATGTGTGTAATACCATGATTGTGGTAGGATCTGAAGTTACAAAAGATGCACTCTCCATCAATTGCTTCTTTTCTTTTTTATTCATGTCTGATTTCTTTTTAAACTCTTCAATGTAATAAAAAACTAGGGACACAGGAACAATGGAATTCTTGAATGGTGAAGGAACATGAGTAGCAGTACTTGCAGTTGCTAATGATGTCACAACTAGACTAATTGGCAGTAGGGGGGTGCCTAGAAATAAATCCTTTGTGGTGGATCGACTAGTAGTGTGACTTGGACCTATCAAATTCCTTTGCCTCTTTTGTATGCCTTGATCACTTGGTGTTTCTATGGTATATTGTATTGTTGTTCTCTTGTGTGTAGTTTATTGTTGTAGCACATGTTGACCACTACTAGTACTACTACCCATACCATCGGCACTAGAGGTAGTGCCAGTTGCACTAAAATCTCCACCATGGGCATGTCGTAGTTGTGATTATGTTTGACTATAAGGATGAGGATTTGAAGCTCTAACAAATTGTCTTGTATGCCCTAGGTTTACTTTTTCACCTCCAATCCCAAGGCCAAAAAAATCACTTTCTTTTCTATGCTCTACATCTATTTTCATCCAAGGGCCTTGTCTTTGGGATCCCAAAGGACCACCTTCATAACCCATTTTTTCAGCTATGGATGCTCCAATAGTATATGCTTCTTTTGTGGCCTCACTTAAACCAAGTTTGAAATTGACTAGGATTCCTTCTTCCCTATCATCATTAGAATCATAATCACTTTCTTTATCTTCTTGTTCATCTGGATTCTCTATATTCCACAATTTCCTAAATTCATTGTCTTCTTCATTATCTCCATACTCTGCAAGAGCTCTTGGTTCACCTAGCTCCTTCCTCATAGACCAAAAGGCAGTAATTTTTTTATCGTGAGCAATTTTTTTCTGTAACTTCCTTCTCTAGAGAACCTAGCATTTTTACTCTACTACATAGTTTAGCATTTTTTTGATAAAAATTTTTGTACCTCTTGATTGTCTTTTGATGCAATGCCATAATTTCTACTAACAATTTCTCAAAAGAAATAGCATTCTCAACAACACTTTTCTACATTGCAATTTTGACCTCATCCCAAGAATCCTTGCTTCTCAAGTTTTCAAACAAGGGTTTACTTTCATGTTGAATTCTACTTGTAGCATTCTTATTGAGCACAATCATTGATTTAATGGTGTCACATGAATAATACTAATAGTGATAGATAAAATCAAAATTAAAAAAATTCAAAAGATTATGTGCAACACTAAATTCTTTTCTCTCGAATGTGATCCCTCCACATGAAAAAGGTAAATAAGGAAATAAGGTCTTCTTTTGTTGACTGGTAAAGTGTAGTTCATTAGTACTCAGCATCTACCTTACATATTCCAAAGAAAAAACCCTTTCTGTCACATGTATTGGAAGTTTATATGGTTGTATTCTTGATGCATAAAATCTTAGCACATTATATTCTTCCATTAAGTACCAATTAGCTAATTGTATTTCTTTTCCTAGTTGAATGCAATTTCTACATTACATAGGCAATCTAGGCATTGGAGTATTTGTAATTTCTTGTTGCAATGGAGCCAAAAATTAGTCTACAAAATGATTGTAGTTCCTTTGAGAATCATGAATCCTTATAAAAATGGTCCATTCATATATTAGAGCGATTTTATTTTCCCCAGGATTACTGTAGGGCTGAATCTAAAGCTTGTTGGTCTGAAACATTCCTCTGAATTTCAATAGAAAAAGATAGCACTAGAAGGTTGTGAACCTAAATGTCTTGGTGGAACCTCCTTTAATCATTAATTTTTTTTTATGAATTGATTCTACAATGTGCTCAATAAATTTATATTTGACATGTGGAACACAATAATGGATATTATACACCATTTCAAGGAGGCATGCACCCACTTCCAAATTGCTATCTAGTCCACAGAAAAATGTTAGCATGGAAATAGTATCCTAAACCCATGGTTTAAGAATTTCCAAATCATAAGGAGGCTTATGATCACCATTCAATATGTTTCTATCCTAAACTATTCTGTTTAAGAAATAATTTTTTTCCATTTCATCAACTGCTTCATAATCACTAGCAAGCTTTTCTAGGTCAATGTGGACATTTCCAAATTCTTCGCCTTCGGTTGTAAATGTAAACCCCAACACTTTTTGAAGTTATTCTACATTAATGGATAAAAATTATTCTTTTCTATATTTATTATCAATTTCTCTTTGGTTATCATCATAATTTTGGGCACAAACCATGATAAATTCAGGGAAAGGGAAAACCTCATGTAACATCATGCACCCTAATCCAGTTACCCATAGTGCACTAATACTATTAACTTGCATTTTCTTTGAGGCCTTATTCTCAGATGAAAATCTAAGTTGTGAGGTACACCTACCATAGGTTTTAGGATCATAAATATCATGGCATTCAATAGTGAAACTTGGGGTTTTAAGCAATTTTGCATAATGTATTTTTTTATCTGACATTTCTCTAGTGGTACTACTAGTAGACATGCTTATACAATGTGAAACTCTGAATTCCCTATTAGTATTCCTTAATTTTTCTTAATTATTAAGTATCTTATTCCTAAACCCAAACTTCAAAGTTTGAAAAAATAAGATTTTAAGAAATTCCAAATGATGAAACATAGCCACGAGAATTCTTTCACTTACCTAACTTTTGATTCTTGGAAAGACTAATATCAACAGTTATGGAAACTAAAATTTTGGAATGGATTTGTTAGAAGTGGAACTGTGGAACCCAGAATAGGGTGGTGCTATAGTGTGCTACAATGAGAAAATTGAAGACTAAAATATCGCCGTGTGCTGACCCTCTCACTTAAAATAAAATCACTTAGTTGTATAAACTGAAAGTAATTTTTTCAGTCCTTTATTGACAACAAATTCTAAAGAATCCAAATTGTTGATCTTTGTAAATCTAATGGTTATAGGGTGATTCTAGACATTTAGGTTGACAACCCTAGTGCTTCATGCATTTCATTTTGGAATGCAACTACAACCATACATCAAATTTTCATCGAATGGTTGAGTAATTTATGATATATATTATAAATAGTAAACATGTGTTTTAAAGCTTTTTTCAACCTTTAATGTGCTAGAATTCACATCAACGCCTTTATAAAATGAATTACAATGTCACATTAATAGCACAACCATTAATATCATAGTAACACTTAATGTTGCAAAGGACTTAATAAAAGGAATTACAATGTCACATAATAACATTAATAGCACAACCATTTATTTTTAGTAGAATTGAATGATAATTGTCAATTTCACATTATTACATAGTGCAAATACAAATGTAAGTGCATGTTCCAAGCTTCTACCATGGTCTCTAACTCTCTGTCATCTGAAAATAAATGCATGGAGGGGGACCACCAGAAATCATGGTTTCTAAAAAATATGCATGGGGAAAGGGGGGCTAATCAAATTGGGGAAATTATAGCTGTTAAAGATACACAAATTACTTATCACCTTTGAAAATTAGAGTCATATAGAGGATGAGGGGTTGTAAAAATACTCCCATATACTAGTTGTTGCTTCCATGCACTTGGAGAGCACTTATCGCCATTAGAGCTCCCCATCCTAGCTCAAAACCTATTTGAGAAGTCTGGTCAACCAAATCAAATTCTTTCCAATTTCACCCATTCTCAACTTGAAGGAAATTGGTATGGAAATTGGTATTTTACTCTGTAACTACATAACTGTAGGAAGGAGAATTTAGAGTATCCCCAATAATACCATATCATCTTCTTCCTAAATCCTTATAAACCCTACAAAATGAAAACCCTTATGACAATTCAAACATTGCACTCAAGAGTCAATAGTATATCCTTTAGCCTTCAACGAATTTTTTCTTTTGTGCTCACTATCCTTATTTAAAGGCCAACGGTGTTGCCAATAGTGCCACTACCAACTTGGTCCCTGTGTACACCTCACATGTGTCACATGTGAGGTTGGGTTACTATAGTGATAATTATAATTTTCACAAACGAAAAAACCAACTTAATCGATTTGAGTACTTAACTTTAGTATTTGTATTGCTTTATGTTTTACTTTTAAGTTTTAAATTTGCATGCAATTATTTCATAAATAGATAATTTCTTAAAGGAATTTTTTTTTTATATGAATAGATTCACCAATTGCTTTTCTGTGCTTTTTTATAGCATAATTTCTATGATTTCATCAATTTATTTTTAATAACACAACCATTTATTTTATTACAACTGAATGACAATGTCACATTATTACATAGTACAAATACAAATGTAAGTGCAAGCACCAAGCTTCTATTGGACCACTGGTGAAAACGTAAATGTAATACATTTTTGTTTGAAAATAATGGGACTTTTCGGGTTAACCATGGGCTCTGAAAATAAATGCATGAGACTTCTCAGATCAACCAATAACTTTGAAAATGAATGTATGGAGAAAAGGGGGCCAATCAAACTAGGGAAATGGGAGCTATGGAGATATAAAATGTACTCCCCTTTAAAAATCAAAGTCATGTAGAAGATGAGGGGTTGTAAAATTGCTCCCATCTTTTACTTGTAGCTTCTATGCACTGGGAATAGCAGTTATGCCCATTAGAGCACCTCCCCTAATTCAAAACCTGTCTAAGAAGTCAGGTGAACCAAAACAACTTCTTTCCAATTCCACCCATTCTAAACTTGAAGCTTGAAGGAAATTGGTCATTGACTTTGTGACTACATAATTGCAAGTAGGAGAATTTAGAGTATCCCCAATAATGCCACATGATCTTCTTCTTGAATCCTTATTAACCCTAAAAAATGAAAACCCTTATGAAAATTCAAACATTGCACTCAATAGTAAGGCCTTTAGCCTTCAATGAATGATTTTAGTTGTGCTCAGTAGTCACTATCCTTATTTAGTTATTTTTGGGCCAAAAATGCTTCCAATAGTGCCATTAATAGCATGGTTCCTATGTACACCTCACACCTGTCACGTGTGCACTATGAAGTTATGTATACCGTATAATCGTCATTCATAATGGCGATTCGCGCAAACCAAAAAACCAACTTAATCAATTTTTGTAACAGTAACTTAATCCTTACATGTACAATTAAAATGTTTAATTTGATTAACGTCTGGCTACATAAAAATTGTAACTCAAGCCTTACATGTAAAATTAACACTTAAAGATTACATGTATAATTAAAATGTTTAATTTGATTGATGTCTGGCTGCATGTAAATTGTACCTCAAGTTGACAAGTGACAAGCTTTCAAAATTGCCAGACTCCAATGTCACTCGAATGATATGAATTATGGAAATTTGAAATCATTACAAATCTTTTTTCATTAAAGCTATGACTCATGAGTTGTCCAATCAATCGCTTCGAATGTTCATATGGCATTAATCACCATGAGTAGTATGACTACCACATGTTCTTCAAAAAGATTAAGAATTTCAATTAAATGAAATTTAAAACGCCGAGTCATTGAAAAGAGAGAAATGAGCCTTAATCTCACCACATGTCTGAATCTAACAGTTCTATTGTTATTTTAGAGGTTTCAATTCGCAAGTCTACTACTTCAGAGATTTACTTGCGGAGTGCACCTACAATCATCCATCAAAAATTAATCAAATGGTCATGGTTAGATTGATTTTCAACATCCTTTGTGTAAAATATTCTTAAGTTTTTAAGCATTGGTCCTACATTCTTCCTAAGCGGTCCCTCTTTTAAAACAAACTTAATGCATGTGCATATTTCTACCACTTAAGTTCTTCTATCACCCATCACCAAAATCAAACCCATTGGATTCATTACCACGATGATGACCCTTGATCTAGCCACATGTCCACATCTAATAGTTCTAATGTTAATCTGAAGGTTTCCATTCAAAAATTTAGTGCTTGAGAAATATACTTCTTGAATGCAATTACAGCCGTCCATCAAAAATTCATTGAACGTTCTTGGTCCATAATGTCATGTGGTCGCTAAAATTTGGAACCTTATAACCAAAGTCTAAAGTTTGATTTTTTTTGAAACTTTTGACCCACCGACTACAAAGATGACCAAGAAAGACTTGCAACTAAGTTACTAAGGTAGTAAGGTTAGGAAAAGTACCAAAACCTCAAATTTGGTGAATTAAGATAGGAAAGGTGACAAGCACGGTGCATTTATGGAGAAGGCTGGAAAAATGAGGTGTTATAATGACATTCACCTATCACCCTTGATGCTTCTTCAAGTTCAAGTGTAAGGATAATAGGATTGTATCCTTTAGGCAGCAGGTGATAGGTTGGAAGCTAGTGAAACAAAAAAGAAATGGAGGCCAGTTTCACTATGACATCACAGAGGAAGCTAGACCACTTTGTGGGTAAAGCATCTATGTAGAGGTTGTGAGGTTTATTTCTCTACAAGGAAGAGTAGGTGGTGCAAGTAGTTCAAATAATGTTGGGGGATGGATTCAAAAAATTGACACATAGATTTAGAAAGAATATGGATATCTATTCATTGGTCATGGCTTGGGGTTTAGACTTAGGAGAACTAGTGAACGAGGTGATAAATATTTTTTAATGGACATGGAAAGCATTCTGCAATGGGCGATACTAGGAGTAGGGTTGGTAAAAATAGAAGGAATGGATGGTGGGGGCTTGGAGCTTACGAATTTAAATAACCTCTTTATTAGATGGCCAAAGGATTGCACTAAAGATTGGTGGCGAGAAGGAGCTAAGCGTGGGTGGAAAGCACTTAAAATCTATGTTGAGCTAATGGCATTAGAGGAAACAATAGAAAATATAAAAGAAGTTTCCAGAGAGGAGATGCATGAAAATAAGGGATTGTGTCCATGGAAGAAGCCAAAACCGTTAAAGGAGATACTACCATTGGAGATGGGTGAGTCTTCAAAGAAGAATGAGTAATAATGGTTAACATAAAGTGTAGTTTTATGCTTTGTTTTTAGCGTTTGCATCAAAATTTCAAGGTTAAGCCTAGATTGGCTGTGAAATTGTAGTCTTTATATGGCTTGGGTATAGGTTGTTACTTGTTTGGGTAGTACAATGGCATAGTTGTTTAGGGAAGTTCTGATAGTCTGGTTTTTGAGCTGGTTATTCAACTTTTTTGGTAGTTTTTGGATGTTGCTAAGTTTGTAGAATCTGTATCTTTTTATTTATAATTAATAAAATAAACAAGTATCATTGATCAAATTTTTGGTAGTTTTTGGATGTTGTGAACTTTATAGAATCTATATCTTTTGCTTTATAATTAATAAAATAAAAAAAGTATCAAGTGATAAAAAAAACATTCTTAAATTTTTAAGCCTTGGTCCTACGTTCTTCCTAGGAAGTCCCTCTTTTAAAACAAACTTTATGCACATGCATATTTCTGCTGCTTAAGTTCTTCCATCACTCATCACCAAAATCCAACCCATCAGGTTCATTGCCATGATGATGACCCTTGATCTTGCCACACGTCTGCATCTAACGGTTCTACTATTATTCTAGAGGTTTCAATTCACAAATCTATTGCTTGAGAGATATACTTCTGGAATGCAACTAAAGCCGTCCATCAAAAACTCATCGAATGGTCATGGTTAGATTGATGTGCCACATCCTTTGTGTAAAACATTGTTAAGTTTTTAATCCTTGGTCCTACATTCTTTCTAGGTGGTCCCTCTTTTAAAAAAAACTTAATGCACATGCATATTTTTGCCACTTAAGTTTTTCTATTGCTCATTGCCAAAAACCAACCCATCATATTAATTACCATGATGATGATCCTTGATCTTGCCACATGTCCACATCTAATGGTTCTAGTGTTATTTAAAAAGGTTTCCATTTATAAATCTAGTGCTTGAGAGATATACTTCTAGAATACAAGTATAATTGTCCATTGAAAATTCATCGTATGGTAGTGGATTCGCCACTGAATTTAATTGGCCAATGTTTTTCTCTTAATCATTTGAAAATAGGTTTATTTCGCCAATGAATTTTATTTTTTAGTTTGAAAAAAAAATAATCACCAACAAAATTATTTTTTCTAGTTTGAAAATAGGTTTAATTCGCTAATGGAAATATTTTATTGGTTTGAAAATAGATCTTAATTGCCAATGAAAATATTTTAGTGGTTTTAAAAAAAATTCAATTTGCGAGGATTTTCCACAAAATTCTAGTGATTACAAAATATTCACCAATGGGGATTTTTTTTTCACGAAAAACAAAAAAAGTTTCCTCTAAAATTAATATTTCTTTTAGGAAGTATGAAAGATTCGCCAAGATTTTAATAGCTTCTCCAAGGGGGGGTTTCTTAAAGTTTTCCTTACCCTAGAGCATGGTATGCCAGAGTGGATAAGTACTTAGTGAAGCTTGGATTTAACAAAGGTACTATTGATAGTAATCTATATTTCAAGAATGAAGATAAAGATTTGATTGTGGAAGTTTTTGTTGATGATATCATATTTGGAGGAGATGATAGCTTGTGCATGAAGTTTGTTGATGAGATACAGAATGAGTTTGAGATGTTAATGATTCGAGAGATGAAATTTTTCTTGGGATTGAAGATTACTTAGTTAGATAAAGGAATCCTTATATCTTAGTCCAAGTATATGAAAGAGTTGTTGAAGAAATTTAGTATGAAAGATTCAAAGCCAATTGGTACACCCATGGTGACCAGATGCAAGTTGACAACTAATGGTGATTCTCCAGAGGAAAATCAGACTAGATATAGATCAATGATTGGTAGATTGCTTTATTTGAATCAAACTAGGCCTGATATCATGAATGTTATATGTATTGTTGCAATATTTCAAGCTGATCCTAAAAAATCTCATGTGACTACTGTGAAGAGGATTTTTAGATACTTGAAAGGGACAATTGATTTGGTCTATGGTATCTTAAAGATGATAATCTTAATTTGAGTTCCTTTATTGATGCTGATTGGGCAGGAGATGTGAATGAAAAGAAAAGTACCAGTGGTGGAGCATTTTTCTTAGGAAAGAAGTTTATTTCATGGTTAACCAAGAAGCAAAATGCTATTTCTTTATCTACTATAGAGGCAGAATACATTGTTGTTGCGAATAATTGTACTCAAATACTATGGATGAAGCAAATGTTGAAGGATATCAGAGTTTTGTATTATGAGCCTATTGTTATATTCTATGATAACTCGAGTGTTATTAACATTTCTAACAATCCGGTGTTGCATTCCAAGACCAATCATATATCTATCAAGTTTCACTTTTTGAGAGAGAAAGTAAGCGAAAAGGAAGTCAGACTGGAGTATGTGTTGCCTAAGGATACTTTTGAGTATCTTAGAGGGAAGTTAGGGGTGATCATCCCTCCTAATTAGAACTAAGGATGCATTGATTTGCATCAATTTGTTCATTTCATGATCATATTTTGATCTAGATTGATGTTGTGGTGCTTGCTACTTAGGGGGAGTATTCAGATGTTTAGACGTTTAGGTGTTTAGATATGTGGTTATAGATTGTATAGAAAATATCTTTTTCATTGATGTCAAAGTGGGAGAAGATTAATCTAAAAAATCTTTGTGGGGAGAAGAGTTGAGGAAATAAGAGTTGGAACCTAAGGAGGAGTAAGTGTACTTGTGTTGATGGTATTTTTAACATCATGTGTTTCCATCAATGCCAAAGGGGGAGATTTTTGAATTTTTTGGTTGTGTTGCTGATATTTGGTTGTCATTGATGTCAACACTATTACCATTGTTGCATTAGAAACTTTATATGTCGAGGATATTGAGAAAATTGTAATAAGAAGTGCTACAAGTTGTTAGTGATGAATTTAAGTTCTTTTTGTTGGTGTGATCAGTACATTGTTGTTCAAATATTGTGGACTAAAGGGTTTCCTATTGAGTATATCTAGTTTATCGAAGTCAATTTTCAAAGATCCACGTGAAGATTTGATCAAGTTATGAAGATTTGTATTCTGACAATTTTTTTGTTACTTCAATTTGCGTTCCTCAATAAAGATCATGTGATTTTAGTTAGTTCAGTTTTTGTGGATCCTCTCTAGTTTTTCATGATGTTTGTGGATGTTTCTACTTCATGCTCTATCTGTGTCGCATGTCTACATTGATCATTGTGCTTGTGATTTGATATTTTCTCTTGCGTGTTCATGTTTTTCATGTTCTTGGTCGACAAGGTGTTGAAGTGTGTTATGGATCTTTGAGGAGTAATTAATTGAAGTGGTTCATGTTTGAGGATGTTAATTTTTGTGTTCACTATGTTGTGGCCAACCTTGGTTGATTCACATGAATAATGTTTATTGATTTGAGCTGAATATTTATAGTCTTTCTTGCTATTTTGTTGAAGCTGACTTATAGTGATGTAATCTCTTTTTCCATATATATAAGAGCGATTTTTTTATCATGTGAATGAGTGTGTGAGTGGGAAAGTGTGAAGCGCATGAGTCCTATGTGAAAATATTGTTTAGATCATTTGAAGGTAGAGCATAGTGTGAAGAAGAGTGAAGGAGATTGAAGAAGTGTTGATGTGCTTAACTGAAACTATAACCAGGCATTAGCAAATGCTATTTTCTTAGTTCAAAGTCTGATGGATTTAATCAAAACCTTTCTATAAGACAATTTTTCTTCCTTTATAATTGAGTAGTGAGCTCTAGGTAGTGTTCCTAAATGCATGTGCATTCCCCATTCATATTTCCTTATACTTTTAATAGGGTATAATCTTGTGGATTGACCTCAACCATGGTTTTTCCCATAACAGGGTTTCCACAAAAAAATATTGGTGTTATGTGTGCTTATGATGTGTTGTTCATTTTTACTTTCATAATTAATGATCAGATCTAAGAATAAGGTTAATAAGTTGAATACGTTTGAAATTTGGTGACAACTGATTCAACCCCCCCTCTCAGTTATCTGCCCTTGAGTTTCCAACAACATGTGTTTTGAAGCCTTTGAGGAGGGATCTAGTGCATTGTTAGACGATCATAGAATCTTGAGTATGCAAATGGCTTACACAGTTTTAGATGATTTGGATAAGAGAAGGAATGAATATGTGCAAATTTTCTTGTCTTCCATTGTGGGTAAACATTCTGATAATTGTAGCATTTATGTGAATGAAAATGATTAGAAATCACTCGAGAAGGTAAAGGTCAAGAATTATGCATCATCAAGTGATAAGGAAGTTTTCTTTGAACAACATGCAAAAAATTCCCAAATGAAAATCAACAGCCAAGTTTTTCAAGCCAAGAACATGATGAAGGATATGAATTGGATTTACTTTTTGTAGAGGATATGAGCAATTACTAGTGTTATGGTACAATTGATCATGTCAATTCTACAAGTGAGTGTAGTTTTGATGTAAGTCTCCATAATGAGACATTGGAATTTTTTGATTTAGGGAATGCTCTTGAGAATGTCAATTTATCAGCTACAAGTGATAATGTATGCAATGAATTTTAGTTGACAAGATCAACAACAAACAACTACAATGAAGAAATCATTGATGGTTTTCAGTTTGATGGTGAAAATGTTGTATATATCCTTAAGAGGATGTAGATGACAAAATCAATGACACCCAATCTAATGTTGAAATACAAGAAGATGTGGATTGATGTTATAACAGCCCAAAAGTAAGTAAGAATGAATAAATGGACAGATTGTTCTCTATGACAAATTGTGACCATGTTTTTGACAAGGCTGTTAGCAATTCAATCTCCAATAATTGGGGAAATCCATTTTATGATCATCCCATTGAGTTTTTGAATTATAATGATGATGACATCATGGTATTGTAAGGAAAGGTAGATGTAGAAACAACTCTCCTAAATGTCAAAACCTTGGGGAAGAATGAAGATATACTTTTAATTTTTCAATTACAGTTCAATTAAGATGCACTTTGAAACAAATAGCAAAAACATAGAATTAAGTAAACACATATGAACACCAAATATACGTGGGAAAACCCTTACGGGAGAAAAACCCACCACACCAAGAGAAATCACTTTGTATTACAGTAATAAGGATTACATACAAGTTTTAGACTTATCTTTCTAATGTCTGTTTATAACAGCATTCACCATGAACAATCTTGTAAAGGAACCTTCAAGTTACAGTCTACAAAGAATAGGATTCATCCACTGATACAATTTTAATTGATACAATAACTGTTGATTGAACTCACCATCCAACCCACAAGCATTTGCAACTGCAAACTATATCCATGTTGACACTGGTCTATTGATCTTCCTCTTAGAACTGCCACAACAAACTTCTTCCAACGGTTCCCATTCGACTCCTCTGATTGGTCCACAAGATGCCACATAGATGGTCATCACTCGGTCAAAAGGGTTCACACTGTATTGGCATGTCAGTGAGACACTAGAATTTTCTCCCTGATGCCCAAAGGCTTTACCAATGTTGTCACCAAGAGTCATCCTTATCACCAAGATGTTACATAAAGTCCAGAGAGTTATCACTCATACATTGCCATGTCGCCAAGACTTACTGCTATCAGTGTAACATCATACCAAAGCTTCAAAGTCACACAGATGTGATTTTACCATTCGAAAAGACTATTATTCTCGCTAGGACCTCACAGCAAGTCATTAAGAGTTATACCGAGTACCAAGCAACAGTTGGCAAGACTTATGTCCTTTGCCGAGAGATCATACCGAGTCATCCAAGTTACCCCGAGACCATTAGTCACTAGGAGTTATACCGAAGACCCCTCATCGTCAGCGAGACATATATCATTCGCTGAGACTTCTTCCCGAAACCCTTTGAGTTACTCTGAAGTGTCCAAATGGCTGGCAAGACTTTTTTCTATCGCTAAGACCTCACATTGAGATCTTTATGTTACCGCAAAGACATCATATGTATTTCTTTCAGCGAGACATTCATCGTTCATTGGGACTTCTTCCCAAAGTCCTTTGAGTTACCCCAAGAGAATACATTCGGTGTGACATTCCCACATCGGTAAGACTTCTTACCAATAGTATTCATTTCGGCCAAGTCTCCCCAATGACTTCAATGCAAAATGCTATCAACGAGACATATTACATTCAATAAGACTTCTCACCAAGCCACCATAGGTTATCTCGAAGACTCCAATGTGTATCTCCAAAGCCCCCGGTCGCTATGAGTCTCCTCGATGCCTGATTGAATGGCCTGTCGGCCAAAGAACTCCATGGGCAATAAGAGGTCACAATGACTACTTCATGTCACAGCAATAGGATCCAAAGTAAAAGCGTTTGGCAAGACTTCTGCAAGGTCACAGCGACCTGATTTGATTCAACAAGGTTACTACTTCTAGTCAGCCAAACAAGATGGATTTCACACTGACTTTTCCCCAATAGAGGTTATAGCCGGTGATGATTGAGACACATATTTCCAACAATCTCCTACTTGATGAAGATCACACAAGCACCTCTAAAGCACAACATAACTACTAAAAAACATGGGCACTAAGGCCCATTGAATTGGAAAACCACCTAAACTTGTCTGTACTCACTGGCTTCATCAATGAATCTACAACATTCTCCAGAGTATCAAATTTTTCCAAACTGACCTTTCCATCCTCCACCATATCTTGTACAAAGTGATACTATACATCTATATGTTTCGTCCTGGCATGGAAAGTGGGATTCTTTTCCAAACAAATTGCACTCTGACTGTCACATAAAATAGTTATTTTCCTTGCATCAAAACCAATGTTAGAACACAAAAGTTTCAACCAAACTATTTACAAGCATGTGTAGCTGCCATATATTCAGCCTCCGTAGTGGACAAAGTGACCACAACTTGCTGCTTACTCATCCAACTCACTGCACCACCATTCATCATGAAAATGTATCCACTGGCAGACCTCCTACTGTCAATGTCCCCTACCCAATCAGAATCCACATAGCCTCAAAAACTGAGAGTCCTCTATGATTCAACCAAGTTCCTATGGTAACACAAAGCAAAATCTGAAGTACTCTTCAAATATCTAAACACTCTCTTCACAACATCCCAATGTATTCTTCTAGGATTTGCCATAAACTGACTAAGAACTCCCACTGCTTGGGAATTGTATGGCCTTGTACAGACCATTACATACATGAGACTGCCAACTACACTAGCATAGGGTACACTAGTCATGTCCTCTATCTTAGTAGGATATTTTGGACAATCTTCAATAGATAGCTTTGTTCCATGTAAGACTAGAACAACTAACTGCTTGCAATCATTCATACAAAATATCTCTAGAACAGTTTTGACATACTTACTCTGACTAAGCCAAATTTTTCTACTATCCCTGTCCCTGGTTATCTCCATCCTCAGAATATACCTTGCTGCACCAAGATCTTTCATTTCAAACTTAGCAGACAACTGAAACTTAAGATCTAAAATCATTAGCTTACTATTGCCTAGGAACAACATATCATCAACATAGAGAGTAATAATAAGAACTTGATCACTTTCAACTTTATAATAGACACAATGATCTAATTTTGATCTCACAAATCCCAAAGACAATACAAAAGTATCAAATTTTTGGTACCACATTCTAGGTGACCGATTTAACCCATACAAAGACTTCTTTAATTTGCAAACCAGTTTCTCTTTACCTTTTTCAACAAAGTGCTTAGACTGGGAAATATAGATTTCTTCTTCAAGATCACCATGAAGAAATGTTGTCTTCACATCCATTTGTTCGACCTCTAAGTCATACACTGTTGCAAGTGACAAAGGAAATTTGATAGATGTCAGCTTAGCTACAGGAGAAAATATTTCCCCATAATCAATTCCCTCTACCTGGGAATAACCCTTTGCAACCAATCTTGCCTTGTACTTTTCCACACTGCCATCTAGACCAATCTTCTTTTTAATTACCCATTTGCAACCAACAACTCTCTACCTTTAGGCAAGGATACCAAACTCCAAGTTTCATTCTTTTCTAATGATGTCATTTCTTCATTCATGGCTTCCAACCAAGAGTCTAAATCAATCATTTTAAATGCCTCTTTTACAATCTTAGGCTCATTAGTGCTAGAAATCAAAGCATAGGTACAAGTAGAATCAATCAAAGAAAACCCATACCTATCAGGTTGCTTTCTTTCATGAGTTGACCTCCTCACTTGTTGAGGCTAAGGTTGATGTTCTTCTGATTCTTGAGAACTCTCAAAACTAGTTGAGCTCTCCTCAGTTTCAAGTACATTTTGAATTTTCAATTCATCTTTCTCTGGTGTAGGAGGAATTAAAGCTACATCCTTATTGTTTTCTAACTTTGTCTCTGACTACAGATCCAAATTAGAAGGTTTTAGCTCACAAAAGATTACACTTCTACTATATACAACCTTTTCTGTATCAAGATTCCAAAGCTTGTATCCTTTTATTCGAGCACTATAGCCAATAAAAATACATTTAACAACTTTTTTCTCCAATTTAGATCTCTTCTCATATGACACATAAGCATATGCCTCATAGCCAAAAACACGAATATGTCTAAGAGAGGGCTCCTTACCAGACCAAGCTTCCAAGGATGTTTTCTCAACAAGAGCAGAATTTGGAGAACAATTAATCAAGTAACATGCAGTAGCAACAACCTCAACCCAAAACTTCTCCAAGCCAGCACTACTCAACATACTTCATGCTCTCTCCATCATTGTCCCATTGAACCTTTCTGTAACTCCATTTTGCTGTGGAGTATAAGGTGTAGTCTTATGTCTTTTAAATCCCATGGTCTTTACAGTATCTTTCAAACTCATCAGAACAAAATTCACTACCATTATCAGTCCTTAAGTATTTTATTTTTCTACTAGTCTGATTTTCAACAAGATTCTTAAATTCCTTAAATTGACTGAACACTTCTGATTTACTTTTCAAAAAATAAACAAATGCTCTTCTTGAATAATCATTAATGAACAACACATAGTATCTTGATTTAGACAAAGAAGGAACATCCATTGGGCCAAATACATCTGAATGGATATAATATAGAAAACCAAAAGATTTATGAGGATTGGAATAAAATGAAACATGGTGTTGTTTTCCATATATACAATGCTCACATAATTCAAATTTGAGATTACAATAATCAAGCCCCTCAACCAAGTTTTTATTCTTCAAGATTTTTAAACCTTTTTCTCCTATGTGGCCTAGCCTATGATGCCAGAGCATAGTCTTCGCTGCAGGAAGTTTTACTTCCATAGAGTTTACATAATTAGGGATAGTTCCCTCTTTACCTCCATGAACAACTTTATTTGACTTTACAAAGACATTTTTACATTGAACAACCTGTGCATCCAGCTTGTATAGGGTACCAATTCGAGCACCTCTAGCTAGCACCATAGAGCCTCTAGTCATCTTGCAACCATTTCTAGAGAATGTCACTTGTACTCCAATATCATTCAACTTACTGAGAGACAGTAAATTTTGAGCTAGACTTGGTATGTGCATAACATCATTAATTCCCTTTACTCTGCAATGAGGAAATTGGATTATGACTCTTCCATGGCCAACAATCTCCAAAGTTGAATCACTTGCCAAGTACACCTTTCCACCACTGTATTATTCATACTCTATGAACCAGTCTCTATGAGATGTCATGTGAAAAGATGCTCCAAAATCAATCAGCCAGACATCATCTGATGTCTGTGTAGACAACACTGCAATGAAGGCATCTGCATCACTATGAGAAGAGTCATTATTAGAAGAATACTTCTTCTTCTTCTTCTCCTCCTCTTTGCAATCCTTTCATACATGACCAGGTTGACCACAGTTCCAACACTTCACCTTACACTTCTTGCTAGGAGACTTTGATCTTCCTTCTGATTTCGATCTAAACTTCTTTTCCTTCTTCTTTCCTTTCTCTTTCAATCTTCCTCTGATAGCAAGAGCTTCCTTCACCATCTCAGAAGATTTCCTTCTCATTTCTTTTGACAACAAAGAACCTACAACATATTCCATCTTGAAACTGGTTGTTTTACTCCCAATAGCCATCACTAGATGATCCCAAGAGTCTGGCAAAGAACACAATAATAGCATACAATGATCCTCTTCTTCAGTCTTCACACCAATAGATGTTAACTGTGCAATCAACATGTTGAATGTGTTCAAATGATTATCTATAGACCCTCCTTCCTACATTCTCAACAAGTACAACTTCTTCCTCAAGAACAATTTATTCACCAAGGATTTCCCTTGATAAATAAAGGCTAGTCTTTTCCACAAGGAAGATGTAGTATTCTCCTCATGCACATTTAGAAGAATGGAGTCTTCCAAACTAAGCCTTATCAGCCCCTTAGATTTTCTATCTGCAAGGTCCCAATCTTCTTGCTTCATGCTTGTAGGTTTAGTTCTAGACACTGCAAGCCACAAATCATGATCCACTAAGAGATCCTCCATTTTGAGTTTCCACAACCCAAAGTTGCTGCCATTGAACTTCTCTATTTCAATCTTTCCTGATGTACTAGCCATCTCAATCTATAATTAGAAATTGAAAAACTTCTATAGGACTCCCACTGAATAGAATTGACACAAAAAACCCAATGTACCCACAAGGATAACACAACTAGCCAGGCTCTGATACCACTTGTAAGAAAAGTTAGATGCGGAAACAACTCTCCTAAACATCAAAACCTTAGGGAAGAATATAGATATACTTTTAATTTTTCAATTATAGTTTAATTAAGATTCACTTTGAAACAAATAGCAAAAACATAGAATTAAGTAAATACATATGAACATCAGATATACATGGGAAAACCCTTATGGGAGAAAAACCCACCACACCAAGAGAGATCACTTTGTATTATAGTAATAAGGATTACATACAAGTTTTAGACTTATCTTTCTAATGTCCATTTACAATGGCATTCACCATGAACAATCTTGTAAAGGAACCTTCAAGTTACAGTCTACATAGAATAGGATTCATCCACTGATACAACAACTATTGATCGAACTCACCATCCAACCCACAAGCATCTGCAACTGTAAACTATATCCATGTCAACACTGGTATGTTGATCTTCCTCTCAGAACTGACATAACAAACTATCTTCCAACGGTTGCCATTCAACTCCTATGATTGGTCCATGAGACGCCACATACGTGGTCATTGCTCAGTCAAAATGGTTCACACTATATCGACATGTTTGTGAGACACTAGGAGTGTCTCCCCGATGCCCAAAGGCTTTACCAATGATGTCACCAAGAGTTATCCTTATCACCAAGATGTTACATCGAGTCCAGAGAGATATCACTCATACATCGCCATGTCACCAAGACTTACGGGCTATCAGTGTAACATCATACCAAAGCTTCAAAGTCACACAAATGTGAGTTTACCATTCGACAAGACTATTGTTCTCGTTAGGACCTCATGCCGAGTCATTAAGAGCTATACTGAGCACCAAGCAACAGTTGGCAAGACTTACATCCTTCACCAAGAGATCATACTGAGTCATCCAAGTTACCTCGAGACCATTAGTTGCCAAGAGTTATACTGAAGACCCCTCATCATCGGCGAGACATATATCATTCACTGAGACTTCTTCCCAAAGCCCTTTAAGTTACTCTGAAGTGTCCAAATGGTCGGCAAGACTTTTGTCTATCGCTAAGACCTCACACCGAGATCTTTATGTTACCGCAGAGACATCATATGTATTCCCATTGGCAAGACATTCATCATTCACTGGAACTTCTTCCTGAAGTCCTTTGAGTTACCCTGAGAGAATACATTCGATGTAACATTCCCACATTGGTAAGAATTCTTACCAATAGTATTCATTTCGGTCAAGTCTCCCTGATGATTTCAATGCAAAATGTTGGTGGTGAGACATATTACGTTCGATAAGACTTCTCACCGAGCCACCATAGGTTATCCCGAAGACTCCAATGTGTATCCCTAAATCCCCCGGTTGCTATGACTCTCCCCAATGCTCAATTGAATGGCTAGTTAGCTAGAGAACTCCATGGGAAGTAAGAGGTCACAACGACTACTTCATGTCATAGTGATAGGCTCCAAAGTAAAAGTGTTCAACAAGACTTCTGCAAGGTTACAGTGACCTGATTTGATTCAACAAGGTTACTACTGCTAGTCAGCTAGACAAGATGGATGTCACACCAACTTTTTCCCAATAGAGGTTACATCCTGTGATGATTGAGACACATATTTCCAAAAGGTATATCCCGATTTGCAATTTGATAATGCATTCAATTCCAGTGAAGTTCAAGAAGAGGAAAGGTTGAAAGAATAGATCAGAGTAATGATCTACTAAGCAGTGAACAAATTTCAAATCTGTTCACCACTGAATATTAGAAATGTATAGATGTAGATGACCCTCATTTTTCATGTGCTTCTCACATTGATTTTGATAGTGATGATAATCTTCATTATGTAAGGTATGATGCATGTGTTTTTTATTCTCCTTCCAATTATGTACGAGTTGAGCAACATGATGATGATATGGATGAAGAGAAGCAACCATTTGATGGAAATGATGTATTATATGATGAGTATGGTAGTGTGCATGCTAATGAAAACTCAAAAATATATTTTGATGAGTTTGAAGTAGTAGATGAACATGAGGTTTGTGCATCCAATGAGCCAATTCTTGAGAATGTTAATGCATATTTGGACAAGCCTTTATTTGGTGACTTGAATGAGCCTAGTTATAAGTCTTTGAATGTGGATGTAGATGTTGATTTCAATGATAAATCATATTGTCTTCCTAAACCAGAATTGCTCATTTTGGGGCAAGCTCAAGATGTTGAAGAGGTTGATATGTCATGTTCAAAGGATAAAAAAATGAGTAAGGATGAGGATAAGTTGCAAATCATTGATTATTCTTAGTACCAACATGATGGAGGATAGTTACAATGTGTGCCAATGTATGAGTGTATCTCTTTGCATACACTTGGAGATAGTTTGCATGATGTGCAAGATCTTCTTGTAAGTTCTTGTGATAGTTTCACTTTTGACATGAAAATTAGTAATTATATTGAGATTAATAGTACCATCCATGTGGCATAATGTGTGCCATTTTTGTCAACTAGAAGAAGTTTTCATAGAATGTGGCAATGTGTACGACATTGAAGATTTTTGTTTTAAGCTTGAAAATGATTTAGATGATGAATATGATAAGTTTTTCCACATCATAATCATCATTTTGAAAGTTTTTCTGACTTTTAGATGCATAGTGATTGTGAATATGTTGATAATATTTTATATGATTTCCTGTTTAGAGGTACCAACATGTTTAATGAGGTAGATGGTTATGATCAGGCTATGATTTCATATGGTCCTGATCAATATTTCATATGTTTCCACTTGATACAAAATGAAATAATGAATAAAGTGACAGTGATGTGGAATATATGATTTGGTTGGCATGTGACAATGGATTCAAACAAGGAGTAAGTTTCCACATGCATAAAGGTAGCCTAATACTTGTGCTTGTAGAACTGCAGTCACCTATGTTGTTGTGGTGTGATAGAGGTAGGCATGAGTTGAGGGTGATTAATTATTTTATCATATTGGTGTTTGATATAGGTAAGAATTGAATCCCCTTTTTCATTTGGTGGCCAGGGGTGACCAGATGAAGTTGAAAAGAAGAATGAATAAAGGAGCAATTTGACAACATCTGATGGACTCATTATTTGGTCTACTATCCAGAGATATGGAATCTTGTAATTCCCAAAGGGGGTATACATTCCTAGTTGAAGCCACTATTGGGACTATCCAATTTTACAAATTTGAAGTTCCCATTTAAAAAAAAATCCTTTAATTTGCACACTTAGAAGTGCACCTAAAAAATCTGCCTAAGTGACCTACTTTAGAGGGTCATATTTTGGAGCACGTTGATTTTCATGAAAAACCCATTTACAAGCCCAATAATGTGACATATGTGTACATGAATGTTAATTTTTAACTTCCCACATCAATTTTTGACAGGGTTTTGAAAAGAGAAGCTAGTGGGTTTTGACACTTTTCTGTTGTTTGCAAACCTTCAATTTTGCAAAGTAGCCTCCCATTCAAGCTTATATTTTACAACTGGATGAATTTCATGTAAAATTTATAGTTTCTCTCCATTATACATACATTAATGTGCTCCCATGTCCATTTTCAGACCCTAATGATTTGATTTGCTATTTCTACTAGGTCAAACACAAATTCAATTTGTTCAGTTTTGCACCTGCTTTTTCAAAAACCCTTCAAGGAGGTAAAATTTGAAATTTAATATCTTTTGATGGATAATGTTTCAAGCTAATCTCTCCTTCCCACGTGCTCAAAGTACCAAAATAATCTATAGTGTCTAGTGGTAGTTCACTAGGAGTTGATTTGGTATTTTTCCAAAATGGTGATTCAGTGAGTTTTAATTTATTTTGAATAGTTGTTGCAGAAAGTCTTCTTGGTCAATTTAATACAACAACATTAAACATAATATTTATACCCTATTTCTCCTGAAAAAGAAAGATAACCTAAAGCAATCTATCCTCCAAGGTCTTTATAATTGGTTCTCAACTGTGCTGATGTGATTCAGTGGCCAATACAATTGTAATATTCAAGGGGCCTACTAGTAAAAAGGATACAAAATAAATCATATGAATTAATCTACATTTGGGGGGGTAAATAAATAGAAAAATATAGAACAAGGCTTTAGAATAGAAAAATATGAATATAAATCTCTTTACATCTAGACATGTATCTTAACAATGAGTGTTTCCTAAACTAACCAAAACCAAAAAATGATGCAATCCATAGCATGATCTATACCATTGCATACATTCACAGTGAAAATTCAATAACCATAACCATTCATCAAAGCTTCATTTAAAAATAAAAACATATCACCAACTCATTGCTAAAATTAATAGACCAATAGACAAAAATAAATTCCATTCACAGATAACTCAATGAAATAGTCTTAGATCCAAATTCTTCTATTGATTTGTATCAAAGAAGAAAAAATTATGAACAACAAAAATCACTAGAATATGAATGACTATGATTCATTAAAATTAACCCTTAACTACTAAACTTTTGAAAATGACTTGATTGCATAAACTATAAAAAAGAGTATCTCAAAGTCTCTTGCTTGAAAAACTTGTAAAATATTAAAACTATGACAACACTATCTGCTATCTCTCCACTCTTGTTACGAACAAGAACCAAGTTAGCAACCCAAGTCGAATGTCTAACTAGAAATATTATCCTTACAAACAACAAATTTTGCACCTCCTTTTGAATTAAGGGCTCTATTAGGGCATTGACTAGGCATTGCTTTTGGTGGAAAGGCTTTGCTTTGGGATTCAAGGGGATGGTATGCATCATTACTAATGTATCAAAAAGTTTTCAAGTCTTCATATCCCCACACGATGGCTACTATGTCCCTTTTCAATGTTGCTAGGATTTCCTCTTGAATGTGCTTAGGTTAGATTTTTCCAATGAAAGCATTCCTCTTAGGGCTTGAATTTCCCAAGTAAAATTTTCACATGCTCGAGGATTAGAATCAAATATTATTTCGAATCCTACTGTATCTATGGATTTATTTTGAGGATTAGATTGTGAGATAAACTAACATAAAAAGAATATAATCCAAAGATCCTATCAAGAACAATGAAAACAAGCACAATTATACCTTTAATTCGCAGGAGTTTCCATGATTGACCTTGATAGTACCTTCTTACTTGCTGGTTGACATGTTGCCCTCAGATTGGACATGTGAGCAATCTGCAAATAAAGGTCTATGTCCTACACCAAGCTTTGAAGGATTTGCACAAATGCCTAATGTCTATGCCTAAATGACTATGATTGACAATGCCTAAACATGCTAAGGCTTGATTAAATAAAGACAATTGATTAAATAAATTGCAATGAGATCCTAAGTGTGGAAGTGCATAAATATGCAATGTGTCTGTGTAATGAGTAAAATCTAATGCGTAATCCAAAAATGAGAGGAAAATGGCATTTTATAGAAAATGCCATTTCGAATGGATGGATGAGATTAATTTTTGACTAAGACCTAAAACCAGAGGTCTAGATTAACTTTGACAATCCCTAATCAAGGTTAGGAAAAAATCATTAATCGAGCAGTCAAGATGTCATCTAAGAAGATCAAATCAGCGGTGGAGAATAAATGAGGAAATTAATTCAAAAATAAAGATTTTCGAAAATGAGGAAGATAAAGACTAGACTAAAGATCAGTTTTGGAAGGACCAAGACCCTGCCCGATCACTTGACTTCTAGAGGAAAATTACCAATTTGGAATTAAATTAATTCCAAATGTGAACTGAGTGAAATAATAAATAATCAATTTTGAGATTATTTACCAAAATGAGCTGACAGTTAAGAATGAGATGACATTTTAAATAGTTTAATTTATTTAAAATGAGAGGAATATTAATTTATGCAATTAAATAATTAAATTAAATTATTTGATTTAGAAGATAAGATTAATTAATTAAATAAATTAATCAATTTATTTAATTAAGACAATTAGTGACATATTAAATAAATAAATGTAATTCATTTATTTAATAATCAGGAAGAATTAATGAATAAGGATAATTAAACAAATTTAGAAATTTATTTAATTATAGGGAAACTTAGACAATTAATGACATTTTTAATAAATAAATAAAATTTATTTATTTAATAATCATGAAGAATAAAAGGAAATGAATTAATTAAATAATTATGAATTATTTAATCAATAGTCGAATGTGGACCAAGGACATAATTAAATGTCATAATTATGCTAGGACGAAAGTGGTAAAAATGAAGCTTGTAGGCCTAGGTCATTTTTAGGTGTCTACATTTTGCCCCTTTTTGTCATAATGTAGCATGTCACATTGTGACAAAGAAAATAAGTCAAAGATATGGCCCAGTGAAGATATGGAGTATCAATTCTCCCTCGAAATTTTTTCAAATTTTTGGTCAGCGGCAGAAAAATTTGTAAAGGGTCCCGATAAATCAATTTGATAACTAGAAAAGCAACGACATAGTCAGTTTTGGATTCTGACATGTTTAAGATAGCCAACGGGGTGGTTAAAGTTGGTCAAATGAGCCTCCAGTAATAACCTAGTTGACAAATGTCATTTTGACTTTATAAATAGGTTGACAAAGGGGTAAAAGTCAATTCATTTCCACTATTTACTTTGCAAATTTTGAGAGTTCAGAGCAAAAAAGGAGCGCAGCAAGGATGGTCATTCCAGTCACAGAGCATCATGGGGATATTGTGTGGACCTTTAGGTAGCCAGAGGGATTAGAGCCAGTGGTATGTACCCTTGTCCTACTTTGTAATTTTTTTGTTTTATGTGCCAAATTTAAGTTTCTAGGACAAACAACAAATGCTCTATGATGCAACTGCATTCATGTAAGGCACATCGTCTATGCGTTTGATGCATTTGATGTGTCATGATGCAAATGACATGGTAAAATTGGGTGGGCGAGGCATTGCAACATATTTGGTTGAAACTGTGATGCATTCGCCTAACCGTGTCGCATTTGAGGTTTGGAATTCCGCAATTGCAATTTTGAGATGCAATTGTGCGTCCAAATGACGCATTATCATTTTTATGATGCAATTGTCATATATTGTGACACAATTGCTCTGCTGCAACGTATTTGGGTAACCAAGTGACACAATTGTCTTGTTGAGACGCATGTGAGGATTTAAGCGACGCATTCAATGCTTTGAGATGCAACTACTGGAACACGACACATTTGATGTTGGCTTTTATTAAGACCAATTTTGATACTTGTGAAAATGTGTTTGATGATGCCAACAGTTGCTTAGAAATTACTAAGATGTTTTTCAACTCTTTGCAGAGGTAGCTTGCCCCGATTTACACATGAGAGAGTAGATCGACTACATTTCAGTTTGCTGACCAGCTGAGCCCGCGAGAGCGGCGATAATTGATGCAGCTTGGTTTGTTCTATGTCACTTATATGCCCGCTATTCAGGCTAATAGGGTACTTCTGATTGCATTATGCGAGTGGTGGAATTCAGAGACCTGTTCCTTTCATCTACCGACAGGTGAGGCTACTATTACCCTGGATGATGTCTACCAAATTTTGCGAGTGCCGATCCAAGGGGAGCGGATCATCTATGATCCTCATCATGGTGAGCAGACTTTCAGGGCCTATTACCGAGATCAGGGTGCAAGACTAGGCATCTAGGGATATGAGATCAGATGGGAGTTCATGGCGGAGCACTACGACCATTTTGATGCATTCCTTACGACCTTGATTGGAGGTATTTTGATTCCTGACCGTCAGGGACACAAATTCCCTATTGGATGGGGATACGTCTTGGTTGGGATGAGACATTACAAGACTATTTATGCCTAGGGTCCTTGCTTGCTGGGGACACTCTACCATTAGTTGCATGATGTTGTGTATCGGAGGGCCGAGAGTATCTCCTGCGGGACCACCCTGATGATGATTTGGGCTTGGGAGCACATAGCCATTTTTTTCCCATCGATTGACAGACCACAATTGGCCAAAGGGATGTCCTATGCCTACTATTACACAGGTGCTTTACAGCAGACCCGGATGGGCGAGACAGGTTGGTGGTGGCATCAGATTGACACGATGGTATCATTTATCTGGAGGTCGTACTGAGATTGTGAACAGTGGGATGACGAGGTAGATCACTTGAGTCTATGTAGACAGTATAGATACTTGATTGGGAGGACCATACATACCTCTTTGATTATCGAGATGTATTTTCCATAGCATGTCCTTAGGCAGTTCAGAGAGCAGTAGGGTGTACCTATAGGGACAGCTGAGTATGCCCGGTCATCTAGAGAGTATGCTTGGGGAATAGCCATTCCAGTGGCCTTCGCAGAGTAGTAGATTGATGGGCTAGTAGCCTAGGCATGGGGATGGAGAGGTGGGATAGCCAATCCTAGGACCACAGTGGACTATGATTTATGGTGGCAGACATACAGACTAGTGTCGTTGATAGATCCTGAGAGGCCAACACCTGTGGACAGGTAGTTAGTGATACCTCGTGTGCCAAGGGCCAGACAAGGAGGCAGAGGCAGTGATAGGGGCAGATTCTAGGGGAGTGATGGAGGTAGGGATGGAGGCCGGGATGGAGACGGAGGTGGGGGTGGAGACGGAGGCAGGGGGAGATGATGGCGGAGACGGCCAGAGGCAATGACGAGATGGTAAGAGATAGGGCTAGAGGGTGCGCCCACGTGTGGTGAGGGTAACATTAGATGCTATCCCTAAGGTTGGCGAGGAGGGGGAGAGAGAGGAACACCCTAGGCAGGAGGGAGAAGGTGAGGAGAGATGGGAGGAGGGGGCAGAGGTGGGGAGATAGGAGGAGGACGTGGCAGAGGGGGAGAGACATGAGGAGGATGTCGCAAAGGAGGTGGGGCATGAGGAGGATGTGGCAGTGGTAGAGGATGTGGCTGATGACGATGATGATGAGGAAAATGCCATGGATGAGGCTGAGAGACTCCTTAGATGGCGAATGGTGGAGGGAGAGGAGGAGATACTGTCCTCCTTAGGATTTCCTAAGGATGCCACAACATATCAGAGGGTGGCTGACTTACAGTGGTGACTAGATGAGAGCATGGCCCAGGTTAGATCATTGCAGTCAGAGTTAGAGGTAGCCTGGGTAGAGCGGGATCAGGTAGTGGTCTGCCAGGAGGACTCGGCCCAGTGGTGCACATAGTTTGTGGCCTGATGTACAGGGCCCATAGGGGATATGTCTAGTGAGTTGGCTAGGGTGAGCATGAGATTGGGATAGTACATGACATTGTATGAGTAGGCAGTGCCACCTGAGCAATGGGATCCTACCTTATCATGGTCACAGACGAGGATAGGCAGTGGCCACAAATCAGGTAGTGCTAGTGGTAGCAGGAGTCACACCAGTGTGGGAGGGTCTACCTCGATAGGCACACATCAGGGCATAGGTCACACTACTCATATAGGCACACCTTGAGTCACCATTCGAGCCATAGTCATGGGTCGACTAGTTCAGTGCAGAGGTCAGTATAGGGACAGCCACCAATGGTTGATCCATCTACTTCTCAGAGTCAGGTAGCAGTGACGTCACAAGTGTCTGTTACTGTGGAGATGACACCTTCATTCTCAGTTCCATTAGTGGCATAGGTAGAAGCTGCCACAGGTCCACCTATCATTTCAGTACTAGTTTTAGAGTTGTAGCCACCATCTTCTTCACCTCGAGGGGATGATGAGAGTCTACCCTAGGGGCATTTTTGTTATTATGACACACTATGCATGTATTATTGAGCCTGCGAACTCCATTTTTGGGATATCTCTTGACTTTATCCCATGACATTGTACTTTTTGAGATGATATCATATGATGATGCAGTTTTGATACGGCCTACATGTGTGTTATGTGATGTTCTTTGTTTTAATGCATTATGATATATGTGATTTATGATGTTGATTTATGATATTGATTTATGATGTATCATGTATGTCCTATGATGCTTATTTATGCTTTCGATGCCATGATGATACAATGCTTACTTATATGAGATGATGATGATAATGATGTGCATAATGTGTTTAGTAAATGGATGCATTGTTGATGCTTATGTTACTGTAATGTTTGTGATTATATAAATGATATGGATGATGTATGTATTGACCTAATGCAATGTTTATATTATCATGTATGCACTTATGTTTTTGGATGTCATAGGATATCATCATGAGATGGACAAGAGAAGATGACTAGATTGACAAGAGAAGATGACCAGACCAAAAAAGAGAAGGTGACCAGATCGAATGTGATGCATGTTAGTTCCTAGACCAAATCCTTCAAAGCTTTATTGTAGGACTTTAATATTTATTGCTCTTAATCATCATTGGGAAAATTGTTGTAATGGCCTACAAACACCATGATCATGGTGTGCAAGGTCGTACCATTACATAAGATCAGCAGTCATAGACAAGGATGATTATGACTCATACTAAGAGCATGATTGCCCTAATATTCTTGTCATAATCAACCACAAGCAGAAAAAGACAAAGACAATTCATGAAATGTTGTTGCTTCTCTAAATCCTATTTTCAAGACATCCTTGAGAAACTAGCGACATGATTGTCAAAATGAAAAAAAAAAATAGAGCCCTTATCATAATACGTCATTATTTTTCGAAATCCCAAAATCAGGACCTCGCTGAGAAACTAGTAATCATGCGTGTCAATCATCATGAAACGTCATTGTTTCTCTAAATCCTATTAGTGGGATATCACTGAAAAACTAGTAACATGATAAAAGCCAAAAGACTAGTGTCAAATATTTTCCAAGTGTGTATGGATATCCATTGTTTTGATGTCAAGATGCCATGTTTTATGGTGTCGAGGTATTTGAAGCTTTGATGATGTTTAGATGACAAATGTCAAAAATTGCCAAATTCAAGGACACGTCCTGAATAATGTTAACATCGAGAGGATTTTTATCCCTAACAGTCGAAAGGGGTCCCTCAAAATGATGATGATGCCTTGGAAGGACACATTTCAGGGCATACATGGCAGAATTGTTTCTTCAGAAAGACACATCTAAAGAATATTGATTTTAAGAGGAGTGATCCTTAGATGCCAAGAGGATCGCACAAAATGCCAAATGACAATGACGATGCCTAGGAAGAACACATCCTAGGCATGGATGACAGAGGTTATCTTTCAGAAGGACACATCTGAAGGTTAACAAAGATTTGATAGTTTGACAATTTTTGATGATTTGACCCGTTTTGACCAAGTTTGACTTGTGTTTGACTATATGCTGATATTGTTATGATGATATAATTGACTTGTTGATGGGATTGTCATATTGAAATAACTGATTGCCATGATTTTTTCATAGGAGTTTACCCCTTTGGGAGTGATTTTTTTTGTCTTGAAGATATATTGACGTGTGTGCCAGTGTAGTGCCATGAACCCTAATGGACTGACCTAGTGTGGCCTCGGGGGCTCATCGACAAATGGCCTTGCCTACGTCATACACTCAAAGACCTCGTAGTTCGATACAAATAATGAATTTGTATTTTGTGTCATAGTCATCATTAACCTAGTTGATGACAAGTTGAGAATCCCTATAGACATGTAGTGCTCTGATCTTCCATTTTATTGCCATTCTTAGTCCTGTAACTAATGCCTCATATTCTGCCACATTGTTTGTGCATGCGAAGGTAATACAAAAAGACTTAGGAATGGAGTATCCTTGTGGGGTGATGAACAAGATTCTTGCCCTTGAGCCATGATTTGTGTGTGATCCGTCAAAGTAGAGTTGCCAAGGTGCCTTATGTTCCATATGGAATATCGACTCATCTGAAAAATATGCCACTAACGGGTGATCACTCTGCAAAGATGCATTTTCCAGCTTGTCCGCTATGGCTTGTCCTTTTATAGCCTTTCTTTCAACATATTGAATGTCATATTCACTCATAATCATGACCCATTTTTCCAAACATCCTGTTAATGCTGCTCGACTTAACAAATATTTGAGTGGGTCAATCTTTGCTACTAGTTGTGTCTGATGACTCAGCATGTAATGTCTTAGCTTTTGTGCTGCAAAGACCACTACTAGACACACTCGTTCAATTGGTGTGTAGCTTAACTCATACCCAACCAATGTCCGAGTGATGTAATATATAGCTCTTTCTTTTTCTTCTTGGTCGTTTTGTGCTAGTAATGCCCCTAGTGCTGAACTAGTTTTCGAGATGTATAGGATCAATGGCTTTCCATGAATGGGAGGCATGAGGACTGGTGTTGACAGTAGGTAATCTTTGATTTTCTGAAAGGATTCTTGGCATTTATCTATCCACACAAAGGGGATACCTTTGTGCAACAAATATTGAAATGGGTGACACTTGTCTACCAATTGGGCTATGAAACACCGAATAGATTGTACCCTGCCTTGTAGAGTTCTGAGTTCACTGATTCCTCTGGGTGGAGGCATGTCTATGATGGCTTTGACCTTTTTTGGATTGACCTCTATACCTCTTTGGGAAACTATGTAACCCAAGAGTTTACCCGATGTGACCCTGAAAACACACTTCTTAGGATTTAGCCAAACTTTGTATTCTTCCAATCTCTGGAAAATTGTGTCTAGCACCTTCAGATGATATTTCCTGGTTATTGATTTGGCCAATAGGTCATCTACATAATCTTCCATTATTTTGTGCATCATGTCATGAAAGATTGTGGTCATGGATCTTTGATATGTGGCACCTACATTTTTGAGACCGAACGACATGACATTCCAACAGTATGTACCCCATGGGCAAGTAAATTTCATTTTGTGCTGGTCTTTAGGAGCAATGCGAATCTAATTATAGCCGAAGAAACCATCCATGAGGGATAGCATCTCATATCTTGTTGTGAGGTCAACTATGATGTCAATGTTTGGCAGAGGAAAGTCATCCTTTGGGCATGCTTTATTTAGGTCTCAAAAATCTATACAGACATGGATCAGCCCATTTGGCTTTGTTACTGGCACCAGGTTAGATATCCATTCGACGTAGTTAATAGACCATATGAATCTAGCATCTAACAATTTCTTTAACTTGGCCTTGACCAATAGAGCAACTTGAGGGTCCATTTTGTGTAACTTCTGCTTGACTGGTTTGGCATTAGGTGGTAGTGGCAGATGGTGTAGTACCAGTTCTGGGTCCAATTTTGGCATGTGAGCATAGGACCATGCAACGTTGATTTTATGTTCTACAAATAATTTATGAAATTTTGATCTCTCCTCTTCAGTCAATGATGCAGCAAAGAGGACCATTTTGTGATCTTCTGAAGTTGCTATGTTGTCCTCTATTGTGTCTTCGATAAGCATAGCTGACTTCTCTTGTTGCACAGGAAGAAAGTCCAGTCCTCCATCTTTGGGCACCTCAGAGAGGTTTTCACCCACATATACGTCCTTTGTTTTTACTATTTTATCATCAAAAGGTGCCTTTTAGTTTTCACCTAGAGATGTTTCATTTTTTATTTTATTTTTATTTTTACTTTTGCGATTGGAGGACAGAGCAGTCTCGTCGAAGTATGTTGTGCAGTCTAAATCAATGGAAAATCCTGACTTGTGGTCCCCACTAGGTATGCCCTCACATAATCCCATAAATTCTGCAATTGCCTCATCATTCTGAAATGTGTCCAAGACTGGCAGGCCTTGTTGGTCTCGATCAACTAGCTCAGGGTAAACTAAAGAAATTCCATCGTCAATGTTGGTGAGTTGAGGTGAGGATGTGGAAAGCATGCAAATTGATTCAGTGATGTTGTAGATGAGATTATCATCATCCAACTCTACATCAGACTCTATCTAATATTCTCCTTCACTAGTGTCATATTTATTGTCAAAATAAGGGGTGAAAGCCTTAGAGTCCTAGTTGTCAGTATCGTCTAATGTTGCAGATGGATTTGAATGAAGGGGTTCAGATGATGGGTGTTGTATGTCATTGGAAGTGGTAATGAGACTTTGACTATTTGGTGCATGTTCAATTGTAAATGTTTGTTAAAATCTTTGTTCAGAGGTCAGTTCCCCTGGTTCAACAAACAAATCATCAAGGCAACAGTCACTTAAGGATCATTCTGAGCCAAATTGTGGTTGGTTTTAGGTGATGAGTAGTCTTGATCTGAGAAGGTGATGTGGTGAGGCATTGTGAGGTATCCCACCATGGTTTTAAATCGATTGACATCAATGTCCATCAGGACTGACAACTCTAGCAGGGTTTTATCTAGGATATCTTTGTGCATGGGAGATATACGAAGCAACTCGAGTATAGAGATTTGCGCGGGAGTCTTTCCTAGCTGGTCGATGAGGTTGAACTGACTTTTGGGTTGCCACTGCTTTGTGGTCAGAATAGGTTTTGACTGTTTAGCAGATGGACTAGGTATGGTTATTTTGGGTTGTCTAGTAGGAGGCAGACCAGCTATGGTGACCTTGCCACTGCGAGTAGTAGCATTACATTGGGGTGCTCTCTTGACCATAATGGTATTGATGTATTCGTCATCAGTTTAGACATTATTTATAATTGGTCCACTAGAATAGTCGTGCTTGGCTCGGGGGAAGTTAGCTTGATTATTGTTCATTTATGGACCTGAGGTGGGCGCCTTATGAGAACCATGGTCCTACATTGGATTCTTATGGATAGTATGATCTGAATTGGAGGCGAATTCTGATCCACCTACTTCGATGACACGACTTTCAATAAGATCTTGTATTATGTTTTTCAATTGTCAACAGTTAGAGGTTGTATGTCCTTTTGCTTGATGGTATTCACAAAATGCATTATCATTCCACCATGCTGGTTTGAATTTTCCTGGGTCATATGGTTTTTGTTCTTGAAGTATGATGACCCCATTCTAGAAGCATTTCTTAAGGACCTCTTCAATGGGTTCACCCAAAGGAGTGTATGTACGACCCCTAGGAAATTGTCTCGTCTGACGATATTGTCCCTGATTATTTTGACCGTTCTGATTGTTTGAAGGGACATTAGTAGGGGGTGTTGATGTCATTGTTGGTTTGTTTTGTTTTTGAAATCCTTTTAAGGCCAGTACAAGACCTACAATGCTTGTAGTCTTGGCGTCCACAACACCGTCATTTGTAACCTGATGATTTTTGACCCATTATTTATTCTTGTCAGTGGTTGGATTTGTATTTGCATTTTTGGGACCATATCTTAGTTCTCCCTTTGCGATAAGGGCTTTCTCGATCTGGACCCCTTTTTCAACTAAGTCCATGAAGTTTGTGCAACAATGTATTTGTAATGCATATTTTAGGGGCCCTAGAAGTTTTTGGACAAACATGTCAACTTTTTCCCTTTTGGGGATGTCAATGTGACATCGACTAGCGAGGCTTCTCCATTTTTGAAAGAATGGGAAAAATGTCTCACCAACATCCTCTTGCGTGAGAGTGCACAAGCTAGTGATAGAGGTATCCATGTCGATGTTGTATGCATAATTTTTTATGAATTTTTTTTAAGCTCATCCCATGTCTGGATATCCTTTTGAGTGGAAAACCATTCAAGGGCAGGACCCACCAGAATTTTAGAAAAAAGTCTCATCAAGTATGTTTGTTCATAGGCGATGTCCATACATTTGGTTGAACATGTTCAATGGGGTTTGTCTTAGCTCTTTATTTTGTGAAGTTGGGTGACACATATCCTAGTGGAAATGGAGGCATGTATAAGCTCATGTCGAATGGGTATACATTTAGATCATATGATATTTCTGATTTCTTTCCTGAAATGTATATGTTTAGGATAGTTTTTCTAAACCCATCAATCTTGTTTGGAAGGAATCTAGAATAGGGTCATTTGTGTTTATGTACGTTGTATTGCTTGGTACACCATAGGTTCTTGTTTGTTGTGTGTGAATATTGGTGTATTGTGGTGATATGGATTGTTGTGACATGTATGACGTGTGTGGATTGACGTGTTGTTGGTATTGAAAGTTATGGTTGGGTGTATGTTGGTGAGTATGAACGTGGCATGAGTAGGTTGGGATGTGTCCCCCAGCCATGTGTGTCGTTATCTGGGGGATATGATGAGCATGAATGTTATGATGTGTTAGTGATGCCATGTGTTGTGTTATTTGGCCACCTTGTGTGAATTGTCGGGTTTGCACAAGAGGAATGTTTGTGTTTGTACCTTAGGAGGCAATGGCATGTGACTGTGTTGTCATGTTAACGTTTTGTTGTTGTCCTTGGATAAAGATACGTCCTTTTCCTCCTCCCGAAGGATTTTGTGGAATACCACTAAGCGGATATGTCGAAGGTGTGCTCATTGTAGTAGATGTAGCTGTCAAGGGGGGATTGTTGTGACTTGATGATGCCCCCATGGCATTTACTGTTGTAGTATTAAGAGGGTTTGAATAATTTGCCCACATTGCTGAGGAACCAAAGGTGGTTCCAGCCGATTGTGACAGTATTGTGGATGTGGCGAGTAGTGTGGTCGATTGTGATCCTCCCATGGATGTAGTATTTATAGTGTTGGAGGTGTTTGGGATGTTGGAGGTAGCATGCACTATCATTGTGGCGTCAAAGAAAGTATTGCTCGTAGTGTTTGGAAGTTGACTACTATGTGACATGTTATGTGCATTGTTGTTATTAGGGTCAGGAGGTGTTGAGCTTATCATGTTAATGTCAAATCCTTGTGGTAACTTAGCTCCTTGAATCAAGAGTATGGCTAAATATTTGTCTCTGTCGTAAAGGACCATTGTTTCAATGAAATGAGAGGCCTTTGGGTCTTGTGCCGCTACCTCTAAGTTTTCCTCAAGTATTTGATCGTATTCATCTTTTTGCAAGAATTTTTCAAATGGACTGTTTGATGAGGATTGCATTGTCATTAGAGGTTGATTGTTTGAATTGGTAAATGGATCATCAAAGGTCTTGTTTGTGTCATATGTAGGATTATTGACAGTGGAAGTGGGGTCCTGTCAAAAGTTTGTGATTTGTTGTTGTTTTTGGAGTCTAGTTTCCACCATAAATGAGATTGCTTAAATGAGAATGACAACTAATATAATGATGATACTATGCAAGATCTAAGTTCAAAATGATGAGTAGGATGACTAATGTTTTTGGATTTTTAGGAATAAAATATGTAATGTCTAACTTATGATGCAATTAAGACAAGGGTACCTAAGCACTTCTAAGCTTAATCTTTGTTTTCGATTTTGGTTACTAGAGGAATTTGTTTGAAAATGAGAAGATGACAAGTTCTAAATGACTAGTGAGTTTTCCTAACTAGACTTTTGAGTTGGAAAATTTCACCAAAGAGGACAATGACTAAAAAAAGTGATTTGATAACTTGGTCCAAAAGAACCTAGTTTTGAAAGTAGTGACGTTGCGAATTGTGTTGAGATTTTCCTAATCCAAAGTATGCAAGATGTAACCTAAGTACAATATAATGCCTAATGAATGCAATTAAAAATAAAGAAGGATAAAACCTATGGTCAAGAATGCAAACTAATGGTAAAAAAATTGAGCAATTTCAAGATTGCTTTCTTACAGAATCTCCTTGGAAAGAAATTTTGACCAATGATTGACAAGGTGGTGACTTAGATTTGACTTTGTATGAAGTTTTTAATTGTGATAGGTGAATGCGTCATTTGAGGTTGCAAATGCGTCATAGTTATGCAAATGCGTCATAGTTTTAGCAAATGCGGTTTAGGGACTGACAAATGCAACTCAGTTTAGCAAATGTGACTCTGTGATGTTCAGTTGTGTCGTGACACATACAGTTGTGGTTTTTGATGTTTTGAATGTGGTTTAACAAAGTGATTGTGACTCAAAAACTCAAATGCGGTTTATCGAATGTGACACAATTTTTGAAAAATGAGTTTGTTGTCATTTTGATGGAAAATTTTTATCTGTCTGCTATTGAATGTTTTGTTCAAAACTGTATATGTGGTGAATCTAGAAAGCACTTGAAAAGCACAGTGTTTTGAATGTAAGCAAGCACACATCAGATAAGCACAATCCTAGGTTAGGCCAGAACAATATTCACTAGATTCCACATGGGTTTCCCCAACCGCATAACTGTAGCGTGTGAATTCAGAAGCTTGGCTACACAGGCTCCCCCTTACAGTGCACTCTCTTCTCAGGCCAACCAAGCTTCCAACTCCCATGAAACTCCCATGGTAGGTTGATCACCTCTACTACAAACTGTGAAAGTGTGGATGCCTTCACACCAACTAGTGCTGCACTAGAAAATAGAAGGTTTTTGGCTTACTACACAAAGGTTTTTAGTTTAGGACCCCCATTCAAGTGGCCATACATGGGGCAAGAGATTAATCACCAATTAGGTGGCACTCCAGCCTAAAGAGGTTAAGCTCAACAGGGTTTAAGGGAGTATTACTCTATCCGTATGACACATCTGCACTTGTAATCTTAGGTTTTCCCTTAAGATTCACATTTATATACTAGTCGGGGGTAGCTTGACTTTAGCTCAATTGCCAATTTGAGTCACATTGGGGTGATGAAATCTCCAAGTAGGCCTAATTTCTAGAGTTAGTAACCGTTTCTCTTACACCCAAGATTTCCCGAAAGTGCAAGGGGAGAGGATACTCCGATATACGAAGTCGTGGGATTAGAATAGATAAAAACGGGTCTAGTTTTCTGATCACCAAGTTTTCACAAGGTGAGAGCATACTCACCTACTGTTTTGCAAACACATTCTGACATGGTAAAACAAAGGTTCATTTTAAATTGCACCAAAATAAAGTGTGTACTATACTAATAAAAAGGAAAGCACATTATTTTGATGTTTGTTCTTCGACGATCAAACCTACAAGACAATACATTAGTAGTTTTAGTGTTTGTCTTCAACCCATGAAAAGTAATCACCAACAAGCTACAAATCCTGATTAGTAACAGAAAACCTATGCTAGGCTGAATGTAGTAAATAACCAAGATAAAAGGAACACCGAAAACAACAAAAAAATGAACATAAAATAATAGAAAACCTTACCAGTCGAATGTGTCACGACAGAGCGATTGCATCGCTTTGTGTATTAGATGCTTCTCAATATTTCAACTGTGGCTTTCTTGAGAACAATTGTGGCATTACAGAATGATTGTGGCATTTTGGTTGTCGAATGCGTCGTGACGCATCAGATGCATCATGATTTAAAAAAAGACAATTGCGTCACTCCATACCTGTACCTACAAAATCGATAGAAAATACATGAAATCATACAGAAAAATGACAGAAAACAAAGTCGGGTTCACCAAATGTATCTATGGATTTATTTTGAGGATTAGATTGTGAGATAAACTAACATATAAAGCATATAATCCAAAGATCCTATCAAGAACAATGAAAACAAGAACAATTATACCTTTGATTCGTAGGAGTTTCCATGATTGACCTTGATAGTACCTTCTTACTTGCTGGTTGACGTGTTGCCCTCAGATTGGACGTACGAGCAATCTGCAAATAAAGGTCTATGTCTGACACCAAGCTTTGAAGGATTTGCACAAATGCCTAATGTCTATGCCTAAATGACTATGATTGACAATGCCTAAACATGCTAAGCCTTTATTAAATAAAGACAATTGATTAAATAAATTGCAATGAGATCCTAAGTGCAAGTGCATCAATGTGCGATGCATCTATGTAATGAGTAAAATCTAATGCATAATCCAAAAATGAGAGGAAAATGGAATTTTATAGAAAATGACATTTCAAATGGACGGATGAGATTAATTTTTGACTAAGACCTAAAACCAGAGGTCTAGATTAAATCTGACAAAATCAGGGTTAGGGAAAAATCATTAATCGAGCAGTCAAGATGTCATCTAAGAAGATCAAATCAGTGGTGGAGAATAAATGAGGAAATTAATTTGAAAATAAAGATTTTCGAAAATGAGGAAGATAAAGACTAGACTAAAGATTAGTTTTGGAAGGACCAAGAACCTGCCTGATCACTTGACTTCTAGAGGAAGGTTACTAATTTGGAATTAAATTAATTCCAAATGTGAACTGAGTGAAATAATAAATAATCAATTTTGAGATTATTTACCAAAATGAGCTAACAGTTAAGAATGAGATGACATTTTAAATAATTTAATTTATTTAAAACGAGAGGAATATTAATTTATGCAATTAAATAATTAAATTAAATTATTTGATTTAGAAGATAAGATTAATTAATTAAATAAATTAATCAATTTATTTAATTAAGACAATTAGTGACATATTAAATAAATAAATGTAATTCATTTATTTAATAATCAGGAAGAATTAATGAATAAGGATAATTAAACAAATTTAGAAATTTATTTAATTATAGGGAAACTTAGACAATTAATGACGTATTTAATAAATAAATAAAATTTATCTATTTAATAATCATGAAGAATAAAAGGAAATGAATTAATGAAATAATTATGAATTATTTAATCAACAGTCAAATGTGGACCAAGGACATAATTAAATGTCATAATTATGCTAGGACGAAAGTGGTAAAAATGAAGCTTGTAGGCCTAGGTCATTTTTAGGTGTCTACACCTACCATTTCCTTAGGATGTTGTTTGTTTTCAAATTCATTATCCTTTCTACATCACATTGTTTTGGATCCCATTCTCCTTGATCTCTTTCTGATTCATAAATAATCTTCCCTTCAAAGATGTCTAAACTTACCAAGAATGCAAGTATATGTTGCCCATCATCAAAGACTTGTGAAAATTTTGAATGTTATCTAGAATGACTGGGATCGAGGCTAGCTCCACCGAGAACCTCTTCAACTTGGAAACCTTCATAGGTTCCCAAGACCTAGCAATAGCAACAAGGGCATCCACAATCTAATTGTATTCTTTGGGGATCAAGTTGATGCCAAAAGTGTCAAAATATTCTATCAAGTTCCAGACTCGGTTCTTTATGTAGCCAATTTTTTACTATGGCACGTGTATTGAATATGAATTTGATTGAAAATAACCTCATAATCTCCCATAACTGTGAGAGCTGTAACCTTCTTTTGATGAGAAAACATCAATCCACTAGCCCACACTTTGTATTCTACCACATTGTTCATGCAACGAAACTACAACCTATAAGAAGAAAAATATGTTTTCCCTTTCGGGTTGGTTCGTTAAAATCGAGCTTCACTCCCTAATTTAGACTTAGAGCCATCAAATTTAAGACTTCACAATTGATTCGGAGCTAGGATTTTTTTCTTTTTGGGAACTACAGGTGATTGCTTTCTAGAAGTGGGTGGCAGCTTGTACTAGTTTTGGCTAGTTATATTTAAAGGTTGCTGCAAATGATGTTTATCAAAAGATTCTCCTAAATTGAAAACCTATTTAGAAACTACCTCTTGAATGTCTTCTTGGATCACTTTACAATTTGGTATATTTTTCATCAATGCCTTAGGCATTGGAAGGTTATTTGGGGCAGGTGTAATAGGAAAAGAATGAGACTCTCAGTATTGCACTGGAGATCAGAACATAAAACCTGATTCTAATCAAGTTGGGAGGGATCTTCCTCTAGAGTGAGATTAGTTCTTGTCAGGATGGTGGCATCCCTAGCTTCAAATGGAAATTTATTGGTGGGTGTTTCAGGTTGGCATTTGCAAGTTTCCCCAACCTAATAGAAATGGTTCAAATTATCTACGCAAGGTTGATAGGTCATCTCAGAATGAATTTGGTAATGAATCCTACACCAATTGGGGGGAAAAAAACTCCATAGATCAGCCTCCTCTCCTAGAACCAACCTATCTTGTTGCAAATTTCTAATTAGAACTTGCTGGTTGATCGTGGTCATTGGGTCACTATGTTCTAAATGTTATAGTGTTGCAAGGTGTGACCCTTGGTCTCCTCTTTCTATGGTAGTCATATTCTAGCACGACGCTTGGGCTTCGTGACATGGTTTAACCACCTCCTATGGATCTTGATCTTGTATAAATCCAATGGTTGTATCAAGCATTGACAAGTTGATCTTTTGGTGCAATGACAACCGTCTTTGCAACAATTGGTATCAGAGCCAAGGTCACAGGTTTGAACCTCGTGATTGTGCTTGTGGGGGATTGTTGAAGGTGTGACCCTTGATCTCCTCTTCCTGTGGTAGGCATAGTCTAGTGTGACACTTGGGATTCATGACATGGTTTGACTGCCTCCTGCAAATCTTGAACTTGTATAAATCTAATGGTTGTATCGGGCATTAATAGGTCAATCTTTTGGTGCAATGGAAACCATATTTGCAACATATAGATCATTAGGATTGAGCATTGAAAAGGTAAATATTTCTTCTCTTTTATATACTCCTATCTCAGTTTCAAAGTAAGCTACCTTGTCAGGGAAATCATATTTAGTGATCATGTGTTTGAGTCTAGGCTCACTCTCAATCATAATTTGTGTTGGTACCCCTTTCCATGGTAGCCACATGTGTGAAAATTATAAGGAAAAATAACCCCTAATTATTTTCATTAGATCCTTGCTTAGATGCATACCATATTTCTTAGGGATATTAGCCACCTGAGTATCCATATAAGTATAGATCCGTGGATCAGATCTGACCTATACATGAATATTTTTTAGTTCCCCTACCACATTAACCTTAGTTTTATCTAACTGAATTACCTTCTTTTGAGTATGAAGCTGATTTGAACCTAATTTTTTACAAATGGAGAAGGGAATGACATTACCTAATGCTCCAAAATCTAATAGGTAGTTGTGCAAATTATTTCCAAATATTCTCAAGCTTAGAAGGACCAATGGGGTCCCTATCTTACCCTTGTATAGGGTTGTACTCATTTCATTTGTTGGAGTCACCTTATTCTTTCCTTTTAACCTATCTAACTCCTCTAGAGATCTCAACACAATGTCTCATTGGGTAGGGCACAACTTCAAAATGTCAAAGAAAGATAGTGAAGTCTTTTGTTTCTACATCTATTCAATAAAATCAAACTCTGTGTCATTTTTCACCTAATATTTAGGAACATAAAATGAGTTACCTTTATTTTGAGATTTGGGTGGCCCTTTTGGTGGTGATAAGTTGTTTTTTGCATTTTGATCATGTGGAACCATGGTGTTTGGTTGGTTAGATGTGGTGAACAAGCCTTTATTTTGATTCCTTAGGAAATGACCTCCCTTAGATTGGATAGCTTGAGTATCATATACGTCTTGTACTAGTTCATTTTCTTCTTAATTAGGGAATGGAGATTCCTCATCAAAGAGCTCATAAGCCATGGTAGTATCTATGGATCCACCAGACTTGATGGAAGCACCTTTCAACAAAGCATCAACCTGTGCAATATTTACCATCTTCTCCATTTCTGGGTAGTTAACGTCAAAATGTGCCACAGTGTCGTGCAACCTACACCAATTTTTCATAAAATTGAGATCAACAACATTTGCAGTGTGTGGTTTTTCATCACTAGCCTAATAATTATGGGAAACTCCCTCATTGTTTGTCCTATTATTCCATTTGTGTTGTTATTGAATCTCTGGTTGTATCCCCTATTTTGATTATGGTAATTTTAGTTAGGGGAATTCTGGTTATGGAAGTTCCTCTAGTTCTGATTGAAATTCAGAATAGAATTTTGATTGGAGTAACCACCCTGATTGGAATACCCTTCCTGATTATGGTAGTTTTGATTTTGGTTTTCATTTTGATGGGGGTTGTATTTGAGTTGTGCCATCTCATTGCTCACCTGTGATAACATTTTCTTAAGGTTCTCTGACTCTATGGTCAGGTGAGTAGTACATTCACTTTCTGCAATGGTTGTAGTTGATGTCTGTGTCATGGGATCATATCCTCTAGCATGGTTGTGAGAATTTTGAACTTGCTACGAAAGGTCAAAATATTGGCCACCAAAGAATAGTTGTTGAGATGGAGCTTGTTGCTCAGATAAGGGGCCATATGCAAAATGAGACATCCTCAGGACTATATTAAATAGTGGGGTAGGATTAGGTACTTGGGAGTATCCTAAAGGAGGGAAAACTCCTCCTAGACCTCTTGATTGGGAACTAATTTGTTATTGAGGTTTAATAGCAAGGTGGTAAAATTTAGACATAGAATTAATGTCATTGGCATTGTAAGGTCTCTAGAAAAATAGAAATAGGAAAATCAGGGTATCTATGGCCTTTAGGTAGGATTGGATGGCAATATTTTTAGCCACCAAGTATGGATCTTTCAACCTCATGTACATCCTCTAAAATCTGGTAGTGAACAGGGGTAACAGTTCATGTGGCTTATTCCTGATAGTGGAAAATTGGTGATATAATATTGCAAGATCTACAGACTATGAATTGGCTAATGAATGCATCCTCTAAGTTTTTCCAACTCAGGATTTATCTAGTAGGAAGATTGAGATACTAGTTATAGGCCATGTCTCCTAATGAATAAGGAAACAACCTACATGCAACATCATGGTGGGAAATTTGAGCATGGGTACATGCACCTTTGAATTCCTGCATGTGCTCTTCAACACTTCTTGATTCACCATGAGAGTACCTAGGAAAGAATTTCTTTGGGTTCTTTGGAATTTCATGTATGCCACCAAGAATGACTCCTAGTGGTGAAGGATTGTTGGAAAAGAATGCAATAGGTGGTTGTGGTGGTGGATTTGGTTGTGGGAGTTGTGGTATTGGTGGAAACCCAGGTGGAGTAAGTGGTGGTGACAATGGTGGGATCAAAACTTTATGGGATTTATGTCTAATAGGAGTTTGAAGTTCAACTAATAGTTCTAGATTTTTAGCTGATCTAAGGACTCTTTCACACCTTTTTGGTGAGAATGACCTAATTCAAGCCAATTTGTTCCTCTAGGCCCTCCTTCTAGCACTAGCTCTATTGATGGTTAATTTAACACGTCAATGTTAAACAAAATATTTCTACCCTATCTCTCCTAAAAAAGAAAGATAACCTAAATCAATCTATCTTCTAAGGTCTTTATAGTTGGTTCTCAATTGTGTTGATGTGATTTAGTGACCAATGCAATTGTAATACTCAAGGGGACTACTGGTACAAAGGATAGGAACTACATCATACAAATTAATCTATATTTGGGGGGTAAATAAATAGAAAAAGTTAGAACAATGCTTTAGAATAACAAAATATGAATATAAATCTCTTTACATCTAGACATGTATCTTAAAAATGAGTGTTTCCTCAACTAACCAAAACCATAAAATGATACAATCCATAGCATGATCTATACTATTGCATAAATTCATAGTGAAAATCAAACTTGCTCAGTTAGACTTGTTGATGGTCAATTTAACACAACATTAAATATAATATTTCTACCCTATTTCTCTTGAAAGAGAAATATAACCTAAAGCAATCTATCTTCATCTATCTTCCAAGGTCATTATAATTGGTTCTCAATTGTGCTGATGTGATTCAGTGGCCAATGCAACTATAATATTCAAGGGGCATGTTGGTAAAAAGGATAGAAATTGCATCATATGAATTAATCTATGTTTGGGGGGTAAATAAATAGAAAAAGATAGAACAAGGCTTTAGAACAACAAAATATGCATATAAGTCTCTTTACATCCAGCTATGTATCTTAACAATGAGTGTTTCCTCAATTAATCAATACCATAAAGTGATGCAATCCATAGCATGATCTATACTATTGCATACATTCATAGTGAAAATTCAATAACCATAACCCTTCATCAAAGCTTCATTTCAAAATCAAAACACATCACCAACTCATTACTAAAATTAACAGATCAATAGACATAAATAAATTCCATTCACAGATAACTCAATGAAATAGTCTTAGATCTGGATTCTTCTATTGATTTGCATCAAATAAGAAACAATTATGGACAACAAAATTCACTAGCATACGAATGACTATGATTCATTAACATTATCCCTTAACTACTAAACTTTTGAAAATGAATTGATTGCATAAACTATAAAAAAGAGTATCTCAAAATATCTTGCTTGAAAAACTTGTAAAATCTTAAAACTATGACAACACTATCTATTATCTCTTCGCTCTTCTTATGAATAGTAACCAAGTTAGCAACCTAAGTTGAATGTATGATTGGAAAGATTATCCTTACAGACAACAACTTTTGTACGTCCTTCTGAATTAAGGGTTGTATTAGGGCATTGAATGGGTGTTGCTTTTGGTAGAAAGGCTTTACTTTGAGCTTCAAGGGGATGGTATGCATCATTACTAATGTATCAAACATTTTCAAGTCTTTATATCCCCAAGAAATGGCTGCTATGTCCATTTTCAATGCTGCTAGGATTTCCTCTTGAATGTGCTTGGGACAGGTTTTTCCAAAGAAAAAATTCCTCTCAGGGCCTGAATATGCCAAGTTATCTTACTCATACTTCCTTCCATCAGTTTCTGTGGGCAACTTTTCACATGATCGAGGATCATAATTAAAGATTCTTTCTAATGTTATGATTCCCTTAGGAATGTTGTTTATTTTTAAATTCATTATCCCTTCTGCATCACATGTTTTTGGATCCCATTCTCCTTGATCTCTTTCTGATTCATTAATAATTTTCTCTTCAAAGACATCTGAACTTGCGAAGACAACAAGTATATGTTGGTCATCATCAAAGACCTAAATTTTTTGAATGTTATCCAGAATGGATGGCATCAAGACTAGCTCCATAGAGAATTTCTTCAACTTGGAATCCTGCATAGTTTCCAAAGTGGTAGAAACAACAACAAGGGCATCCGAAATCTGATTGTCCTCTCTAGGGATCAACTTGATGCCAAAAGTATCAAAATCTTTTATCAAGTTCCAGACTCGGTTCCTAAATGTAGCCAGTCTTTTATTGTGGCATGTGTATTGAATATGAATCTACTTAATAATAACCTCAAAATATCCCATAACAATGAGATATGTAACCTTCTTCTAATGAGAAAATATCAATCCTCTAGCCAGTGCTTCATATTCTACCACATTGGTCATGCAACCAAATTGTAACTTATAAGAAGCAAAATACGTTTTCCCTTTCAGGTTGGTTAGTGCAACTATAGCTCCACTCACTGATTTAGACTTAAATCCATCAAATTTAAGACTCCACAGTTGATCCAGAGCTAAGATTTATTTCTTTTTGGGGACTAGATGTGATTTCTTGCAAGAAGTGGGTGGTAGTTCAAATTAGTTTTGGCTATTTAGATTTAAATACTGTTGCGAACAATGTTCATCAGAAGATTCTCCTAAATTGAAAACCTATTCAGAAACTACGTCCTAAACCTCTTCTTGGATCACTTTACAATTTGGTATGTTTTTAATCAATGCCTTAGCCATTGAAAGATTATCTGGGGCCAGGTGTGATAGGAAAATACTAATATTCCTCAGTATTTCTCTAAAGATTAGAAGATAAAACCCGAGTCTTCTCAAGTTGGGAAGGATCTTCCTCTTGAGTGAGACTGGTTCTTGTCAAGATGGTGGCATCCCTAGCTTCAAATGGAAATTTATTGGTGGGTGTTTTGGGTTGGCATTTGCAAGTTTCCCCATCCTAATGAAAATGGTTCAAAATATCTATGCAAGGTTGATAGGTCAACTCAGAATGACTTTGGTAATGAATCCTACACCAATTGGGGAGTAGAAAACTCCATAGATCAGCCTCTTCTCCTAGAACTATCCTATCTTGTTGCAACTTTCTAATTAGAACTTGCTAGTTGTTTGTGGTCATTGGGTCACTATGTTCTAAAGGTTATAGTGTTGCAAGGTGTGACCCTTGGCCTCATCTTCCTATAGGCATAATCTAGTGTGATGCTTGGGATTCATGACATAGTTTAACCACCTCCTATGGATCTTAATCTTGTTCAAATCCAATGGTTGTATCAAGCATTGAAAGGTCAATATTTTGGTGGAATGACAACTGTCTTTGCAAAAATTGGTATTAGAGTTGAGGTCATAAGTTTGAACCTCATGCTTGTGTGAGGGTGGGTTGTTGCAACATGTGACCCTTGGTATCCTCTTCCTATGGTAGGCGTAGTATAGCTCAACACTTGGGCTTTGTGACTGGTTTAACCACCTCTTATGGATCTTGATCTTATATAAATCCAACAGTTGTATCGGGCATTAACAGGTCGATCTTTTGGTGCAACGAAAACCATGTTTGCAACATATAGATCATTAGAATTGAGCATTGAAAATGAAAATTGATTGGTGGTTATTTAGGGTTGGCATTCACAAGTTTCCCCAACCTAACAAACATTGTTGAAAATATCTATGCAAGGTTGATAGGTCAATTTAGAATGACTTTGGTAATGAATCCTTCATCAATTGGGGAGCAATGATCTCCATAGATTGGCCTCTTCTCCTAGAACCAGCCTATCTTGTTGCAACTTTCTAATTATAAATTGTTGGTTAATCATGGTCATTAAGTCACTATGTTCTAAAGGTTGTAGATCATCAGAATTGAGCATTGAAAAGGTCAAGATTTCTTCTCTTTTATATACTCCTATCTTAGTTTCAAAGTAAGCTACCTCGTTGAGGAAATCGTATTTAGTGATCATGTGTTGGAGTCTAGGCTCACTTTCAATCCTAATTTGTGTTGGTACCCCTTTCCATGGAAACCACATGTTGTAAAAGACTAAGGAAAAATAACCCACAATGCTTTTCATTAGATCCTTTCTTAGAAGCATACCATATGTCTCAGGGATATCAGCCACTTGAATATCTATATAAGTCTAGATCTATGGATCAGATCCGACCTGTACATGAATTATTTTTAGTTCCCCTACCACATTAACCTTAGTTTTATCTAACTGAGTTACCTTCTTTTGAGTATGAAGCTGATTCAAACCTAACTTTTTACAAATGGAGAAGGGCATGAAATTACCTGATGCTCCATAATCTAAGAGGTAGTTGTGCAAATTATTTTCAAATATTCTCAAGCTTAGAAGGACCAGTGGGGTCCCTATCTTACCCTTGTATAGGGTTGCACTCATTCCATTTGTTGGAGTCACCATATTCTTTCCTTTTGACCTATCTACATCCTATAGAGCTCTCAAAACAATGTATCATTGGGCAGGGCACCACTTAAAAATGTCAAAGAAATATAGTGAAGTATTTTGTTTCTACATCTATGCAATAAAATCAAACTCCATGTCATTTTTCACCTGATATTTAGCAACATAAAATGATTTACCTTTATTTTGAGATTCAGGTGGCCCTTTTGGTGGTGATGAGTTGTTATCTACATTTTGATCAGGTGGAACCATGGTGTTTGGTGGGTCAAATCTGGTGAATGGGCCTTTATTCTAATTCCTCAGGAAAAGACCTTCCTTGGATTGGAAGGCCTAAGCCTCATATACATCTGCTACTGGTTCATTTTATTCTTAACTAGGGAATGGATATTCCTCATTAAAGAGCTCATAAGCCATGGCAGTATCTATGGATTCACCAGACTTGCTGGAAGCACCTTGCAATGGAGCATCAACTTATGCAATCTTGACCATCTTTTCCATTTCTAGGCAATTAACCTCAGAATGTGTTTTAGTGTCATGCAACCTACACCAATTTTTCATAAAATGGAGATTTGCAAAATTTGTAATGTGTGGTTTATCATCGCCAGCTTGATAATTATGGGAAACTCCCCCATTGTTTGTCCCAGTATTCCATTGTATGTTGTTATTGGATCTTTGGTTGTATCCCCTTTTCTTATTACGGTAATTTTGATTAGGGGAATTCTGGTTTTGGAAGTTCCTCTAGTTCTGATTAGTGTTTGGATTGGAATTCTGATTAGAATTCTAATTGGAGTAACCACACTGATTGGAATACCCTCCTTGATTTTGGTAGTTCTAATTTTGTTTTTGATTTTAAGGGGGGTTTTATTTGAGTTGCATGATTTCATTGGTCATCTATGATAAAAATTTCTTAGGGGTCTCTAATTTTGTGGTTAGGTGAGCGATACATTCACTTTGTGCAGTGGTTGCAATTGACACCTGTATCATGGGATTAGATCCTCCAGGGTGGTTGTGAGAATTTTAAACTTGCTGTGAGGGTTCAAAATTTTGGCCAACAAAGAATAGTTGTTGAGATGGAGCTTGTAGCTCAGATAAGGGTCCATATGTAGAATGAGACATCCTCAGGACTATATTAAACAATGTGCTGATTGAAGAAGGATTAGTCACCTAGGAGAAATAGAAGATAGTGTTATCACAGTTTTAAGATTTTACAAGTTTTTCAAGCAAGATATTTTGAGATACTCTTTTTTATAGTTTATGCAATCAAGTCATTTTCAAAAGTTTAGTAGTTAAGGGATAATGTTAATGAATCATAGTCATTCGTGTTCCAGTGAGTTTTGTTGTGCATAATTTTTTCTTATTTGATGCAAATCAATAGAAGAATCCAGATTTGAGACTATTTCATTGAGTTATCTATGAATGAAATTTATTTATGTCTATTGATCTGTTAAATTTAGTAATGAGTTGGTGATGTGTTTTGATTTTGAAATGAAGCTTTGATGAATGGTTATGGTTATTGAATTTTCACTATGAATGTATGCAATAGTATAGATCATGCTATGGATTGCATCATTTTATGGTATTGATTAGTTGAGGAAACACTCATTGTTAAGATACATAGCTGGATGTAAAGAGACTTATATGCATATTTTGTTGTTCTAAAGCCTTGTTCTATCTTTTTCTATTTATTTACCCCACAAACATAGATTAATTCATATGATGCAATTTCTATCCTTTTTACCAACACATCCCTTGAATATTATAGTTGCATTGGCCACTAAATCACATCAGCACAATTGAGAACCAATTATAATGACCTTGGAAGATAGATGAAGATAGATTGATTTAGGTTATATTTCTCTTTCAAGAGAAATAGGGTAGAAATATTCTATTTAACGTTGTGTTAAATTGACCATCAACAAGTCTAACTGAGCAAGTTTGATAGTTAATATCTTTCACCTCATGATTTGTTTCCCCGAGCCATTTGTTGCACTATGTTCCTGGGTTGAATGTCTACATTCCTGTAAGTTTTCATTGCTCCACGAGGTCATTTGAATGGTTTTCTAGAGTGATTCTAAATCCCACTTGGCTTGTATGGCTCACTATGCAAAAAGTCATAAAGCATGTTTTAATGACAACCCAATTTGAATTTTCTCACTAGAGGCATTCAAAATCCACCTCAAGTTAGTTTGAGCATTAAACCTATTTGAAAATGATATTTTTTTAGTCGGGCCCACAAAGGGTTGCGACATCAAATACAATTTGAGTAAAGCATTCAACCATCTGAATGAGGCAGTGAGTCACATATCTTGAATGTTGATTTAGATGCTCATTATTGTTATAAGTACAACATTATTTATTTTATACTCTAAGGTAGAAGGCGTTCATACTTTTCTTCTACATATGGATATGATTGGTCAAGCTATTCTTTTGATGATTTGATCAATTAGGATTGGATCCAAAGAGAGATAAACTGTCATTTTTTGAAGGAGTGGATGAAGATGATTTTGTTGATGGTGTCCCATTTTATTTACCATGGGATGAAGTCACTACACTAATTGATCTCGCTAAGCTTGTTGAAAAACTACATGATACGAAAAGTGAAAATCATTTTTATACAAGATAATATCATCAAAATATTTGTTATGCTTGATAGCATAAGGTAGAAGGATATTTGAAGTAGCATAAAATAAATTTGATGCAAGGTATGCTTGGGTCAGTGTCCCTCTAGGAAATTGGTGAAGGACTGATACCATGTAAAGAAGTTTGTGTATACCATAGAGATATTTAAAATTGTTTGAGGATGGAGTATCCAAAGGAAACGTATGAGCTGCAATATATCACCAAATTGATCTATCAGAAAGTCTTTAGAAACTTGTAAGCAAATGCAACTGGTAGTGAAATGCTCTCGTTGCACATGAAGGAGCTACCATTATGATTGCAAAAGGAGGTCTTCGAATTGTAATGAGGTGCCATTGAGCAAGCTATTAGGGGTCTTTTGATAAAGTAGGGTATGGACACCCATCAAAGATTCAAAAGGAGAATGAGATCAATGCAACCTAAAATTGAAGAATGGGTGACCAAATTGAGGGTATGTATAAAATGAATGTGTTGAAAAGGTCTTAAAAAAATTCAAACAAATACAGTTCCAATGCCAAGCTTCCTTGATAGTGAGAAGTGGGCATGACCAACTAATTGGGAGGGGTTAATTTGATTCTATGGAATGATTTTTGTATGAAGCATCTTTATTTGGATCTAGAGCATGGAGAAGATTTTGCAGATACAGTAAGAAATGTATCAAAATTGCAAGGGGAAGCCACCATAGCCAGAGGGTAAATTGCAAAGCAATTGAAACATGAAAGAAATTAGGGTAAATGAAGAAGAGAAAAAGTAAAATGAACAACACATAAGAAAGATGAAATTTTAGCTAAATCCCAATGGTTCCCTGCTAGCATAGTTTGAAGGTGCTCACTTGATAATTTTTGTGAGGTTGGTGAGAGATCCACGTGAATGGGCCCAAGACATTTCTAAATGCACTGGTATAATTTTAATATTTTTCCTAATCCAAATATTAAGAGAGACCTCCATTTATTTTAATTGCAAAGAATTTAAAATCAAATACTTTTCTTGATGCAAAGTAAATGGGCCTTCCTTTTTTAAAAAAAGGTAAAATATTTGAATTGTGAAATATAAAATGTAAGCATGGAGGCAATTGATTTTAAATGGAAGGTGTAAAGTGAAGATTATGTGGTGGAAAAAAGAGAGATGTGGGTAAATCCCCACCATTTCCCATTGTCTCGTGAGAGTTTGATGATGCAAGCTTGAAGGCGAGTGTGGGGTAAGTAAATGTGAGCCCAACAAAAAATTAAAGGTGTGGGTAAAGAAATGCAAGGTTTTTCCCAATAAATGTTAAGAAAAAATTTCATTTTCTTGTAAGGGAAAAACATTTGGAAATTGGAATGGCTCGATGATATTTATTTAAAATGTATTCATTTTAAATAAATATTTTAGTGCATGAATAAGGTGGAGTAAATAAATGGTTGGAGAAAACATTTAAAGGGTGAAAGTGAAATGGTGAGCATGGATAAAATCTTGTTTTCCTAATAAATTTCTAAATGTTTTCACTTATTGAAGTGAAACCAAAGCTTATGAGTGAATGTTTTAAATAAAATATTTGAAAAATCATATGTACCTACAACAAGTAAGAGATAGAAATGAAATTTTTCAAGGGCAAAATATTTTCACATTCCAAGCTACAGGAAAACAAATGAAAATAAATGGATGCACGGGAAAGTGGTACACAAAAATGAGTTTGCAGCCAAATGAAATTTAAAAGTAAAATGCCCCTTTTAGTAAAAGTATGAGTTTTCTAATTGTTGGGAATTATGAAAGTGTAGCATAATACATGAGAAAATTAAAAGAGTTTTCACAAGTAGATTTTCTTTCAGCTACAGGGTGAAGATTTTTCATGGTGAAATGAATTTGTTGTTTCAAAGTAAAGGAAAGAAATGTAGGGAAATTTTGTTGCAAGGAAGAGAGAAGAGAGATGCTTTTCAATTTTTCTAATTGACAGTGGATGAAGCTTCCAGATGGCATTGATAGATCAACTTTTGGAATCTTCTATTCTTCTAAATCTTCTCTTCTATTCTCATTTGTAGAGGGTTCTGAATTTTTGAGTGGGGTTGGGTAGATAGAGAATTACTGAGTTCAAGTCATGAATAGAGTTTGTAGAACTGTAATTGTTGATTTCATGAGTAAGTATTACCCACTATATGCAAGAAAATCATAAATGTCTTCAAATTGTCTCCATCTTTGTAGATTTTAAATCATATGAACTCAATAATACCAATATGTTTGAGTTTGTCAACTTAAATTTCCTAAGATTGTTTTTTTTTCATGGTTCTCTTTCAATGAAATGGTTAAAATAATTTGAGCATATTATTGTGATTTTAAGTGTGCCGAGTGGATTAGGTAAGAAGAATTTGATTGAAAACAATAGTGGATTTGTTGGTGTAAGGCATTAACAGTTGTAACTCCATTTACTGATGAATTCTCTTTATGCATTTGACTCCATGGCCCAAAATTAGGCACTAATTTGTTATTCAGCTTAATGCACCTCATAAATAAGGTTAAATTCAAAATCATTTTAAATCCTTATTATTTTGTTAAGGTTTAGCATTTTGCCTCCCAATCACTAAGTGAGTGTTGAAATACCGAGAATGTAGCCAAATTTGAGGTTGTCAATGCTTTCCTTGATTTATTTTCATTGGGAGTTATCTGATATAAAAATCTATGTCAGTGTGTATTTGAAATAAGTTTTAGGAATTGTATAGGTTGAATCACCTTAGTCCTGCAGAGCCAGAAGTGTAGGAGATTTCATTCTTTGACTGAATCTTATCAGTTGGCCAAATCCACCATTGAATCTGATCATTAGAAAGTGGCTAGTCTATAGGATTCATTGGATTGATCATTTTGGAACACCAACATAGAAAATTATTTGTGTTTCTTGAATACTAAAGTAACTATTTAAATTAGCTTTTAGTTGGTTACTTTAGGTTTCATTCTATTCAAGAAAATCTTTTATGTTGTGCTAGATTAGATCCTTATAGGAATTTAATGTTCTTTAATTATATCATAGGTGAATTTAAGTTAGCATAATATACTTAATCATAATGTTTTTGATTATATAATAAAATTTTACAAGGTGTTGTACCCTTTACAAAAAGACCCCAATGGGCCAAAAAGGAACTAGTTCAAAAAATTATCAAAAAGTCTATAACCGAAAATAACAAAAATGGGACACAGACACAACACATTAATGGTAGAAAACTAGTACCACCTAGACCCTAACACGAACTATCTACATTTTCCCATTTATGCACTAAGAGATTTAACACATTGTCTCCAATATAGTTGGGTCCTTCTCCCTAATAATTTATATCCTCTTCCTCCTTGATGACATTAGAAAAATTAATAGTAGATCTGTGGATCATTTGAACCATGAAACGAGCTAGAAAAATGAATTTCCACTCCAATTTAGCAACTTGGTCCTACAACACTTTGAGGTCCTCATTCTTTCCATTCATACTTAGGATTGCCTCTTCCCCACTAGCTCTGGAGTTAGAGGAGTGAGTGGAATCCTCCTTTAGGCCCCTATTTATGTATGGAAAATTACTAGTTCCTTCCACAAACCGTTCATTCATCTCTTCAACAATGTATTTTTTTTCCTTCAGTCCTGCCTCCGGTCTGCTCTGAGTCACTGTAAATCTCATCAAACAAGGTACCCTTTTTTTCTTTTAGCTAGTATTTGGTACCTCCTCACACTAGTTTGTTCCACCCCCACTTCAAAGCTCACAACCACCATGGTATCACCCTTGGAGTCTTTTTTAGTGCCTTCCACAAACCCTTCTTTCATCTCTTCAACAATGTCTTTTTTTCCTTCAATCCTACCACTGGTCTACTCTGAGTTAGTGGAAATATCATCAACCAAGGTAACCTTTTTGTTTTTAGTTAGTCTTTGGGACCTCCTTGCACTATTTTGGTCTACTCCAAGTCCTAACTTCATTGTTAGAGGCCACAATTCCACCAAGCTTTGAGAAACTTGTTTCCCCTTATTTATGGTAGTGGATATGTTGTCCTTAATGAGTTTATTTTTTATCTCACATCATAATCCAACCACCTCATTAGAATTGGCCAAACTAGCCATGCTTTTCTTATTTTTAGGGTCATTGGGCTTAAGTTTAAAAATGGGCTCAATTTAAGGAGTGGGGTTTTTCCTCTTAGAACCCTCAGAGGTAGCAGGGGAAGGATTAACATGGGCCATATTAGGGGGTTTCAGTTCCTCAACACACACAACATAGATGGGTTTGGGTGGCCACAAGGCAAGATGAAATTGGTAGATCTTAAATATTAGGCCTTGATGAAAATGTAAAGGAGGTGGATCATTCAGGTTGAGAGCGGCAACCTTGAGGGTTTCTTTAATTGTTTTTTCTAGAAAGGTGAGTAGAAAAATGAAAAGTTGAGGGTCATCTTGTTCCTAAAGTGGTTTAACACTGGAAAATGGTAAAAATAAAACACCTTGAACCAACCTTCTAAAGTGACATATTTCATTAAATAAAGAAAAACCTTGTCCTAGGGTTTAGGCAACACCTCATGGTTGAAACTAGATTGCTTCCAAACTGACTTCTCATCACCTTTGAAGAAGGCATTGAGACTCTCCAAGTCTTGTGATTTGGTGTTTTTTTTGTATTTCTTCCCATCATAAGAAAGGTATATCACCTTGCCTATAACCTCTTCATTCACCTCAAATGAGATTCCACCCATGGTGACCCTCCTTTCCATCCAAGAACCAACAAACTAGGCTAACAAGCACTCATCATTGCCCACAAGATTCTCCAAAAGTGGTGCTAGACAACCCTCATCATAAATTTTCCAAGTAATGGGGTCCCTACAGAACTGATCACAATTATCAAGCTTAGTTCTTACTCTATCTCCACCCATCACAACCCATGACATATAGTAGCAGACCCAGAGAAACAAAGTTAGTCATAAAAGTGACTACCCACCAGTGAATTTATCCTTTTTAAAACTATCATTTTTCCTCCATCCGAGATAGCAAGGAGTAATGAAAGTAACCTGAATTTTACATACTTTAGTGGTCATTTCCAATGATGCTAGCTTTGTAGGGCTGTGATTATCACAAAAGAGCCATAAGATAAGCCAATTGTTAATTAAAAATGGATGATTAGTATTTTTTATGTAAAGGACCATTTTGAAGTTACACATTTCTGCATGCAAGCTCGTTGTGGGGGGAATTTTTGAAAATTTTAAGTACAACTCAAAAGATCTTATGAAAATCATTAGATAGGATAAATTGGAATTAGTAAAAAGACTCACGATTAATAACTCATTACACACATCCCATGAGATATGATAGGATGTGTAGTACAATTGAGAAGACAACCTGTAAAAGCGGAAGGCCCCACCATACATAGTAAGAAAGTAAAAAATACATACACCATCCCTCTTTAACCTCACCACCTCACTCAACTAGATCCATATCACCCAAGGACCTATTCAGTGGAGCCACTTGTACCCATTAAAACATAAATTTTTAACCATCATGGAATATTATTGTCCCTTTTTCTAGAAGGATTAATCCTTGTATAGTCACAGGTAACACCTCAAGCCTTTTCCAACACTCACATAATTTCCAATTGGAATCCTAGTTAACTAGGAGATCAAAAACTTGATTACCTTGTAGATTTGAGTCAAACATTTTCTATCCAATTTTGAGACTAGAAGGTTTATGTCAAGTAGAATGTCCCTAATATTCCAACTAAGCAATCGACCATGATTAAGAGAGACAATCATAGATAAAGAGTCTCCTTCAATGTGAAGGTTTTCTATGCCTAGAGTAACAACAATAAAGTTTCCATTTCTATCCCTCATGATACCACTAATGCTAGCCAGAACAAGATTCCCCTTAGTTGTGCCATCAAAATTTAGTTTAAACCAATCCACATTTGGGGGTTTCTGAACAATTTTTACTCTAGTGGTGGACTTGGAAGTGTCAAAGGAGTTGGTCCCAAGATTGAGATTCAATGAATTTTCCTTTTTAATATCCCACTTTTTAGGGGCTTTTTCCAAAGGTTTGGATTTGTACAAGGAGATACTTTTAGAGATAAGTCTAGACCTAATTCCAAAGACTTACTTGGGACTCCTTTTAATATCTCTAAAGATCCAATTATTCCTTTCCTTCCAGAGACATGAGCATATGATAGGGCGAGTTTTTCTCCAAATTTCCATGGGAAGGGGATGTTGGAAAGGACCAGTCCAACCAATTCCAACCAACAATAAATGAATTTAAATCATTATTTAGGGTCTAGTGATTGGCCAACCTTTGAAAAGCCAGGTCCCAAACCTCACTAGCAAATGGACAATGCAACAATAGGTGATCAACAGATTCTTCATTGCATTTACATAAAATGCACCTATTTGTGATCATAAATCCCCTTTTTTTTAGGTTAGCTTGGGTTAGAATCCTGTTATGACAAGTTTTCCACCAATAAATAAATAAATTTTGGAGCCAAGTGTCAGTTCTAGACCAGATTCCAAATCCTGCTTTGAATTCTCTTGTTCGACATAAGACCATAAGCCATCCTAATAGATAGGTTTCCCTTGATTTCCAGAGACCAAAATAAATTATCTTCAAGATTAGATAAGGTGATTTTGGAAATGGAGAGATTCACTTGTAGGGAATTAGAAGGGCTTTTCAGGTCAGGGAAGAGAGAGCAACATAAGCCTAAGTCTTTCCATCTCCTAGCACCAGGGGGACCAATAAGGTAGTCATAGACCCTTGAGCCAAGGATCATCCTAGAAATGGATATAATTGCCTCTATCCATCTTCCAACAAAGACTAGTTTGAAGTAGCTTCCTCATTTTGAAGATATTATTCTAGGCTAGGGACTCATGAGGGTGATCATTCTCAATACACTTGATGAGAGGGTTATTGTCAAGATATTTGGTACTCATTATCCTGCACTAGTCCTTTTTGTTTCTTAACTGGTCCCAACCAACCTTAGCTAGTAGAGCTTTATTTGTAGCTTGGACCCTTCTAATTCCAAAACCTCCCCCATATTTGGGTAGGAGAAATTTCTCCCAACTGACAATGTTGCATCTAAGAGAAAATAGAATAAGTTTTGATTAGATCACATAAAACATGTTAAATCATAGAGACATTCATTTAATAGTCTTACAAAGATTATTTAATCAATCACATTTCCATTTAACATTCAACACATAAACACAAGTAATAAAACATCAAATCATTATATATATATATATCAAAGTTTTCTATGCATGCCATCAATATATACAATGCTAATGAGGTCTATGAGTACTAGATCCCTTAGGATCTCATGTTCACGTCTATCTAGAGGCAGTTTGTTGGGAGATGGTGGTATGCGATTGTGATCATGAGTCACCAAGTGCATTAAGAGAAAACTATAAACCCTGAACCTATCCAAGGGCCTCCTGACACTCCCCTTCTAGTTGATCTATCTCTTCCTATAGTCTAGATACCTCTTATTGTATTCTCTCAAACTCTATTAGGGTTCAAGATGAATGGGAATCCTAGGAAACCTTGGCTTGGTGGACACACCTCCTAAGACTCTCATACACTAGCCACAGTCTAATGTATGACCCAAATAGCTTTGGATCCTACTTCACAATAGGTGAGGGCACATAGTATGTATCAGTGGCCTTTTCCTAGACTTATAGGGGTACTATCTCGGCAGCCTTTTGGTGATAGATATCACAAAGGTTTCTCACAAACCCTACAAGATAGAAACCATAAAGGCAATCATTACACATCATGATATATATATGGAAATAAAATTAAAGCATAAAACATAAACATAGAGCATGGAAGTAAATAAAATATCATCACCTGACTCTCTAGTAGGCTGTGTGAATACAAGGTCATCATGTGCAAGGGGTATTCATGATATACTAGCCTCTCCATGACTATGGGTGTTGGTGTCTATTGTAGCTGTTGATCATGATCTATTACCATGAATGGGAGATGGCTCTCTGCACTCATGGCCCAATAGATCCTCATATGTTGCTCCTCCTCCTCCTCCTCCTCACCCTCCTTTCCATTCTTGTCCTCCTAGAAATAATAATTAGGATTTACAACCTCATCATACTACTCATCTATCACATTTGTGAATATTTTCATAGCCTTGAAGCATGTCTCCTTAGCCTTGTCCTCCTGCTCAACCCCTTGATCCAGGATTGGCCCTACATCATTTATCAACTTTTCCATCAAGAATATGGGAGCTAGACATGATACTACCCACCACTCCTCATAGGCATCTGTGGTACTAATGTCATCAGTGTTGGAGACCATAGGTGCATCATGATCTGAGTACTTAGAATCACTGTAGATAAAATACTAGGTAGTGAACTATCTAGAATCAATGAGTCTCTGGAGACTCTATATTGATCTCCTAAAAAAGCATCATGCCCTGGGTGCTATCTGCACCTGACCAAATTTTTACATGATGAGATCATAGTAGAAAGGTTATATTATGTAATCATATCTGCCAATCCAAAACCTTTCCATCTGCAATCTCCTCATCTACTGAGTCTCATCTAGGCACTGTGGAATAAGCTAGTAAGGTCTCCAAATGATCTCCTCATCGAGTCAGTCAAATAAAAATATCCAAAAAATGTAAGTCACCATACTGCCATAGCCACTACAATGGATAGTTGAAGGCTTGAGGATATCCTAGGGATGTCGCATAGGGAAAAACTATCAGTTTGGTGCATGTGATATTTTATAGGCACCACACCTACAATAACATACAATGTACCGTACTATTAATCTCCTCAAATGAAAACCATCCAAGATCATAATACAATTGCACTAGGATGTTGCACTCCCAATTATACATGATCTTGTGCTTTTCCATCCCCCAAATAATGTGTACTAGTCATCCCTTTAAGTGTGCTCCCCGATCATCAAGGACTAGTACTAGTTCTACTATGAACATCATAATCTACACAACTAGTGGGGCCCATGAGTATAGCAACATTGCTAGATCGATCCATGGCCTCACCATACCATCATGCATTGGATATCCAAGGTAGTGTTTCATATCATATTTCATCTCCTAGAATGACTGCTTTGCTAGGAAACATACCCTCTCACTCCAAATCAAAACTCAGAGCTGCTATGTACATCCTCTAGTGTAATGGCCATCTCATCAGTAGGAAGATGAAATGTGCATGTGTCTACATTCCACTTCTCTTCTAGTTCCATCAACATTAGATCATGGTACCTCATTACGGACATGAGGTACACCCAATATAATCATGTACTCTACAGGATCTTTGTTTCCTCTACTGAAAGAGTGGGGACTAGGTCTTAGAGGTGGTTGCTCTATCTACCACCCAGATGTTTCCATGAATGGGTAGGAATCTAACAAAAAAGAAAAGTTGTCCTATACACATTCTAAATCTTAAATCCTTACATCAATAATCAAAAAAGTGCACTAAAGTTGATCTAGTGTACTCTCCTAAAGGTCCTAGACACTTTAGACCCCTTTTAAGACAATTTGTGAAGAAATGAGACACTTTGCAAAAAAGGGGACACTTTGTGAAAAAAGGGATGCTTTGAATTTTTTTTCCAAGGCCCTAAATTAACCTAGAAATTCATATAAATTAGAGATTAAATGTGTAAGGACAAATCTAAAGCCAAAAAATCAACTCACTTGATAATAATGCTCACTACGGGCCACTTGATCTCATAGGACATCCAGTTTGGCAGGCACATAGTCTTATTGGCTAAAAATATTCATTCAATCCTCACCAAAGTCAAGCTACAAGAAGGTAAATGAAAAAATATTTACTATATGAGGGTTTAAAATTTCCTTTCATTCAAATCAACATAACGGGTGCTGGAGAGCTCTGTTTTGATTGCTATTTGTTGCATTAGAATGGTTATTATGCTCTCGTTATCATTATGTGGTATGATACTTGGAAATACCTTATGATATGACCTACCTTATTTGATGTTGTTATAATTCTACCTTGATTCCACCTCCATAAAACAAGAAGAATCAGGGGGAGCATACATTTGCCCTTGAATTTGATTTCTATGGGAAGTTAGATAAGAGGATTTTTGAGACAACTAATGAATTCTTGTTGCAAGATGTGATTCCTAACATTGTGGGTTTGTAGATAGCTACAATGGTGGATTCATTCTCTTGTGTTTTGAATGAACCTATATGAAATAAAGTGTATTGCTCAGATTCCTTTAGCTTGCATATGCACGTAGAGTCATATGGGCGCTAAAGTGGGGGCTAGATGTAATAATAAAAATTCACCCCCTTCTTGGTGATAGGGTAATTTATCATTTAATATGGACCTATTTAAGTACCTTTGCATTAAATATCCCTTTAAATCAACATTAATAGACCCCTAAGACCCATTATTTTGGATCTTGAGGATTATTTCAGCTAAAAACCCAAAAAATCATTTAAAACATCAAAAATATTGAAAACCCACCTCAAAAATCTAAGGTAAGACTCATTCGCCACCCTAGGTGAATGAGTCTCCATAGGTGGGACCCATTTGAAACCTTCGGCGAATGAGTTCCATTTGGGGTCTTTTTAAGTTTTGAGCAACAAAATCACTTTTTTAATTCAAATTTTTGGTGGATGTTAGCCATTGAGAAATTAGGTGTCAATGCCTGTATAAGCAAGTTTTTGAGTCATTTTTATCATCCAAGAAATATAAGCATGCATTTTTGAGAGAAATTTCAAGAGACAAGCATCAAGAATCTTCAACTATTCTTTCACAAGAGCATTCAAGTTTCAAAAGCGAGAAAAGTTTAAGTCTTGGAGCAACATTAAGGTGTTTTTGCAGGTCTTCAAGCTCACTTTCATTCAAGAAATAACATTATCAAGGGTTTACCATTTTTTTCTACGGTGAATCATGATGGATTCTAGGTTGGGGAGATGCAACTAGCCATCAATCATGGCCTAATGACTTATTTCCTAAGTGATTCCATCCTCCATTATCACTCTACTTTCAGCCTAAGGAAGGTACACACATTGTTGAGGCTCATTTGGGTGATTAGAGATCTCTCAAAGTGACTCATTCATTTTCATATCTCATTTATGCATCTCATTCTCACACATTAGAATAGGGTTGCATTGTGTTTTAGATTTCCTAGTCTTAGACACACTTAAGGCTAGGGCTTACATTCCTATTTACATGCATTCTTCATTACTTCCATCAAGGTTTAATTAGAAAACTAGGGGTTTGACTGAGGAAAATCCCCCATAACAAAATCAAGGCTATATTTTGTTTTGCAGGTATTTTCTTAGATTTAGAGCTAGAAATTAGTTTGGAAGAGAATCATAGAGATTGTAGTACAAATTTGAACATTGAATTCTCAAAAAAGAAGAATGGGACTAATTCACCAGAAGTGGCGAATGAGTCCCACTACAGGTGTTTTCCAAAACTATGTACAAATTTAGATACCCTTTTCCCTGAAACTGGTTCTTGAGAAAAAAATCCATTTTTGGGATTGATTCATCTAGATTGGTGAATGAGTCCTAGTAGGTCAAAAAGTCATATTTTCTAGCATTTCAGAGCTTCAATCGGTCACCTTTAGGTACTTAGGTGCACAATATTCATCTTATAGTCTTTTATTCTATTTTATTTACATTTCTAGGGCATTTAGTTGAATTTTGCATTGAATTAGGGTTTAGTGTTGCATCTTACATTTCATTTATCTTTCCAAGTCCAAACTTGGTGGAAAACCTCTTATTAGTTTGCATTCAATCCCTAGGACAACCCTATTGCAAGATATCTTTCTCCTTTGCATTGTGATCTCTAGGGTTATCCTTGAATGAAAGTGGGAAGTGGGTGTGTTATATGTCCTAAAACCATATGATAGCACCATACCAATTTTTTACCATTTTAGATGGGAGGGAAAGACTTGAGAGAGGGGGTGGGAGAGACTAGAGATAGAGAGAGAGAGAATTCTCTAGTTAGGGTGGGAGAGAGACTTCAGAGAGGGGGAGGGGTCAGAGGGATAGACCTATGAGAGGGAGATAAGGAGAGAGAGGGAGAGGGGATAGGGAGAGAGACCTGAGAGAGAGAGTTCTCTAGTTAGGGTGGGAGGGAGATGGGGTAGGAGAGAGAGAGAGAGAGGGAAGGATGGAGGGAGAGGTAGAGATGGAGAGAGATAGAGATAAGTATATATGGAAGGAGAGATAGAGAGGGGGAGGAGGGAGGGAGAAGTAGAGAGACGTGATATATGTAAAGATAGAATGAGGGAGGGAAGGAAGGAGGGAAGGAGGGATAGAGAAGTGAGATATATAGAATGAGAGAGAGGGAGAGAGAGAAGGGGGAAAGGAAGGTGGAGAAATTGAGATATAGAAGAGGGAGGGAGAGAGAGTGAGGTAGGTAGGAATATGTTAGATAGGTATAGGTAAAGAGATAAGGTGGGTTGGAGGAAGGAAGAGAGAGAGGTGAGATAGAGAGAGAAAGGTGATATAGAGAAAATTAGAGAGGGAAGGGGAGAGAGAGAGGAAGGTGGAGAGATTGAGAGATAGGAGGGAGGTAGAGAGAAAGGTAGATATGGATAGGTTAGAGAGTAGAGAGGGAAGGTGTGTGGGAGGAAG
>VDFB02086081.1:202810334-202825331 GCA_007258455.2 Sequoia sempervirens | reverse complement strand
TAAACCTTGAACCTATCCAAGGGCCTCCTGACACTCCCCTTCTAGTTAATCTCTCTCTGCCTATAGTCTAGATACCTCTTATTGTATTCTCTCAAACTCTATTAGGGTTCAAGATGAATGGGAATCCTAGGAAACCTTAGCTTGGTGGACACACCTCCTAAGACTCTCATACACTAGCCACAGTCTAATGTATGACCCAAATAGCTTTGGATCCTGCTTCACAATAGGTGAGGGCACATAGTATGTATTAGTGGCCTCTTCCTAGACTTATGGGGGTACTATCTCGACAGCCTTCTGGCGATAGATATCACAAAGGTCTCTCACAAACCCTACAAGATAGAAACCATAAAGGCAATCATTACACATCATGATATATATATATAGAAATAAAATTAAAGTATAAAGCATAAACATAGAGCATGGAAGTAAATAAAATATCATCACCTGACTCTCTAGTAGGATGTGTGAATACAAGCTCATCATGTGTAGGGGGTATTCATGATATACTAGCCTCTCCATGACTATGGGTGTTGGTGCCTGTTGTAGCTATTGATCATGATCTATTACCATGAATGGGAGATGGCTCTCCCCACTCATGGCCCAATAGATCCTCATCTGTAGCTCCTCCTCCTCCTCCTCCTCACCCTCCTTGCCATTCTTGTCCTCCTAGAAAACATAATCAAGATCTACAACCTCATCATACTACTCATCTATCACATTTGTGAATATTTTCATAGCGTTGAAGCATGTCTCCTCAGCCTTGTCCTCCTGCTCAACCCCATGATCCAGGATTGGCCCTAGATCATTTATCAACTTGTCCATCAAGAATATGGGAGCTAGAAATGATACTACCCAACAATCCTCATAGGAATCTGTGGTACTAATGTCATCAGTGTTGGAGACCATAGGTACATCATGATCTGAGTACTTAGAATCACTGTAGATAAAATCCTAGGTAATGAATTGTCTAGAATCAACGAGTCTCTGGAGACTCTATATTGATCTCCTAAAAAAGCATCATGCCCTGGGTGCTATCTAGACTTGACCAAATTTTTGCATGATGAGATCATAGTAGAAAGGTCATACTATGTAATCATATCTGCCAATCTTAAACCTTTCCATTTGCAATCTCCTCATCTACCGAGTCTCATCTAGGCACTATGGAATAAGCTAGTAAGGTCTCCAAATGATCTCTTCATCAAGTTAGTCAAATCAAAATCTCCAAAAAATGTAAGTCACCATACTACCATAGCCACTACAATGGATAGTTGAAGGCTCGAGGATATCCTAGGGATGTCGCACAGGGAAAAACTATCAGTTTGATGCACGCGATATTTTCTAGGCACCACACCTACAATAACATACAATGTACCGTACTGTTAATCTCCCAAAATGAAAACCATCCAAGATCATAATACAAATGCACTAGGATGTTGCACTCCCATGTATACACGGTCTTGTGCTTTTCCATCCCCCAAATAATGTGTACTAGTCATCCCTTTAAGTGTGCTCCCTGATCATCAAGGACTAGTACTAGTGCTACTGTGAACATCATAATCTACACAACTGGTGGGGCCCATGAGTATAGTAGCATTGCTAGATTGATCCATGGCCTCACCATACCATCATGTATTGGATATCCAAGGTAGTGTTTCATATCATATTTCATCTCCTAGAATGACCGCTCTGCTAGGAAACACACCCTCTCACTCTAAATCAGAACTCAGAGTTGCTATGTACATCCTCTAGTGTAATGGCCATCTCATCAGTAGGAAGATGAAATGTGCATGTGTCTGCGTTCCACTTCTCTTCTAGTGCCATCAACATTAGATCATGGTACCTCATTAGGGACATGAGGTACACCCAATATAATCCTGTACTCTATAGGATCTTTGTTTCCTCTACTGAAAGAGTGGGGGCTAGGTCTTAGAGGTGGTTGCTCTATCTACCACCCAGATGATTCCATGAATGGGTAGTAATCTAACAAAAAAGAAAAGTTGTACTATACACATTCTAAATCTTAAATCCTTACATCAACAATCAAAAAAGTGCACTAAAGTTGATCTAGTGTACTCTCCTAAAGGTCCTAGACACTTTAGACCCCTTTTAAGATAATTTATGAAGAAATGAGCCACTTTGCAAAAAAGGGGGACACTTTGTGAAAAAAGGGATGCTTTGAATTTTTTTTCCAAGGCCCTAAATTAACCTAGAAATTTATATAAATTAGAGAATAAATGTGTAAGGACAAATCTAAAGCAAAAAAATCAACTCACTTGATAATAATGCTCACTACGGGCCACTTGATCCCGTAGGACATCTAGTTTGGCAGGCACGTAGTCTTATTGGCTAAAAATATTCATTTAATCCTCACCAAAGTCAAGCTACAAGAAGGTAAATGAAAAAATATTTACTATATTAGGGTTTAAAATTTCCTTTCATTCAAATCAACATAACGGGTGCTGGAGAGCTCTGTTTTGATTGCTATTTGTTGCATTGGAATGGTTATTCTGCTCTCATTATCATTATGTGGTATGATACTTGGAAATACCTTATGATATGACCTACCTTATTTGATGTTGTTATAATTCTACCTTGATTCCACCTCCATAAAACAAGCAGAGTCAGGGGGAGCATACATCTGCCCTTGAATTTGATTTCCATGGGAAGTAGATAAGAGGATTTTTGAGACAACTAATGAATTCTTGTTGCAGGATGCTGTTCCTAACATTGTGGTTTTGTAGATAGCTATAATGGGGGATTCATTCTCTTGTGTTGTGAATGAACCTATATGAGTATCCTTTTATGAAATAAAGTGTATTGCTCAGATTCCTTTAGCTTGCATATGCACGTAGAGTCATATGGGCACTAAAGTGGGGGCTAGATGTAATAACAAAAATTGACCCCCTTCTTGGAGATAGGGTAATTTATCATTTAATATGGACCTATTTAAGTACCTTTGCATTAAATATCCCTTTAAATCAACATTAATAGACCCCTAAGACCCATTATTTTGGATCTTGAGGCTTATTTCAGCTAAAAACCCAACAAAATCACTTAAAACATCAAAAATATTGAAAACCCACCTCAAAAATCTAAGGTAAGACTCATTCGCCACCCTAGGTGAATGAGTCTCCATAGGTGGTGCAACCTTCGGCGAATGAGTTCCATTTGGGGTCTTTGTAAGTTTTGAGCAACAAAATCACTTTTTTAATTCAAATTTTTGGTGGATGTTAGCCATTGAGAAATTAGGTGTTAATGCCTATATAAGCAAGTTTTTGAGTCATTTTTATCATCCAAGAAATATAAGCATGCATTTTTGAGAGAAATTTCAAGAGACAAGCATCAAGAATCTTCAACTATTCTTACACAAGAGCATTCAAGTTTCAAAAGCGAGAAAATTTTAAGTCTTGGAGCAACATTAAAGTGTTTTTGCAGGTCTTCAAGCTCACTTTCATTCAAGAAATAACATTATCAAGGGTTTACCATTTTTTTCTATGGTGAATCATGATGGATTCTAGGTTGGGGAGATGCAACTAGCCATCAATCATGGCCAAATGACTTATTTCCTAAGTGATTCCATCCTCCATTATCAATCTAATTTCAGCCTAAGGAAGGTACATGCATTGTTGAGGCTCATTTGGGTGATTAGAGATCTCTCAAAGTGACTCATTCATTTTCATATCTCATTCATGCATCTCATTCTTACACATTAGAATAGGGTTGCATTGTGTTTCAGATTTCCTAGTCTTAGACACACTTAAGGCTAGGGATTACATTCCTCTTTACATGCATTCTTCATTACTTCCATCAAGGTTTAATTAGCAAACTGGGGGTTTGACCGAGGAAAATCCCCCATAACAAAATCAAGGCTATATTTTGTTTTGCAGTTATTTTCTTAGATTTTGAGCTAGAAATTAGTTTGGAAGAGAAGCATAGAGATTGTAGTACAAATTTGAACATTGAATTCTCAAAAAAGAAGAATGGGACTAATTCACCAGAAGTGGCGAATGAGTCCCACTACAGGTATTTTCCAGAACTATGTACAAATTTAGATACCCTTTTCCCTGAAACTGGTTCTTGAGAAAAAATCCATTTTTGGGATTGATTCATCTAGATTGGTGAATGAGTCCTAGTAGGTCAAAAAGTCATATTTTCTAGCATTTCAGAGCTTCAATCGGTCACCTTTAGGTACTTAGGTGCACAATATTCATCTTATAGTTCATTATTCTGTTTTATTTACATTTCTAGGGCATTTAGTTGAATTTTGCATTGAATTAGGGTTTAGTGTTGCATCTTACATTTCATTTATCTTTCCAAGTCCAAACTTGGTGGCAAACCACTTATTAGTTTGCATTCAATCCCTAGGACAACCCTATTACAATAGCTCTTTCTCCTTTGCATTGTGATCTCTAGGGTTATCCTTGAATGAAAGTGGGAAGTGGGTGTGTTATATGTCCTAAAACCATATGATAGCACCATACCAATTTTTCACAATTTCAGATGGGAGGGAAAGAATTGAGAGAGGAGGTGGGAGAGACTAGAGAGAGAGAGAGAGAGAATTCTCTAGTTAGGGTGGGAGAGAGACTTGAGAGAGGGGGAGGGGTCGGAGGGATAGACCTATGAGAGAGGGAGAGAAGGAGAGAGAGGGAGAGGGGATAGGGAGAGAGACCTGAGAGAGAGAGAGTTCTCTAGTTAGGGTGGGAGGGAGAGGGGGTAGGAGAGAGAGAGAGAGGGAAGGATGGAGGGACAGGTAGAGATGGAGAGAGATAGAGATAAGTATGTATGGAAGGAGAGATAGAGAGGGGGAGGAGGGAGGGAGAAGTAGAGAGAGGTGATATATGTAAAGATAGAATGAGGGAAGGAGGGATAGAGAAGTGAGATATATAGAATGAGAGAGAGGGAGAGAGAGAAGGGGGAAATGAAGGTGGAGAAATTGAGATATAGAAGAGGGAGGGAGAGAGAGTGAGGTAGGTAGGAATATGCTAGATAGATATAGGTAAAGAGATAAGGTGGGTTGGAGGAAGGAAGAGAGAGAGGTGAGATAGAGAGAGAAAGGTGATATAGAGAAAATTAGAGAGGGAAGGGGAGAGAGAGAGGAAGGTGGAGAGATTGAGAGATAGGAGGGAGGTAGAGAGAAAGATAGATAGGGATAGGTTATAGAGTAGAGAGGGAAGGTATGTGGGAGGAAGAGAGAGAGATAGACATTAAGGAGGGTTGAGGGTGTAGGGTTTAAGGTTTAAGGTATAGGGTTGAGGATTGAGGGATAGTGTTTAGGATTCAAGGTATAGGGTATAGGGTTATGGTTTATAATATTGGGTATATGGTTGAGGGTATTGGGTTTAGGGTTTAGGGTTGAGGGAATAAGCTTGAATGTAGGGTTTAGGGTTAATGTATAGGGTTCAAGCTTGCGGGTTTACAGTTTAGGCATAATGTTTAGGGTTGAGGGTCAAGGTTCAGTGTACAAGGTATAGGGATTAGGGTTTAGGATATTGGGTATAGGTTATAGGGTAGAGGGTTGAGGGTATAAGGTATAGGATTAAGGTTTGAGAGTGTAGAGTTTATGGTTTAAGTATAGGGTTAAGGGATAATGTTTAGGGTTTAGGTTATTGTTGGTGTAATTAATATTTAATTACAAATTTTCATAACTTTACTTAGGCATTATTTTAATTCCTAGGTTTATTATTATCATCCTTATCTTATTGAGCTACCTTTTTGCTCAAGCTAAGATTAGAGTTTTGCATGCTTGCTTTTATAAGGAAACCTCTTCTCTTGTATTATTGTACTTCGAATATATCATTTTGCATGTTTTTATACAAACTCTTCGCCTTTTCTATTTTTCTCTTCTGTGGAAGGTTATTTCTTGGTTTGCATTTTAGATCTTGGTTTCTAACATGGTATTAGAGCCTTGATTTGCAGCCTCTTCTCAAATTTTTGGAGAGATTCATTGCAGAGTTCATTCGAGGTCCCTCAAGGGTTTTTCTCATTGACTATATTTATGCAATGTTTTGGATCAAATCGAGTTTTTCCATTCAATTCAGAGCATTGGAAAAGGTTGAGGTTTGATGAAAGCCATTTTCTATTAGAGCCATTTTTAGTTTTGCTTCATAAATCCAACTTTCACTCAGTTTTAGGAAAAGCAATTTTTGGGTTTTGTAGCCAGGGTTGAAGTCTGATCTGGGTATCTTTCAGTTTTTTGATTTCTTTCATAGATCTGAAAAAATAGCTACACAAACCATCAAGCATCATTTTTTTCTCCTAGCTAAAGGTTTAAAAAATTTATTTCTTCATCTTCTACTTGCTGGATCAAAAACCGATTTCTAGGTTTTATTTTTAGGTTCAAAAAATTTTCGAGTTTCTGTTTTTGTCTACTCATTATAAACAGATTTTTTAGAAATCAAATTTGAAGATTTTTCATCATGGAGGCAGATGTGAACATTGGTTTGTGAATGCACTCATTTTTGTTTTCATGCATTAGGTTTTCATTTTATCTGTAGTTTATGCATGTTTTGCATGCTCTCCTTTTACAATCATTGGGTTATTGTAATAAATGAACTGATATAAAGTTCCTCAAGGGGGTTTCTTTGCATAATAATCTAATTAGATTGTGCATGCAATTTGATCTCATCTTGTTTTGATGACAACTTGCATGGGTTATATTTGGTTTCTTGTTTCTTTTGGCCTCTTTCTTGCTTAGCTGGGCACATCTTTGGTTCACATCTTTTCACACTTCAGATTGAGATTTTATGGTTATTGATCTGCATTGGTTCAAATCCTTCTTAGTTTGAGGGCCATGTTTTTATGGTTAATGTTCTAGAATTTTGATGGTACTCGTCTTATGGGGTTGTTTTAGTTTCAATTTGGCATTGGCATCAAAAGACACAGATTCCAGATTTTGTTATCATTATGGGTTCTTTTTCATCTACTATTGCTTACAAATTCCAGGGTTGTTCTAGTTTGTGAGTTTTCCAGTGTTCCGTGGCATCAAGTCTGCTGTCACATTATCATGATTCCTGTTTTGGTTTTAGTTGTAGACAGAAGTATCTTTCCTTGCTTGTCAGATTGCGGTTCTAGTGTTACTCCACAGATTTCTTCCAGTGCTTCTTTGAAGCAGTCATCTCATTGTAGGGGGTTTTGTCCCACTGAGTTTTCCTTCTCTGCCTCATCTTTGCATTTGTACATGAGAACTTGATTAGGCCTTGTTGCCAGGACTCATATTTGCATAATAATTTTCTTCTCCCTAAGTTGCACTTATGGGGGGTGTTGGTGTAATTAATATTTAATTACACATTTGCATAACTTTACTTAGGCATTATTTTAATTCCTAGGTTTATTATTATAATCCTTATCTTATTGAGCTACCTTTTTGCTCAAGCTAAGATTAGGGTTTTGCATGCTTGCTTTTATAAGCAAACCTCTTCTCTTGTATTATTGTACTTCGAATATATCATTTTGCATGTTTTTATGCAAACTCTCTGCCTTTTCTATTTTTCTCTTCTGTGGAAGGTTATTTCTTGGTTTGTATTTCAAATCTTGGTTTCTAACAATTATAAGGTTGAGGATATAGGGTATAGGGATGAGGGTTGAGGCTGTAGGGTTTAGTGTTTAAGGTATATGGTTGAGGGTTGAGGGATAGTTTTTAAGGTTTAGGGTACAAGGTTAAGTGTATAGGGTTGAGGGTTTAGGGTACAAGATTGAATGTAGGGTTTAGGGTTTAATTTTATGGGCGAGGGATAATTTTTAGGGTTTATCTTATAAGGTTGAGGGTATAGGGTATAGTGATCAGGGTTTAGGGTGTAGGTTTTAGGGTATATGGATTATGATTTATGATATTTGGTATAGGATATTGGATATTGAGAGAGAGGGTGAAAGGGAGAGAGAGAGAGGGAGAAGTAGAGGGAAGGAGAGAGATAAGTAATGGAGAGAGAAGTAGAGTGTGAAGGAGGAAGGTGGAGAGATTGAGAGAGAGAAGAGGGAAGGAGAGAGTGGTAGAGATGGATAGGTTAGATAGAGAGTAGAGAGGAAAGGTGGGTGTGAGGAAGGAAGAGAAAAGGGGAGATAGAGAATATTAGAGGAGGGAGGGAGGGAGAGAGAGGGAGAAGTGAGACCGCATTTCTTTGAGGCATAAACACATTAACATGGTAGTGCTTGTTGTATGAAAAATGTCTCAAAGAAATGGGGTCTCACGGTGATGTACATCACTTTGAGACCTCATTTCTTTGAGGAATTTTTTCATACAATGAGCACTACCTTGTCAATGTTATGACATTAACACATTGACAAGTTAGTGAGCTTAGTGCTCATTGTATCAAAAAATTCCTTAGAGAAGTGGTGTCTCATGGTGATGTACATCACCATGATATCCCATTTCTTTGAGGAATTTTTTCATAAAATGAGCACTACCTTGTCAATGCTACCACATTGATGCGTTGAAAAGGTAGTGATTGTTGTATGAAAAAGATTCCTTAAAGAAATGAGGTCTCATGGTGATGTAGATCATAGTGAGACCCCATTTATTTGAGGCATTTTTTTCATTCAACAAGAAATACCTTGTCAATGCCACCTCATTGATGCATTAAAAAGGTAGTTCTCATTGAATAAAGATATGCCACAAAGAAATGAGGTCTCATGGTGATGTTTTTTCATACAATAAGCACTACCTTGTAAATTCTACCAAATTTAAATATTGACAAGGTAGTGCTTGTTGTATGAAAAAATACCCCAAAGAAATGGGGTCTCACGATGATGTACATCACTGTGAGACCCCATTTATTTGAGGAATTTTTTCATACAATGAGCATTTCATACAAGGTAATTCTCACTGTATGAAACAACACCTCAAAGAAATGGGGTCTCACAGTGATGTAAATCATTGCAAGACCCAATTTATTTGAGGCATTTTTTCATACAATGAGCACTACCTTGTTAAGGCTACTACATTGACACATTGACAAGGTAGTGCTCATTGTATGAAATAATTCCCCAAAGAAATGTGGTCTCATGGTGATGTACATCACTATGAAACCCCATTTCTTTGAGGAATTGTTTCATACAGTGAGCACTTCATTGTCAATGCATCAATGATGTAGCATTAACAAGGTGATGTTTTTTTTACAATGAGCACTACCTTGTGAATGCTACCAAATTGATGCATTGGAAAGGTAGTGAGCATAATTCCCATCATATGAAAAAGTTCCTCAAAGAAATGGGGTCTCACAATGATGTACACCACAATGAGACCTCATTACTTTGAGGAATTTTTTTCATACAATGATGACTATCTTAAATCACTATGTACATCACTGTGAGACCCCATTTCTTAGACCCTTTTTTTCAAACAACCCACTATGTTGGCAAGCTAGTGGGCCCACTAGCTTGCCAATTCGGTGAAATTTACAAAGTAATTTGGGTTTTTTTGAAAAAATGGGTCCAAGAAATGGAGTCTCCCAGTGATTTACATTAGTGAGAGACCCCATTTCTTGGACCCATTTTTATAAACAACCCACTAGGTTGCCAATTTCACCAAATTGGAAAGCTAGTGGGCCCACTAACTTGCCAATTTAGTGAAATTAGCAACCTAGTGGCCTCCCAATAGGTTGCCAATTCAATGAAATGGGTAACCTAGTGGCCTCCCACTAGCTTGCCAATTTGGTGAAATTGGGAATGTAGTGAAAAATTTGAAAAAATGGGTCCAAGAAATGGGGTACATCACGGGGACACCCCATTTCTTGGACCCACTTTTTCAAAAATGCCATGTTAGGTTTCCAATTTCACTGAATTAGCAAGCTAGTGCTTGCCAATTTGGTGAAATTGGCAAGCTAGTGCTTGCCAATTTGGTGAAATTGGCAAGCTAGTGCTTGCCAATTTGGTGAAATTGGCAAGCTAGTGCATACCAATTTGATGAAATTAGAAATCTAGTGCTTGCCAATTTGGTGAAATTGACAACCTAACATAATCTATTCTAAAAAATGGGTCCAAGAAATTGACAAGCTAGTGGGAGGCCACTAGGTTGCCAATTTCACCAAATTGGAATGCTAGTGGGCCCACTAACTTGCCAATTTAATGAAATTGGCAACCTAGTGGCCTCCCACTAGGTTGCCAATTTAGTGAAATGGGTAACCTAGTGGCCTCCCACTAGCTTGTCAATTTGGTGAAATTGGGAATGTAGTGGAAAATTTGAAAAAATGGGTCCAAGAAATGGGGTACATCATAGGGACACCCCATTTCTTGGACGCACTTTTTCAAAAATGCCATGTTAGGTTTCCAATTTCACCGAATTAGCAAGCTAGTGCTTGCTAATTCAATGAAATTGGCAAGCTAGTGCTTGCCAATTCGGTGAAATTGGCAAGCTAGTGCTTACCAATTCGATGAAATTGTCAAGCTAGTGCATACCAATTTGTTGAAATTAGAAATCTAGTGCTTTCCAATTTGGTGAAATTGACAACCTAACATAATCTATTCTAAAAAATGGGTCCAAGAAATGGGGTCTCCTAGTGATGTAGCTCTTTCCAATTCAGTGAAATTGGAAACCTAACATGGCCTATTTGAAAATATGGGTCCAAGAAATGGGGTATCTTGATGATGTAAATCACTGAGAGACCCCATTTCTTGGACCATTTTTTCAAATAGGCCACTATGTTGCCAATTTCATCTAATTGGCAAGCTAGTGGGCCCATTAGCTTGTTAATTTAGTGAAATTGGAAATATAACTTGTCTTGTTTGAAATAATGGGTCCAAGAAATTTGGTCTCCTAGTGATTGTTTCAAATAGGCCAAGTTAGGTTGCCAATTTCACCCAATTGACAAATTAGTGGCCCCACTAGCTTGCCAATTCGGTTAAATTGGAAAGGTAGTGGCCTATTTGAAAAAATGGGTCTAAGAAATGGGGTCTTCTTGTGATTAAGTCCAAGAAATAGGGTCTTCCAATGATTTATTCACCCCATTTCTTGGACCCAATCACAGAAAGACCCCATTTCTTTGACCATTTTTTTCAAATAGGCCACTACGTTGCCAATTTCACTGAATTGGAAACATAGTGACCTATTTGAAAAAAATGGATCTAAGAAATGGGGTCTCTTGGTGATGTAAATCATAGGGAGACACATTTTTTCAAACAGGCCAAGTAAAGTGACCAATTTCATCGAATTAGTAAGCTAGTGGGCCCACTAGCTTGCCAATTTGGTGAAATTGGAAACATAGTGACTTGTTTGAAGAAATAGGTCCAAGAAACAGGGTACATAACTAGGAGATCCCATTTCTTGGACCTATTTTTCAAAAAATTTAAGTTAGGTTGTCAATTTCATTGAATTGGAAAGCTAATGGGCCCACTAGCTTACCAATTCGATGAAATTGGCAACGTAGCGACTTGTTTGAAAAAATAGGTCTAATAAATTGGGTCTCCCAATGATGTACTCCATTTCTTGGACCCATTTTTTCAAACAAGCCCACTAGCTTGCCAATTTGGTGGAATTGGTAATGTAGTGGCTTGTTTGAAAAAATGGATCAAAGAAATGGGGTCTCCTGATGATGTAAATCACTGAGAGACCCAATTTATTGGACCCATTTTTTCAAACATGCCAAGTTAGGTTGGAAATTTCACTAAATTAGCAAGCTAGTGGGCCCACTAGATTGCAAATTTGGTGAAATTGGGAATGTAGTGGCCTATTTGAAAAAATGGGTCCAAGAAATGGGGTCTCCCAATGATTTACATAAATGGGTCCAAGAAATGGGGTCTTTTGGTGATTTACATAAATGGGTCCAAGAAATGGGGTCTCTCGGTGATCTTTGATGTAAATCATCGAGAGACCCCATTTCTTGGACCCATTTTTTCAAACCATCAAAATTAGGTTTCTAATTTCATCGAATTGGCAAGCTAGTGGGTCCACTAACTTGCCAATTTTGTGAAAATGGCAACTTAGTGACTTATTTGAAAAAATGGGTCCAAGAATAGGGTCTCCCAGTGATGAAATGGGGTCTTTCAGTGATGTAAATCATTGGGAAATCCCATTTCATCATTAGACCCCATTTCTTGGACCCATGTTTTAAACAAGTCCACTAGCTTTCCAATTTAGTGAAATTGACATTCTTGGACTCATTTTTCAAATAGGACAAGTTAGGTTTCCAATTTGACTAAGTTGGCATGCTAGTGGGCCCATTAGCTTGCTAATTCAATGAACTTGGTGAAATAGTGACCTATTTTAAAAAAATAGCTCCAAGAAATGGTGTCTCTCAGTGATTTACATTGTCAATTTCACCAAATTGGCAAGCTAGTGGTCACACTAGCTTGCTAATTTGGTGAAATTGACAACCTAACTTGGCATGTTTGAAAAAACGGGTCCAAGAAATGGGGTCTTAAAATCACTAGGAGACCCCATTTCTTGGACCCATTTTTTTAAATAGGTTAAGTTAGGTTGCCAATTTCACTAAATTTTCAAACTATTGGGCCCACTAGCTTGCCAATTTGGTGAAATTGGCAACCTAACTTGGCTTGCCAATTTCATCAAATTGGAAAGCTAGTGGGCCCACTGGCTTGCTAATTCAATGAAATTGGAAACCTAACTTGGTTGTTTTGAAAAAATGGTTCCAAGAAATGCAGTCTCCTAGTGATGTACCCCATTTCTTGGATCCATTATTTCAAACAAGTCACTAGGTTGCCAATTTCATTGAATTGGCAAGCTAGTAGGCCCACTAGCTTGTCAATTTAGTAAAATTGCAATCTAATGGGATGTTTCAAAAAATGGGTCCAAGAATTGGGGTCTCCTAGTGATTTACATGAGTTGTTATCATATGATGCATAATGCAATATGTTCTATACAAAAAATCACTAGATAAATATCTTTGGGCAGTGCACATTCATAATTGAAGTAATAAGAATTTAGCAAGTGAGTAGGTCAAAAGTCAAACATATCTTTGTGGATGGATATTAGAAATGTAACTATATCTATGAATTTTTATGGATTTTTGGTCCATATGAAAGATTAAGGACATCCATATACTATGATAACATCTATTTATTACAGTCTAAGAAAACTCAAAGGAACCCTCTAATTAAGGATGCAAAATATTTAGAAAATAGAAAGGATTCACTTGTGTGTATACCCATTCTTATGGGAGATGCCAAGGATAGGTTTGTTTTTATAAATGGTACCAAACTCTTTGTAGATGGAATATGTGGAGGTTGGATTGAAGATGGATCCCCTAGGTTATGGAAGAATTGTGGTACCAATGGTAATGTAGTAGGTAATAGTGATAATGATTGTCCCTATTTCTCTAGGATGGCGGATGGAAATATTAAATTATAGAAATAAATAATTCTCAGAAGATTGGTCAGGAAGGTTAGGAAATTGTAATAAATTTCCATCTCACATGATAATTGAAGACATGAGAGTGGAGACATGCAAAAAATTGATATTGTAATTATGTATCCTTCAAACACGTAAGTACAAACTAATTGGGATGCAACCAATAATTAGGGGGTCATGAATGCTTCCACTATTTTCTTAGAGTGTAGAAGTAGAGAACCCAAGGCCATAGATGAATTTTTTTATAATAGTTATATTCAAATTTGTGGAAAAAACACTAGATGTGAACAACCTTTAGATGGATTGCAAACACCATGCATGTCACCTAAAAAAGAGGAAGTATCCCTACTTATCAGAATTTTATTTTGATGACGATGTTACCTATAATAGAGAGAATAAAGCTAGTGTGGGCATGTAATTTTTCATTTTATATTATATGGGGAAGTCCCAAGGAAAACAACCTAGAGATGATGAGAGAAATTCAGTCAAGAACTCAATAAAAAGGAACTTTTATTGTGGAAAGGTGCAAGGAGATGTGGGTAAAAACAAATATGCTCTAGGAATCATTGTGCATGTTGTAACCACTTTATGCTAAGCCATCAGTACTATGTGCTAGCTCATTTGATCATATTGATTATGGAAATTATTTATTATAACCATTAAAAGATGAATTTACTAATTACAAGTCACAAAGTAAACCAAGTCATGTTGGAAATTTAAAACATTCCACTCACCAGCCATCAAAGTCATGTAGGAAATTACATTGTGGGGGTATGCAAATTGTTAATAATGAAGGAAAATGCAATATCTTGGAGCAGGCAGTGGGACAAATTTCTATGAATGTTACTTGTCAACCTATAAGGGAAGAAGAGTTGCAGGACTAACACCAATTTTTTTTTTCCGCACATGTTATCTTGTTAGAGAATTTGGACAAATATGTGAACCGATCAGATGTATTAAGTATCATTCACCATGAAAGTGTGGATTTTGTAAAGGTAATATATGTCTCATCACCTCAAAGTTTCTAAAATTTTACAAGAGGCATTATTTGCTTTGAAGACTAGGAAAGCTTCCAAAGGGTGTCTACATTTTTGTAAAATGAAAACATTATAATTACATATTCAAAGAGAAGGTAACAACATGTACTCCCTTTATTTCCCAAGTATTGAAATATGAAATGGAATTTGATTTCATGTCATTATTTTCTTGACAACCTTATATCTCTTATGCCTCTCTAGTTATTTCCCTTCCTCTCTAGCTCTCCCATCTCTATATCTTATCATCACCCCTTGTCTAGCTCTCCATCCCTCTTTATCCATCTAGGTGTCTCTCTCAACTCTCTCTCTCTCTCTCTCTCTCTCTCTCTCTCTCTCTCTCTCTCTCTCTCTCTCTCTCTCTCTCTCTCTCTCTCTCTCTCTCTCTCTCTCTCTCTCTCTCTCCCTCCCTCCCTCCCTCCCTCCTACTCTCTCCCTCTCTCTCTCACTCTCACTATTCCTCTTAGCCTTTCCCTCAAGTTGTGAACTTATATCTATCATTTTATACTATTTCTCCCCCCATCTCTCTATCTCTCACCTATGAACCTCTCTCACACCTATCTTTCCCCTATCTCTCTTTCTCCCTCTCTCCCTCTATCTCTCACTCTCCATATCCATCTTAGGAATTTATCTCTTTCTCCCTCCCTCCATCTTTGGTCTCTCTCT
>VDFB02086081.1:202480068-202808198 GCA_007258455.2 Sequoia sempervirens | reverse complement strand
GAGAGAGAGGGAGAGAGAGGGAGGGAGAGAGAGATGAGATCGAGAGAGAGGGATGGTGAGATATAGAGAGAAGTAGAAAGGGAAGGAGGGAGGGATAGAGGGAGAGAGAAGTGTGATAGAGAGAATGAGAGAGAGAGGTGGGAGATAGAGAGGGTGGGATAGAGAAAATTGGAGAGGCAAGGAGGGAAGGAGGAATAGAGAGAGGGATGGAGGGAGAGAGAGGTGAGATAGATAGAAGTATAGAAGGAAGGAGAGTGTGTGAGAGAGAGGTCTAGAGCATAAGGGATAAACAATGAGAGATAGATCAAGAAAGATGATACAACTTGTTTATTGAAATTTGACCTTTGATTACTAATATTTGACATGCTGATTACTGAAATTTTGTGAAGTTTGAAAATTTGTAAGATCTTCAAAAAGCTAGAATTTGAATTATAAATCCTAGATATCTGAAACCACTCTCAAACATCATGAAACTATATACATGAAATATAACTTAAAGTATAAGAAATTAAATGCCCATATGTAAATTTCAGCTTATACTAAAATTTTTACTTTCTTATACTTAAATGTTTATTTCATGTATATGGTTTCCTTGAAAGATAATAAAAAGAAAGAGACAAGAAAAAGAGAAGAAACAAAGTTCAATGTAGACCATAACATCACATTTTGGAAAAAAAAATTGATTTAAAAAATGCACATTTTTTGAAATCAAAATGTGTGTTTTTTGAAATTTAAACCATAATGTGAGCGTGTTATAACACACTCGTGTTATGGATTAGTAATGACCGAGCATAGGATTGGTCACTACCAACCCATAACACAAGCATGTTTTACTATAATGTGCTCATGTTTTCTCTATTTTGGGATGAAAAAGTATATTGGACACTTTGTGGGCCCCCATCTTTTTTCACTTACCCAATTATTTGTTTCAAAGCTCGGTTGAGCTATATATCTACTATGTATATTCTTGAATTATTGTAACTTGTGAATTTTTTTTATTAAAATAGAATCCTTATTGTATATTGATATGACATCTTTGTTTGTATATTCTTAATAAAGAAAAGAAATTTTTATTGCAATGGCTTGTTACATAGCTTATTTACTTGTATAGTGTAAACTTAGGAAATTTTAACTTCATTGAAGGGTTGGAATGTTACATGTTGTATTAGAGATATTAGGTTTAGCTCTGAAACCTATGAGCTCATCATTCTTTCTATCCAATGCTATCTAATGCTTGGAAAGTCTTGTGTCATAATGGTGCATCTCTAATTAATGACTAGAAGGTTAGTAATCATAAATGAGCACTACCTCAAGGCCAAGAAGGAAAGAGAGGCCATCATTAGAAAAATTGAGGGTACCAACTTTGAAAATTCCATTTGGTTAAGTGACACTAAAATATTCAGTCACACACTTTCTAAGATCAATGATGTGAAGAGAAAGATGAAGATGGAGGCCAAGTAAAACTACCTACCTTCTGTCTAACTAGAAAAGTATGAATCATTATCACTTTCTAGCAATATGCCCTCAAAATGAAGTTTCAGACTGACATTTATCTTTAGGGACCCTAGAGTTCTTCCACTAGTGGAAGTAGTTGTAATTTCCCCGAGTAATGAATCCAAGGGACATGTACCTCATAACTATGTATTATATGACAAATTAGAAGGCTACTATCCTTTTTCTGATAGGTATGGACAAATGAGAGATGGGAAACAATCTCAATCTATAGGATATACTCCATTAACTTATGTGTTAGAGATGGAATTTGAGGGATACTCTCCACTTGACTATATGAATAGTCACTCCATGTAATCAAAAGTATACTGAAATCCTTAAGAAATGAATAAAAATCATGTTTTTATCAAAATCATATGCTTAATCTTAGGTGAAATTCTTTATGTGCGTATGAATTCCATTTCAATGTTTTCAATAAGATAGTTCATAACATGATTAAATATAGCATGGATAAACATTTAGGTAAAAATATGTTCTTGTGAAGATGTTGAGGACATGAAGCAATCATGTTGGAAGACAAGAACTTGGGCAAGGACCCATAGGAGTTGAAGCTAGACTTGACTAGATCTTAGCAAGGATGGAACACCTTGAGCAAGAAAGGGTAAAAACTAGGGTTGAGAAGGAAGTTCCAAATAATGAAAATGAGGGAGTGAAATATTCTCATGGGAATGATGAAATTTATGATCATGAGAGGGAAAAATCACCTATGCCATCTGAGGAAAGAAATAATAATCATATGGCTTTCAAACTTTCCAAATATATGAAGAAGATTACCTCACCTAAGTTTGAGGGAAGCACTAGCATAGATGAAGTTGAGGTGTGGTGTTGGTTGTTTTAAAAAATGAACCAGTTAGGTCTTATCTGGTACCTATGAGTTTTCTAGGCTCAATTCTCACATAATTGATGGACAAGTGGCCAACTAATGAGATATTGCACTAATGGATTTATGTCCTGCACTTTGGATTCTGCCAAACCCGGGAGGGTATTCCCACAATGTATATTATAATATTAATTTAATAAAATCATATGAACATTGTATATCAAGTAGATTTATTCTCACCCATGGATAATAAATTGAAATTCCCAAGGAGTTAGAAATTTCTTGAACAAATCTTACGATTTAAGCCGAGAATAGAAACAATACAAAATACAATAGGTTCAAGATAGATCGACAATTATTTAAGAGATTATTCTCAAGTCAGTTACTAGAGCCATGAGAAAGAATTAAATGAGTTAAGGTCAATGCCATTATCTTTGGGCAAGGAGTCTAAGAAAATTGAAATATAAGGTTCATTTAATTCTAAATACCCATGATCTAAGCAATATTACTTTGCAATTCACAAATATATAACCAAAGTCTACAAACTGCCTATCAGATCCAATGACCTTGCACATGAATTTATAATTTGATTCAAGAATTTAACTCATTCTATGAATGGGAGCTAAAGCCACAAAAGATATCAAAGCATCAACAATGACAATTACTGAAATGATTAGTGATCACAATCTCATTAATAATTCAAATCCAAAACTAAAATGGAGAGACTATAGACTCGGAAAATATCCATTATCTTTTAGAAATGTTTAGAAACCATACATTTAACAATATTTTGCAACCCAAACTTAAAAATTAGATAAGGACTCATTATGTTCACTCTGTATTATCAATTTTCACAATTAAGCTCCAAAATTCAATAAAAGACCCGCACAAATGGCAATGAATTTTGTTTTATAGAATAAGGGAGTAAGAAAAAGCTTCACGCGAAGTGTACACATGTCACATTCTAATAGGACTACTAGAAGATACATTCCCTAATTCAGTTATAGTTACATTCATCAAAGTGGAGGGAATTCATATGAGACAAAGATCATTTACATATGTTACAAGGAGCAGCTTTTCCATCCAAAAATAACATGTCAAAAAGGATAAACTTCTTCATAATAACACATCATTTTCATTGAACAAGATGAAAAAATTACATGGATCAAAAGGTGAGCCAACAACTCAGTCAACATTCCACATCACCAACAACTAATATTTTCCTATGAAACATATGTTTTATACATTGTAACTTCTAAGGCTAGACTTGTATAATACTTGACCCAGTATATGTTTCATGTCATTATTCACAAACCAAACTTTCCAACATACACCCTTCCTCATTCTTCATATTCTTCCCGAGATAGCTAATCAAAGTTAATAATTTTATCCAGGGCCTTCTGATATGAGGAGTACTTAGTTACTACTACATTGGATTCTCTATCAAAATCCTCCAAAAAGCTAATAAGAAATGTTAACCTCTCCAAAGTATCATTAAAGACATCAATATCAATTTCTTTGAAAATTTTATTCACCTAGGAATCAAGAGCCTCATTCAGTTCCCTTTTCCACACCTATAATGGTTTCAATTCATAATTAGCAACCTTAATTTCTAGTAGCGGTGACAAGTAAGTCATATCATATTGAGCTATCAATTCTCCTATCTTCTGCTCAAGTGGGGCTATGTACCCTTGAATATTTTTCTCACTCAACTCACATACAAAATCATAAATTGGAAGCACTTGAGGGTATTTATCTTCATCCTAGCCAGCTCCCACTAATATTAACTTTAATCTCTCAGCTCTTGGGACCCACTTATTCAAGATAGGTATAGCTATCATCTTATCTCTTTTGGAAAATCTCATTGCTTGCACCATCAAGGCATAGTTGTCATGCACACTATTAAGTGTAGCCTAAATCTTCTCATTTAGATGCTTTAAGATAGTGTAGACAACTTTTGATATGTTTTCATACATTTTTTCTTGAGCTTTCTTGAGAAACTTATTATACCTTTCAATTTGTAGAAGCAATTGTTCTCTATCACATGAGGAAGAGCTTGATCTACTTAATTCTTCAATTGAAAATGATCCCTATACTAGACTCTATGATACTATTGCTAAGGCCTGATCATGAAGTGAATTATGGGAAGATGCCATTAGAGAGGGTGGAGGTGGGTGGCTTGAGCTGGGCTGACCTTGTTCTCCATGCATTTCTCCTCTTTGTTTATATAGTTTCTATTGGATGCTATCATAATCACTGAGGAGTTCTTTGTATTTAGTTATGAGATTATCTCTCTCTAGGGTGAGACTCTCTATAGTTGCTTAAGTGAGCGTAGCAACATTGACGACCATATCTGTAGCTTCCAAGGATGGGGTGTCAAAAGAATCTCTTTATAAGAATTTGTCCACTAAAATTTGATGGCTCTACTAGAGCTAGTTTCCTTGATCCTGAAGATAATGACCATATTGCCAATGCATCCCAATTCTCATTGAATGTTAAACCTCAAAGTGCCATTTTCAATTCTTCTTCTATCTACACGAGAGGCCTTTCATCCCTTCTTATCGAATCTAAAACAATAGCATCAAAAATATTCCATTCTTGCAACAAGAGCACACCACACTTCTTTACGAGCTCTCTACTCTCCTGGGAATTAATCTTTTTGAACTCACTTTTCATGATGCTTCTTACATTTTCCTAAATGAAATTCTTAGGAAATTTAGGATGCAAGATCCTTTTAGTGGCTACCTCTAAATAATTTGTAGCCTTGGATCTCCACCAGAAATCCTAGAATGCAGAGGTTTCAATGAAGGATTCAGATTCCATAAACTCCTTCCATGATTCTATCCTTAAATCGTTTATAGGATTCAATCAACTAATATCAAGCATTCCTAATATGAGGCTACTCTATCATGAAGTTAAAGCAATTTCCCCTTCATGAGGAGGCATTCCTATTTGCATTTCCTCAGGGGTGATGTAGATATCATCTTCATCCATGTCAGAATAATCAACCAATCCTTTTACCTCAATCCTTGTTTTCTTTTGAGGTGGTTGCTTAGGAGCGAAAAAACTTCTAGTGGGCGAATCAAGATTAAGTACAAGAAATGAGGCTTGTGCGGGAGGGGGTGGCACTGTTGGCATATGGCTTGAGGAGATCATTTTTAGCTGATAGTGTTTTTATTGATGGCAATTGGATTCGGTAGTATGGTCCACATTTTAGAAGTAGTTCCTATCGGAAAGGAAAGTAGAAGACAATACACTACTAATCGAATGAATGAATAACAAAGTATCTGGTTGGTAAGTTGATCTGGATACTTCACCAAATCATTATTTTTTTGTGTGGATCCCTAGGGATTCTTGTCAATCATGTATGCTATCTATTTGATAAGTTTTATGATATTACATAGACCCATGTACGAGTTTGGAGATTCAGTAGAATGATTTATTGCTTATTTTCTCATTGTGGCTGACTTGTTGTGTATGGCATATTCCAGATGTATGAGGAGAATGTGTTTAACTATTTCCTATGTTGTGAATTTTGGTTTGGGTTTCTACTATAGTTTAGCTGAATTGTGTGGGTATGCATTAATTCTAATTGGTGATTGGAGCTGACTTATGGAAGAGTAATATATTTTGTTGCAAGCCAACATATATAAATAAAATTATTGTTAGCAGATATATTAGTGAGATAGGTAATTCATTTTGTAGGTAATTTACAAAGTCATGAAAAGGTGTGTGTGCAAAAAAAAAAGGTGTAGAACAACTGCATGAGATATTATCAGAGGATCTGTCGAGCGAATTTTGTTTGTGCAGCAAAAGGGTTTTTGAAAAGTAGAGCAGGGTAGAATAGAGTAGAAGTGTGAATTGGGTAGAAGGTCCAAAATCCATTTTCATGTGCTTCATTGGAACTAAATTCAGGAATTTGAAGGTTCTATTTTCTTAGTTCATATTATAAATAGCTTTAGTCCAAACTTCTTTCAGACAGTGAGTCCTCTTCTATATTTTGAGGAGCGAGCTCTAGCTAGTGTGCCTAAATGCAAGTGCATTTTGTTTTACCATAATTTTAATAGAGTATACTTTGTGGATTAATCTCCACTGTGGTTTTTCCCCTAATAGGGTTTCCACATAAAAATTTGGTGTTATGGTGATCACATTGTCTTGTTAATGTGTATGCATGTTTCCTTCTATTTATTTGTTGTGGATTCTATTAAATATTAATATGGTTGTTGATAGTTTAAGATATGATTTTAAATTCAAATATTATAGAACACTGATTCACCCCCCCTCTCAGTGTTCCTAGTTTGCAACAATTGGTATCAGAGTAGGTTCCTCTTTTGAGTTTTACAGCTTGAGGTGGATCTTGGATTACAATGGATGCATGTGGTCTTCAACATAAGCTTATGGTGGCACTTGATGATCTTGAACAATCTAAACCAAAGGTCATCGAGCTAAAAGAAAATCTTGTGGTTGCAAAAAAGTCATTCAATCATTTCAGGATAAAATAAATGAGTCAAGGAAAATGAGGAAAGAACTATGTGGTCAATTAAAGCAAAAAGAAAGTAGAGGCCTGGAAGATGTTCATCTGAATTAAACCCTAAAAGAAATAATAGAAGAATGTGAAAAGCTTGCTAAGGACAATATTGCTCTAAAGCTTGAAATGGAGTCCGTGGAAATGAAGTTAACTAAAGAGATTGAAGAAAGAAAGAAGAATGAGGAGAATCTAACCCAATCCTTGATAAAAAAATCTAAGGAATGCAACAGAGTTAATAGTGGATTCATTCAGCTGAAGATTGAACTGCAACAATCTAGAAACAATGAACATGAGCTTGAAAGATAGGTAGTTATTCTTAGAGATGAGCTTTCCATTGAAAATGAGTTTAAGGAGAAGTTTAGGATCAGTGCTACTAAGCTTGATGAAATAACTAAAGGACAAAAGGATGTAAATGATAAGTGAGGTATTGGCTATGTGAAGGATGTGAGCTCTAGATTTGAATAGAAGGACCATGAAAAGAAGAAAAAAGGCATAAGATATCCAATAAGACAACCCAATGCTAAAAAAATTAATGGATATTTCTTTATTTGTAATAAATTTGGGAATATGGCTTTTCAGTGTAGAAGTTAGATAACTTTTGGTAGTCCATCATTTTTTGGTCAATGTTATAACTGCAAAAAGTTTGGTCATAAGTCATTAGTATGCAGAAGCATGTTTGCCAGTAAAAGGAATGTTAAATGTTACATCTATAGAAGATTTGGACATATTTCTATTTAGCATAGATCAAGAGGAAATCAGTGGAATGTATGGTATAGATAGAAAAATCTGGTATGCTACAATTGTAAAAAATTTAGTCACATTACAAGTGTCTATAGAAATAGAAACATGGATAAAAGAGGTCCAGAATATGAAGGAAGAAATTAAAAGAAAGGTGATAAAGAAAAGGAAAAGCATCTGTGGAAGAGATAAGAGATTAGATGAAGAAAACATGGGTAAAGAAGAATGGATTTGATGAATGTAATAAGGTTGTACCACAATCTCCCTCCCATAGTTCATCTTGCAACTGATCTTAGGCCATTGGCCTAGGGGGAGTTTTCATGAAAATATTTTTTCTACTCATGTGTAGGTTGTTCTTTATTGAAATAAGCTATTTTCATTTGTGTTATTCATCCTTAGAAAATACATTGGTGATCTCTTCTTGAATGTCCACAAATAGATTTCTCTCTTGTTGTTTGAAAATAGTGTAACCGAAACTTCTAGGGCAAAGCATTTAATGTGACAAGGAAGTTAAGTGTGCAAAGTTATAAATGGGAATTTGAAACCCTCATTTATCACCATGCATTGAAGGAGAATAGTTGGAGAACCCTTTGTTAGAAAATTTTTGAAGTAGCGAAAGTGAAATTAGCGGTGAATGTTCTAGGTATTTCTGTTGATTATTAATTTCATACTTATTCCATGATTGATAGAACCCTATTTGGTACACAAAATGGAAAAAATAAAAGGAACATTAATTCAAGATGATTACAATAGTCAAAAGGTTAGGGATGTAATAAATTTGTTGTCTATCATTGAATTGAAAAAGGTTGGAGGAGCGAAACAAAAGAATCTAGATGTCTAGAATGAATTTCCTCATTTCATCAACATAGAGGTAGTCTAGTCTATCTTGAACAATTTGGATGGTGATATCCTTAATTTGGAAAAAACCTATCAAATTTCTAAGGATGTAATTAGAAATCTAATAGGTTTGTGTAATGTTGGTGATGTCCCAAAAAAGAAATCAATTTGAAATGTTGAGGTTGAAGCCCTAACTAGTGTATAAGGAGATTAGAGGGTGCTGATGATTACAACGATCAAAGACCCATTAACAAAGTATATTGCATATATAATTTCATACAAGGTCTTCTTTAGAAATAGGGAAGGTGCAACCTCTACAAGCGTATTCTATATTGCACAAAAGATGATAATAGAAAATGAAGACTTTGACCTCTGTGGATTGTTGTAGGATCAACTGATGGAGAATGTGCAATTGATGAGAGATATAGATTGTTATTTTAGGTTTGGTACCCTGGCTATATGCATTATGATGTATTTCCTAAATTTATTGCCTCAGAATGACAATGTAATATGGAAGCAAAATATGTCGGTTTGCAAGAAAATTTTTGAGCATTTCAATTCTTTTGAAAATGGTGAACAAGTTTATGAGAAATTCTTTGGAAACTTGTTAGGAAACTTTGGTATTCCTCTCCTAGTGAAAGGAATTGAAATTAGATCATCCTCTGGTAAGTCAGAGAAAAAATTGAAGAGAGAAAGAGAGTTGGCTCGTGACACTCCTCCGGTGCCTAAGTCAACAAAATTTGAAGGAAAAAGTAAAAAGAAGATAGTTGTGGATGTAGTCAATGAAGACTCTGAAGAATATACAACAAGAGATGAACCAAAACTAGTTGAACCGGTTGTGGTAATTGCAGAAGAAAGTGATGAAGAAGGTACTTTAATCAAAGTAAAGATATTGCAGATTGTTCAAGAAGAAGATGGAATGCAAAAGATAAATAACATATGGATAAATGGTCCATCATATGAATAGGACCTCATTGAGGACACTCTAGGAAGATACTTTATTGACAATACCACTGAATTAAAGAGTTTGTAGAATGTACTCCTAGAAGAATTTATTGAATCTATCAAGGACGCTATGGATTTTGTATCTTAGGACATACAAGAAGACACAATAATCTCACATTTGAAGATGTAGTTTAGGCTATCTCTCACCAAACTAAAGAAGAAAATGAATATAATAAGGAAATGCATTGAATTAATGAACAAGATCTTCAATTATTGTTTTAGATGGCCTCATGTGGTTGGAAAATACAAGGACAAGTTGGAACAAATTGAGAATGAGCTTGACAAAATCAGACAAGACTATAATGTGGGTCAAGACAAGGATACATATATTAAGAATAAGGTTAATTAGTTGCAAGTTGAGCATGCAAAGGTTCACTTTGATAGAAACAATCTTATGTACACCTTATGGAAAGTGAAGGACCTAACTAAAAGAAAATTAGAGAAAATGGTTGAAGTTCTAAAGAAAGGAGAAAAACTAGAAAAATCCATTACTATTCTTGAATCCCTTGTTCAGATCACCAATAGAACATCATAAAATAATAGTATGATAATTGCTACTAGGATTTCAGTGGACTCTTGGAAGAAATTTCACCCTGAAATGAAAGATAAGTATAAAATAATTTTCTAAATTTAGCAACAGTTGCAATTTATTTTTGAGAGAATGTACTAAGGAAGAGTGTGGCAAATAAGCTAAGGGGAAAAGAAAAGTAGTGGAATTTTTTTTCATTGATTTCAAAGTGGGAGAGATTGTTGTGAAAAATTCCTTGTCATCCAAATGGGGAGTAGTGTTTTTTTGTGGTGCAGTGTTTTGTTGTGCTGTGAAGTTTTCAATTTTTGGTTTCGACACTTAGTCTTTTTTCACTATGTTGCCATCAATGCCAAAGGGAAGATTGTTGGCATATGGATTTAAGAGATGATTTTTAGCTGATAGTGTTGTCATTGATGGCAACTGGAGTGAGTAGTATGGTCTATATTTTAGAAGTAGTTCATACCGGCAAGGAAAGTAGAAGACAATACACTACTGACAAAATGCATGAAGAATAAAGTATTTGGTTGGTAATTTGATTTGGATACTTCACCAGATCATTATTTTGTTGTGTGAATTCATAGGAATCATTTTCAATCATGTATGCTATATGTTTGACAAGTTTTATGATATTACATTGATCCATGTACAAGTTTGGAGATTCGGTAGAATGATTTATTGCTTATTTTCTCATTGTTGCTGACCTGTTGTGTATGGCATATTCTGGATGTATGAGGAGTATGTGGTTAACTATTTCTTATGTTGGTAATTTTGGTTTGGGTCTCTACTATAGTCTAGCTAACTTGTGTGGGTACACATTAATTATATTTGGTGATTAGAGCCAACTTGTGGAAGAGTATTATGTTTTGTTGCAAGCTGACATATCAAAATAAAATTCTTGTTAGCGAATATATAAGTAAGATAGATAATTCATTTTGGAGGTAATGTATGAAGTGACGAGAAGGTGTGTATGCAAAAAAAGAAGTTATAGAACAACTGCATGAGGTATTATTAGAGGATCTGTCGAGAAAATTTTGTTTGTGCAACAAAAGGGTTTTTGCATAGCAGAGAAGAAAAGAACAAAGAAGAAGTGAAAATTGGGTAGAAGGCTCGGAATCCATTTTTATGTGCTTCATTGGAAGTGAATTTAGACATTTGAAGATGTTATTTTCTTAGTTCATATTCTAAATAGATTTAATCCAAACTACTTTCAGACAGTGAGTCCTTTTCTGTATTTTTAGTAGTTAGCTTTAGGTAGTGTGCTTGAATGCAAGTGTATTCCCTTTTATCATAATTTTAACAAAGTATATTTTGTGGATTAATCTCCACCATGGTTTTTCCCCTAACAAGGTTTCCACAAAAAAATATTGGTGTTATGCTGATCTAATTATTTTGTTAATGTGTATGCATATTTCCTTATGTTTATTTGTTGTGGATGTTATTAAAGATTAATATTGTTGTTGATATTTTAAGATCTAAATTGAAATTAAAATATTATGGAACACTGATTCACCCCCCCTCTTAGTGTTCCTGGTATCCAATAGGCACTACGCTCTCAACAGAGTCTACTTTTTTCCCTTCATAGGTGATAGGGGTTGTTAAAATTCTTTCTTCACCTATTTCTTTCTCCCTCCTGGAATAAATTCTCAATTGTTTGGGTGGCTAATATGTAGGTATTTCTTCTAATGTCACCTCAACACATTCTTAAACCCCCGTTGCCTTTCCTTTGTTTGGAACTTCCCACTATCCCTCAAAATACCAAAAACATTCTCAAAGTTGTCCATAACATGCATAAATTTTTTAAAATCACCAGGTATATCTGGCATAGGGTCATACAAGGGATTTCTCTTCTACTTAGCTTCTACCATCTTTCTATATGCAATGTACTTAGCTTTTCTTTCACATTGTTCCTCAAAGCCAAAAAAAATCTAATAACATCCTCAGGGTAATCACAAACATGTACAAAGTTACCCATTTTCTTACCTCCTTTGAGTTTACTGATGAATCCTTCAGGATCATGATTTATTGGGTTCATATTCATCAGTTTATAAGGAGCTATAATATGTACTAATTGATTCAATTCCCATTTTTCTAGAACATAATGTGCAAACATTGTCCATTCTATAAAGAATGGCCCATTCCTTACTGATTTGGGTAAATATGTTGCTTGTGAAGCTCCTAACTACCTCATGATCTCAAGACATCCTATTCTTAATGGAACATCACAAGGAAAGACATATGAGTCTAGACCACTATTGTATACTCTAAAAACTATCTTGTCAGGATACAAAATCAAATCTCCCCAATTATGACTTAAATTGAAATTTGGCCTCATCTCCTTGGGCCTCAAGAAATCATTAATGTCCCTATGAATTCTAGGTGGTTCATATATTAAAGAACTCCTTATTCTGGATGCGAAAGCATTTCTAAACATTACAAAGTTATACTTTTTGTCACCTCTATCCATGATTTAGGTCCAACATTGGATAGGCAAGTCAACATCCTCCTTCTTCCTTTCCAAGGTGATCTTCTCAAAAAATATTTGTCCTTTATACAAGAACATATGCATCAACAATGAATACCACTAGAAATTCACCAATTATTTTCCTTCTTTCTATTTAACTAAACCTTTATGGATATGTTCAACTAGATAAGTTCCATAGTAATAATCAATGCTATAAGGTGGATGTTGCAAATGTATGGCCAAATGATTATACTCCTTCTACAATGTGTTAGGTGGATTGGTGCCAATAATTTGGTATAGGGAGTACATAGTCTTTCTAAAATAGCTAGCAAAATAGCTTATTGAGAAAGTTTCAAGCTCCCTATCATCAATCTTAATTTTCCTCCTATGTTTCCCACTACTAGTCACTACAGTATGTAGAGGAAACATCCTTGTTCTTATAGACACCTTAGTATTGTTGAGCTTTGTTCTAATGGTATCCATATCTATGGGGGCCATGTCTTGACTCCATTCATGAAAGTCAAAGACTTCTTCAATTTCTTCCCTAGTTATTCTCACCATAACTACCCCATTAAATGATCTAACTACTCGAGAAATTGGGTCATATTTTGAGGTGATATCCTTCAAGAGATATGCATCCATGTACACATTGGGAATAATAAATTTCACCATATCCAACCTCCATGGATTAGTGAGAGGAGCCCCAAGGTTCCTATTCCCAAACTAGTGTTGAAACAACTACCATCCAATGTAAGCTACTTTGGAATCCTTGATTGAGCAAGCTTTATCAATCAATCCTTCACTAATAGTAGGCCCATGAAACAAGACCTTTCCTTCTATTTTCTTGTTTGTAGATAAAGGTAGCAAGTCAATCACATCGTGAGAAAGGGTTCTAGACTAGGTCAAAGAGGAAGCACCTTGTAACTTAAGATCCATGGGCTTGTATATATCAAGGTTCTAATAGAGGAATTTTAACTGTTCAACTTCCTAATTACAGTTTATGGCCTAGGACAAGTGCTAATTCTAGAAAATTTATAGGGTTATGACTTTTAAAAGCAAGGATTAACCCTAATTCAAAGAAATAAAAGAAAAATGATGAAAAACACTTGTTTAAAAGTAGATTAAAGCAAGCCCTAACTCAGAAAACATAAAAAAAAGCATAAAATTGTATTTGTTGTATTTACTGCTTTCAACCATGACAAACCCTACTGCCAGCCAGGATGACCTCTACAATTCACTTCCCAACTCTTTTGGACACATCATCAAATCCAAAATAAGCAAGAATTATTTGTATACACAATTTTTGAATGGAAATTAATAGGTTTATAGGTCACCTCTGCCAATAATTCCCACTCACGCAAAGGAAAATAGTTGCAATGGTCACAATTTACAATTTTGAATGTGTGTCATTGATCTTCAGCTAAGTTGGGCACCTTGAATTACTTATATTGAGTTAATATCATTTGAATTTCAATTTTCATTCCAGCTCGAATGAATGGCCAATAGAAATCTTCCTATTGGAACCTCCCCTAATATTTTTGGGTTCCACCAACTAATAGTCGTAGAGTGCACATGGCAGCTTCTCATGGGTCTCTTTTTTCATAAATAACTTGCATCTTTCCTCTGTAAGCTTCCAAGTAACAATGATGATCACCTTTCCTTAATCAATCAGCTTCGTTTATCTTAATACTTCAGGTGTTAGGATGGAATGTAGCAGCTGGTCCCACATGAACATTTTGACATTTTTCTAACCTCACAACAATTAAACTACCATCACTTGAGACAAGTGAGCCAATGAAGAAAAACCCAAATTAAATCCCATGATCTAGTAGTACTTGAACCTACAAATGGAACAAAGTCATTCATAAAAGAGGGTACTAACTAGGCTGATGAGGATTAACCCTTGGAGATTAACAATTTAGACGTAAGTCACTCATGAATCAAAAATTAAAGACTTGACATAGGGACAAATTAAAATGACTGAATAACCTAGGAAAGGGGGTTGGTAAGGAACACATGTCGATGGCTCAAATAACAACTTACATGACTGGCAACTAGGAAAACAATTCAAAGTAAAAATAGAATGTTCAAGGATCAAACATGGGTTAATTGGAGATAGGACTAGCTAAGAAAAACCTTGTACCCTATCAATGGGGAACATGTGACATGTTAATATCAAGCACAAAAGGTCTAAAAATATCAAGAATTTTGAGGGCTCTATCAGTGGCTGATGCTTGGGGATGCATACCCCTGGTAGGTATGGTGAGAAAAAAATCTCTTGGTGAAGTAGACCAAATACATTTGAACCCAAAAAGAAGAAAGAGCTTGCCTAGACAAGGCAAGTAGACACAGCAGAAAACAAACACATGAAACACTACGTACAAAAGTTATAGGAATATATAATGTACATGGAGATATAACCTATTTCAAGAGAAATAGGGTTTCAGGAACTATCCATGTATTGGCAGTTTCAAATATTCACTTTTTAAGGATTGTAGGAAGTAAAGAATCTCCCCGATGAGTGTGTGTGATCAAATAAGGTCCAAGCCACAAGGGGTCAAACTTCTTGTGCTTTCCTTTATCCTCTAATCTTGCATTCCACATTAAAACCATACATCCTTTCTGAAACTTCCTTTGCACAACCCTTTTATAATGTAAATACTTTACTTGAAGTTTTATTTTCTCATTCCTCTTATGGGATTCTCTTCTCATTTCATCAAGTTAAATTAGTTCATCCATTTGAATCTGCATCCTCTCACAAATGTTAGTATCATATTCCTAAACAAACTTATACATTTTCATCAAGTTATTTTGTGGTATCCTAGCTTCTACCCCATATACCAGGTTAAAGGGGGATTATCCAATAGCTTTCTTGACTGTGGTTCTATCTTCCCATAATGCTAACTATAACTTCAAATCCCAGGCTTTCTTATTTTCTCAAGAACTCGCTTAATGATTTTCGTTAGGATCTTATTACTAGACTCAACTTGTCCATTTCCCTAAGGATGGTATGGGTATGATTAAGACATATTTATACCATGCTAATTGCAAAAATCCATAAATTCTTCAGACCTAAATCACATGGCATTATCAAAGACAATCTTCTCAGGTACACCAGACCTACTCAAGATGTTATTCATTAGGAAGTTAGTAACAACTTTTCTAGTTTCCTTCTGGGTAGGAATATCCTCAACCCATTATGTGAAATAGTCAATTGCCACTAAAATCCAAGAATGTCCTCCAATATACTTCATCGCCATCTCTCCAATAAACTGAATTCCCCACTACTAGAATGGGGTTGCTACTGAGGCTGATCTAAGTGGTAAATTACCTTAAAATTTCAGCTTACAAGTAAATCTCTAACAAGAATCACATTTATTCACATATATATGGGCATATTTGAAGACTATGGGCCACTAGAAAACAAACCTTAAGAGTCTTAGCCATATAGTGACCTCCACATACTCCCCTGTGCATTTCAGTTAGAAAATCTTTTGCTTGATTGCCATCTACAAATGTAAGGAGCACACCCTTTAGGATTCTCCACCATAATTCACAATCAATAATAACATATTTGATTGCTTGCAACTTTAGAGTCCTCCTCTCATTTTTTTTCATGCCATCAAGACATTTCATTGTCTAAAAATACTCAACTACCCTTCGACACCAACCACATGTTTGCATACCACAAATGGGAGCAATATTTTCTTATTCAACTTCATTGATTTGGTTAGCGCCCAAATTGGTTTCAACCATGAGTTTGGACAAACCTTTACCTCTTACCAACTTAGTGATTTGAATATCTATGTTCCTAGATTCTATTAATCCATCTACATCTCTGACCCATGGTCTCTTGTTGAGTAAAAATGTCTTTGACCATTGCACTTGGAACATAAGCAACTACTATTGCACCAATCAAATAAGTTCTAAATTTTTTAATAGCCTTAACTAAGGCATAAGCCTATTTTTCAGTACTGTCATACTTAAGTTCAGTTGACTGCAAGGATTTACTAAAAAAGGAAATTGGTTGCTCAAAATGTTCATCATTTTTCTACAACATCATGTCTACTACAATATGAAAAGAGGAAAATGTGAAAAATTGGAAGGGTTTTGAGTAATCTAGAGTCTTTAATATAGGTGAATCCTTAATAGCATCCTTAATAGCTTGAAAAGCTTTGAGAGGTTCTTTCGACCATGCTACCTTTTCTCCTTTCTTGAGCATTTTTGAAATAGGCCTACTTATCTCTACAAAATTAGTCACAAACCTTCTCAAAAAACTTATTTACCCAAAGAAAAATTGGATCCCTTTGACATTCCTTAGTGGGGTAATTTTATCAATGGCTACTATTCTTTTAGTATCAATTCTAATACCATCCTTCAAAACAATATGCCCTAGCAATTTACCTTCTTTAACCTCGAAAGCAATTTACTATTCTTTGAGTTCAAGGAGATACCTTATTCCAAAGCTCTGATAAAAATATTCTCAGGGTGAGAGCAATGATCTTCCTCTTTCTTTTTGTGGGCAATAAGATCATCTTGATAAATAGCAAGAAATAGATCTAGAAAATCAACAAAAGCCACATCCATGGCTCTTTGAAAAGTAGCATCGACATTTATCAACCCAAAAATAATTCTAACATAAATATAGGTTCTCCATGGCATGGTGAATGTTGTATTGTATTGTTTTGAATCCCTTGCGATGACTTGGTTATATCCCAAAAAACCATCCATCATGGAGAGCAACTCACAACCTATTACCTTTTGTAACATTGCTTCCATGTTAGGCAAGGGATAATTGTCCTACAAGGATGCAACATTGATATTCCTAAAATCCACACATTATCTCAAGTTTCCATTCTTCTTTCTGACAAGAACCAAATTAGATACCCATGAGGAATGCCTTATATTTTTAATGATTTCTGCATCACTTAACTTTGCTAGTTCCTCTTACATTTTAGGTCTAAGAGTAGAATTAATCAATCTTTGCTTCTGCCTAAAGGGCTTAGTATTAGGATTTAGTGGGATCTCATGTTGAAACAAGTAGTCTCTATAAGCTTTTAAATCATCATAAGACTAGGAAAGCACATGTATATATTTCCTTAATAGAGCTATCAACACAGTCTTGACATGGGGCTTCATCTTTTTGTGAATGTACACCTTCTTAGGGGCATTATCTGTTCCCAAATTTTTCTCCTAAATATCTTCTTTATGTGTGGATTTATTCTTAGCACTTGAACTATCTGTGCCATCAAAAACCCTTTCAAGTGCAACTAATCCCTTAAAAAAAAAATTGTCTTCAAATGGATTACATTATTTCCAAACAATGTCTCCTTCCCATCAATTTCTACCACATATGAATTGAAGTCAATCTCTTGACTTTAATATTGGTCAATACAGTGTAGGAACTTCAAAATTTCATTATCATTCTTGAATACTTGCAAATTGCTAACATTTTTAGGCACTACAGTCATGTCTATACCTCAATCCTTGAGATACTATCAAAATTCACATCATCCAATTTGGCTGCAATGTTAGCCAATAAATTTGCTCTAGCATTTTGTCCTCTTTCTACCCATTCTATTCCAAAGGCATCAAATGTTTTGATAGTATCCCAAACTTCATTTCTATATTGCCTCAACCCCTTGTCTTTAGTAACAAACTTGGAATTGACTTGGGAGACTACCAACTCTGAATCACCAAATACTTTTAACAATTTTATCCCATTTTTGGAGGTAAGTTTTAGACCAAGCAATAATGCCTCATACTCAGCTACATTATTGGTACATGCAAACTATAGTAAAAAGGAATATTTGAAAGTCTTACCTTGGGGAGATAAAAGAATGACCCAAACACCTAAGCCCTCTTTTGAAAATTCTCCATCAAAGTATAGAGTCCATAAGGAATCCTCATTCGTTGCTTTCAAGAATTCTTTAACAATTCATGCAGAGTTAGCCTCTTCTTCTTCCTTTTTCAATTCTTCTACATGGAAGGTATCTATACCTGTGTCCACAAATTTTATTATTGGACGCTCCTCTAGCTCACCCATATGTTTAATCATGTGCCAAACTCTTGACTTCCTGAAAATCTTGACATCCTTCTGGTCAATTGAGAAAGTAGCAAAGAAAATATCACATTGTATGCTACCTCCCATAGAAGCACACCATTTTCTTGATAGTACCATTCCATAAGTTGGTGGAATATCTACCATTATGACACTCATGAGTAATTCCTTTTTTAGGGAAAGCAACCAGTCTATAGGGAACTTTATGAATTACCCCTATATTAGGGATCTCTCTAGAATCCATAGCATAGCACTTTCCATAAGTTATATCCACTTTCAAGCCCATTTCCTCCATTATATTGACTAGCATAACATTATTTGAAGCACTAGAATCAATCATGCAGTTTCTTAGTAACTTTCAATCAATGATCAAGCTCAAAAATAAAAGGGTTTACCAAACTCAGATTAGTAGTAATGGTAGTTCCTAAATAAATTTTAGGATTCTCTATGAACTTTGAATGCTCATTTTAATGAAAAATGGGTGGGAAATTATCATGAATTCAAATGAACCACTTGGTAAACATCAAAGCTATACTTAGCAGATGCTTGCAATTGACTAAATCTATAAGAAAATATCATCGTAAAATGTGGTGATCTATGATAAGGCATCCTAGAGAATAAATAATCATAATAATTACATCCCTAGTAGAGTCACCATTTTGTTGGTTATTTTAAACAATAAACCAATCAGGTCTTAGTAGGTACCTATGAGTTTACTAGGCTCAATTCTTGCATAACTATTGGACAAGTGGCCAACTAACGAGATATTGCACCAATGGGTTTATCTCTTGAACTTTGGGTTCTGCCAAACCTAGGAGGGTATTCCCACAATGTATATTATACTATTACTTTAAACAACTCATATGCACACTATATATCAAGAAAATTTATTCTCACCGATGGTTAATAAATTGAAATTCCTAAGGAGTTAGCAATTCCTTGAACAAATCTTGCAATTTAAGCCGAGAATAGAAAAAATACAAAATAAAAGTTCAGGATAGCTCAACAATTATTTAAAATATTGTTATCAAGTAGGTCACTAGAGACATGAGAAAGAATTAAATGAGTTAATAATCAATGCCATTATCTTTGGGCTAGGATTCTAAGCAAATTGAAATATAAAGTTCATTTAATTTTGAAATCCCATGATCTAAGTGATATTACTTTGCAATTCAAAAATCTATAACCGAAGTCTACAAACTACTTATTAGATCCAATGACCTTGCACTTAAATTTATGATTTGATTCAACCATTTAACTCATTCCATGAATGGGATCTAAAACCAAAGCATATATCAAAGCATGAACAATGAAAATTACTAAAATGATCCCCCAACTGATCGACTATGACCAATGAGGACCACCAGTTCTCGATACATTTGAAAATGATGAAGCGCTCTCAAAATTCATGGGATTGAGGGATAACATTCCAGATGGAGACCACAAGGCAGGGTTTATAATGGAGTTGGACACACATGCCTATTACAGGGAAACGATTAAATCCTTCAGTCACAAAAGTGAGAAACTAAGAATCATATCCAAGTCCTTAAGTGAAAACCACACTGTGGCACTCTCTGACAAGAAAATAGTAAAAAGAAAGGATGTATCCAATGGTGAAAACCTCTCTGAGGCACCCGAGGATGAAGGATTCAATCTTCCTCTAAGAGCTATTCACAAGGAAAAGTCAACAGTCTTGGCCGAAAAATGCAATCCGATCAACATAGGAACATAGGAAACCCCGCATATCACATTCTATGCACACTATTAATAGAAGAGCAAGAAATCCTAGTAGCATTCCTAAAGGAAAGACAAATAAACTTCACATGGAGTTATGCTGATATTCCAGGGCTAGATCCAAAGATAGTGGCTCATCACTTAGTGGTGTATCCAGAAGTAAAGCCGATCAAACAGAAGCTTCAAAAAATGCATCCCCAAATCATTTTGTTAGTCAAAATAGAGCTCAAAAAGTTGTTAGATGTAGGATTTATCCGACCAATTGATTATCCAGAATGGGTGTCAAATTTGGTACCTATTTCAAAACCTAATGGAGCCATCAGAATCTGTACAGACTTCAAAGATTTAAACAAAGCATGTCCCAAGGATGATTTCCCACTTCCCAACATCGACATGATAGTGGACATGATAGTAGGACATGAGATGCTATCACTAATGGATGGATTTTTAGGATACAACCAGATCATGATAGCAAAAGAAGATCAACATAAGACTTCCTTCACTTGTCCATGGGGGACCTACTATTGGAACATGATGCCATTTGGCCTAAAGAATGCAATAGCAACCTATCAAAGGGCCATGACACTGATATTCCATGACATGATTCATAAAATAGTCAAAGACTATGTCGACGACATTCTAGCTAAATCAAGGAAAAAGACAAGATCATATAGCAACCCTAAGTGCTATCTTTGACAGACTGGAGGAATACAAAGTCAGACTAAATCCCAAGAAGTGCATCTTCGATGTACAATAAGGTAAATTGCTAGGATACATAGTCTCCATGAGGGGTATCGAGGTGGATCTGACGAAGGTGAAAGAAATCCTTGAGGTGGAAGCGCCAAAGACATTAAAACAACTGAGAGGCCTCCAAGGCCGACTACAATCCATCTAATGGTTCATAGCACAACTGGCAGACAAGTAGAATCCATATTATCACCTACTTCACAAGGGGGTAGCATATAAATGGGATACAAAATGTGAAGAGGCATCCAAAAAGATCATGGAATATCTACTGACACCATCAGTGTTAATGCCACCTATCCCAATAAAGCCATTGATCTTATATGTGTTAGCAACAGTAGCAGCCCTTGGAGCTCTCCTAGCTCAGCATGATGAAAACAGAACAAAGAGGGCTATCTACTATATCAGTAGAACAATGGTCGGTCACGAGCTAAATTACTCATTCATCGAGAAAGCTTGCCTCACAATAGTGTTCACATCCCAAAAATTTAGACATTACATGTTGGCACACAAGATAAAGCTCATCGCGAAAATTGATCCCCTCAAATATCTCCTATCAAAGGCAATGCTCACAGGACGAATGCAAAATGGGTAATGATATTATCAAAGTACAACATTGAGTATGTGGAGCGGAAAGCCATTAAAGGTCAGGTTATTGTAGATCAACTAGCAGAAGCACCTATGTATTCTAAGAATCCCCTTGTCTCAGAGTTTCCAGATGAGTCTATTTTTAACCTCAATGTCGTTGATCACTGGAAACTATACTTCAACAACTCATATACACAACACGGATCAGGAGCTGGTGTCTTCTTCATCACCCCACAGGGGGACTGCATACCAAGGTCATACAAACTAGCATTTCCTTGCACAAATAACATAGAAAAATATGAGGCTTTGACTATAGGTCTCAGGATAGCAATGCAATGGAATATCATAGCCCTCAAAGTCTACAGAGACTCTCAGTTGATTATAAATTAGGTCAATAATGAATATCAGACTAAGGACAATAAGCTCACTCCATACAAGAAATTGGTGGAGACTCTAAAGGAATCCTTCATTGACATAACATTTGAGCATATTCCAAGAACCAACAACAGAGTAGCCGATGCGATGGCAACAATTGGATCATTGTTGAATATCCCTAACAATGTCCCAAGATATGAATTCTTGATTGAGCAACTTCTCGTTCCCACATTCGAGGTACCAGAATCAAAATTCGTGTGTGAAGTCGTTGGTCCTGGTGATCCTTGGTACCATGACATCTACATGTATCTTTGCATAGGAGTCATACCTGCTGACCTCCCATCAAACCTTAAATGAACCTTTATCAAAAAGGCATCCAGATTTGTCATCCTAGGTGATACCTTATATCGTAGAAGCATAGAAGGTACCTTGCTACGCTGTTTAAATGCTGAGGAGGCATTAACCGCTCTAACCGAGGTTCATAATGGTATTTGTGGTTCACACTCAAGTGGAATGACCATCACCAGGAAACTGCTCAGGATGGGGTATTATTGGCCCACAATGGAAAGAGAAGCGCATGATCATGCTAAAAGATGTTTACAATGTCAGCAGCATGAGGCCCTCATCCATGCTCTAGATCAAGAGCTTCACCCGATCATCACACCATGGCCCTTCTCGCAGTGGGGACTCGATCTCATTGGAAAAATCACACCCACCTCATCCAATGGCCATAAGTTCATCATAACTGCAACTGAGTACTTCACTTAGTGGGTGGAAGCCATACTCATGATGTATATCACTGGGAAGCAAATCTCAAAATTTATCCTGAACTATCTCATCTGTCGTTATGGTGTCCCATAAGCCATTATCTCAGATAATGGGACACCATTCAAGAACTAGGAGGTTCGCGACTTGTGCGAGAAATTCAAAATCTAGTATCACTTCTCCACCCCATATTATCCCCAAGGCAATGGCCAAGCAGAAGCTACAAACAAAACCATCCTCAAAATCCTCAAGAAAATAGTCAATGACGCAAGTCGTGACTAGCATCTACAGCTTAATCTCATCCTCTAGGCTTATCAAACCAGCATCCGCACACCCACTGGCACCACCCCATTCTCCTTGGTCTATAGATCAGAAGCCATACTCCCCATTAAGATCGACCTCCCATCCCTCAGAATATCATTGTGAAACCTCATCATAGATGAGGAGTATCAGATATCAAGACTAAATGAGTTGGAGTTACTAGATGAGAAACGCATGGATGCTTTAAATCACTTGCAAGTCTATCAAAATAGACTCAAACGGAGCTACAACAAGAAAATTAGAAGTAGAACTTTCTAAGTTGGAGAATTGGTCTTGAAAGAAAATCAGAAGAATATCCTGAATCCTAGCAGCAAAGGCAAGTTTGAACCTAACTAGTTAGGACCTTTTGTCATAATAGAAAGTTATAAATTAGGGGCATATCAGCTATCAACACCTGAAGGGGAACCTCTACAAGAGCCAATAAATAGCTCCCATCTCAAAAAAAGTTTTACGCCTAATTCTTCCAGGGTATAAAACCAAAAATACAAAAAAATTAGAAAAAGTCCTGAAAAAATGGTTACTTTGGCGAAAACGGCAAACATGCATCTTGGTGACAACAACAAAAATCAAAAAAGCAAAAAATCCAAAAAAAAAAGAAAAGTCAAAAAAAGGATCAAAAAAATCGTCATCTAGTGAAAACCACTTGGGTGGCACTCTAGGCAAGTACCTTGGTGAAAACCTAGCAAACATGTGCCTTGTGTAAATAAGCACTGTCCATCTACCAAGATCTTTACGACTTGTTCTGCATCATCCATCCATTTTTCTTCCATCATCCATCGCATTCAGGTCTCCATCCATCACTCATCCACTCGCATCTGCACCATAGCTTGGTCTTGTGTTCGTATCATGATCCCTCCTAATACTACTTGGCTCATCCTCAAGGTCAGTTTGTCCTGTCATTATTAGAGTAGTCTATTACATCACACTAGGGGCATGTTCTCATCGAATCAGATTCGTGTATGGTCCTAAAGTTCTCAATATCAGAAAATCCAAAAACATCAAAACATCAAAAAATCCAAAAAATCCAAAAAAAATCAAAATATATCAAAATCCAAAAATAGGTCAAAAAGATCATGCAAAAAGCCAAAAACAAGGTCGTCTTGTCGAACTACGTCGTCTCTGAGCTTGAACATAGGCAAGGTTGATCTTTGATCATCCCCTGAGACATTTAGGTCAGTCCTATAGGAGTCTGTCATAATAAACTGACATTTCATCATGTATATCGTCGTCTATAAATTAGTCAAGTCATCAGTTGAACTACATGGTCTCTGCGTATATAACATAGGCAAGGCTCATCTATCAATCAGCCCTCAAGACCCCTAGGATAGGCCTTTAGGTTAGTCTCTTGGTCAAAATCTCAAAAAATCCCAAAAACATCAAAAAAATCAAAAATCAAAACATTTGCAAAATCTCAAAAATATCAAAAAACAACCTCAAAACATTCCAAAAAACATAAAAAACATCCAAATATTTGAAAAAAACCACCCGCCTCATCTCGCTTGCACCTGCAATAACACCATCCATAATAAATTGATCATCATCATCAACCTTTGGCGAAACAATTGGAAACAATTCTAGCAGTTTAATAGTAGAGCTCAAAAACGTCAAGTCTTAAGTCTAAGTCAGTGCGCAAGCAAGCTGGTTATCTCTTCGTATCGGTAACACATCATCTGAAATGGTCTCATATCAATCATCCCTTATAAATGAAATGGCGTGCTGCCATCCACTAACATGTCCTAGGATGAATCCTTCCTACAATGGGCATTATCTTTTGGCAATAAGTTTCATTCATCATCCTTAGAAAACACATCCTCTTTCCGTTAGCGATATTGAAGAGCATCAGTCTATTTGTTTACTTGGTCTTTATCTTTTAACTTATCTTATTTGCGCTCATTCCAAAGACATCTCGATGATATCCCAAAATAGAGGATTTAGAGAAATAGGAATGGGGCAATGATCATTATCGTTTGTCTGTTGTGCTTGTTGGACATTCTTGCAATATAACCTTGGTGAATACTTGCTTTGTTAGGTATGTATGGAAGAGGTCTAGGGAAACTTGTTGACTATTACAGGGATAGGTTTACCTTTCCATGTTTTGGTATGAGGTGTCTGAAACTTTTGAGGTGCATACTAGCAAGGTTTTCGTATGTCAGGTGTGAACAAGAATACTCCTATCTGATTATCGAATCAAAGTCCATCACACTAAGTACCATGCCATCCTGGTTTGCTATACCTTGATGCATCGTACCAAATGTATTATCAAACATAAGAAAATTTGGCCCTTTGAAAATCCCAATTCCTTGGCAAGTAATCATCATAATCATCATCATCATCATCATCTGCATTTGTGTCATCTTGCGTCTTGTTGAAATAACTTTTGCTTTTCTCACTAACTGCACTAACAAAGTACTATGATAGTTGATCACCATCACCATCATCGTCATCGATCTTGCATCCACAAATCATTAGCATATTGCATTTTAAATAGGTGCATTCATGACATCACATTCCACCCATTACATTACATTTCATGGCATTACATTGATCATTGCATAAAGTATTCATATGCATTTCATAACCATTCTATATTACCATTACATAAATGATGAGGGTGTAGCCTGAGACTTAGAAAATAACCCACTAACAAGAGAATAATTTTATTATTCAAAAAATAGAGCTTCTTACATGCAGAGGATCTCAAATCCCCAAGTTCTACAACACATGCAAGTTACAGAAAGCTACAGAATCACCCTTTCACAATATGAAAGCTTGTCCCCAAAAAGTTACCCAAAAATTAGAAACCCGCCCATAAATAGAGCTCCTCTTTAGTTTGGAGCCAAAACAACATTCAAATTTGAGTTTAGGCGGTTTGGCACCGAAAATTACAACTTGAAGTTCAAATTTCAAAAGAACATTTGTAATTGTATCTTCTAGAAAGTGCGCCAACTTTTCGGGGCCATAACTTTTGATCCGAGACTCCAATTCACGAACCGTTTGAACCATTGGAAAGGTCTCAAAGTCAATAACATGCTCAAAATCTGCTATGCTAATTTTAGCAAGATTCAGGGCTGATCTGGGAAATCTAAGTGTCTCAAATCTAACTCGAAATATTTTTAGGTGTAAATCTGGGAAACTAAAATTGTAATATCTTTCAACCCAAGAATAGAAAATAAAAACCATAAATTGGGAATTTCATTATGATGAAAAGGGTATCCAAAAATGTAAAAACATCTAAAAACTAGAAACTAAAATTTAACTATTTTTGGGTGATGCAAGATTGCCCTTACACCCTGGATGCTCACCATTAGACACCGAGGTAATTTGAGAAGTGACCATCACGTCTCGATGGTTGAGGAAAACCCAACCTATCAATCTCTCCTTAGATAGCCAAGGCAATCTTCCATAGGCCTTCCTCTCCATTTCACCAGATATTCTTCATACTGCCTATTTACGGTGCTCCTTCCTACACGACTATCCAAGATTCCTTCAATTTCCTCCCTTTTTGAAGTAGGTGTTGGAATACATCTGCCCTATTGCGGTGCTTCCTCCATTCCACCTTCATGATACTCTATCAAATCTGAAATGTTGAACACAGGGGAAATGTTGATTCCATCAGGCAACTCTACCTCATATGCATTCCCTAAATCATGCTTCTTCAAAATCTTACAAGAACCAAATTTCTTCATCTTCAATTTTTTATAGGTTCCCATGGGAAACCTTTCTTTCCTCAAGTGGACCATTACTTCATCACCAGTCTAAAACTCCTTATTCCTCCTTTTTTGATCTGCCTTAGCCTTATATTGCATATTCATCTTATTAATGTGTTCCTGTACATTTCTCATGTATATTCTTGATGTGCTCTGCAAAATTTTTGGCTTTAGCGCTTATTTTCTTCTCTTGGTCCATCTTCCTCAATTCTGTAGCTATTCTAGGGCTACCTCCATACACAATCTGAAATAGTGATCTACTAGTGCTTTTGTTGACAAAATTGTTGTAAGAAAATTCTACCTGGGGTAAGATCAAGTCCCATCCCTTGGGTTTATCTCCTACCAAATATCTCAGTAGGTTACCCAAACTCTTGTTAACAACCTTTGTCTTCCCATCTGTTTTTGGATGGTGTGCAGAACTGAACTTCAACTCCATCTTCAACTTCTTCCACAAGGTCCTCTAAAAGTACCCCACAAATTTGGTGTCACAATCTGAAACAATACTCTTTGGTAGACCATGTAGCCTCACCACCTCTTTGAAGAAAAATTTAGTAATGTGGATTGCATCATGGGTCTTCTAACATGGAATGAAATGTGCCATCTTCAAAAACCTATCAACCACCACAAAGATTGAATCATTCCCTCATTGTGTCCTTAGCAAACCAAGAACAAAGTCCATACTTATATCCTCCCATGGCCTCTCTGGTACATGTAAGGGCTGATATAAGCCTGTATTCTGGCTCACTCCTTTAGCCATCTGACATACCCTGCAGCTTTGTACAAACTTTTTCACATCCTGTGACAACTGAGGCCAATAATAATGCTCACTAATAATGGCAATGGTCTTATCTCAACCAAAATGTCCTTCCATTCCTCCACTATGATTCTTCTTTATCAGGTTCTCCCTCATGGAACTCCTCGAGATACACAATTGAATTCTCTTAAATAACATGTCATCCTAGATTATGAAATCCAGCCACCTTGTCTTGTCCACTGCAATAGGTTCCTTGCAAGCTTTCCAAGCCTCTGCGAAATCAAGATCTTCTGCGTATAGTGTCTTAAGTTCATTGAACCCAACCACTTCAATCTGCATCTTTGTCATCAATGTATGCCTCCTACTTAAGGCATCTGCAACCCTATTTGACTTCCCACTCCTATGTTTCAAAACAAAGGTATAACTCTATAAAAACTCTACCCATTTCATATACCTCTGATTTAATTTTCCCTAACTATTTAGGTACTGCAAGGCTTGATGATCAGTATATAGAAAAAATTCCTTCGGCGACAAATAATGTCTCCATTTCTTTAATGCTTGAACTATTGCATAAAATTCTTGATCATATACAAAATACTTTCTCTTGGCATCATTTAACTTTTCACTGAAATAGACAATGGGCTTACCTTCTTGGCTCAACACTGTTCTAATGGCACAACCACTAGCATCACAATCCACCTGAAACACCTTGTTGAAATCTGGGAGGGCTAAAATAGGTTGCTCTGTTACCTTCTGCTTCAACAATTAAAAACTCTTTGCCGCTCCAGTGCTCCACTTGAATTCTTTTCTATCCCCTCTCATTGTTTCAGTCAGGGGTCCACAAATACTACTAAAATTTCTAATAAACTTTCTATAAAAACTAGCCAAACTATGGAAAGATCTCACCTCGGTAGTAGTTCTTGGGGTAGGCCATTCCAGAATAGCCTTCACCTTCTCTGGGTCTATCTTGAGACCTTCTGCTGAGACAACAAACCCCAAGTACACTAACTCCCTCTTCACAAAACTGCACTTCTAACCCGGATTAATCAACAATTTCTCTTCTCTTAATACTCAAAGGCTCTGAGATATGCATCGGATGTCATCCAATGTACTGAAAATTAAAATATCATCTAAATATACAATAACAAAACTTCCCAGAAATTCTTTTAGTACCTCATTCATGAGCCGCATGAATGTGCTCAGTGCATTGGTTAGCCCCAAAGGCATGACTAACCACTCGTACAGGCCCTCTTTGGTCTTGAAGGCAGTCTTCCATTCATCTCCTCTCAGATTTGGATCTGGTAATATCAGCTCTTTAGATCAATCTTTGTGAAGTACTGAGCTCCACTCAAATAGTCCATCGGGTCATCCATCCTTGATAGGGGAAATCTGTACTTGATTGTTATCTTGTTTATTGCTCGAGAATCTATACACATCCTCCACTCCCCATCCTTCTTTGGTGCTAGTACTGTAGGTACTGCACATGGGCTCAAACTCTCCCATATCAAACCCTTTCTCAACAACTCTTGAACTTGTTTGTTCAACTCCTCATTTTCTATTGGAGTCATTCTATGAGCTGCCTTATTTGGCAAACTGGCTCTAGGAATCAAGTCAATCTGATGAATGATCTTCCTTATTGGTGGTAAACCCTTAGGTACATTATCAGAAACAATATCCTAAAACTCATCCAACATCCCAGAAACTTCTTCTGGAACCTTCTCACTATCCTCCTTACTCACTCTAGGAATCAATGCATAACACACACACTCATGCTTCATACCTTCTAAAAATTTTCTTCCATCTACATAACAAATTCTAACACTACTGCATACCTTTTCTTTAGTCTCCTTCAGGGGTTTCAACTTGTAACGAACCCCATCCTTTTTCAAGGAATAAGTGTTTGCATGGCCATCATGTATAGCCCGCCTATCGAACTGCCATGGCCTCCCCAACAACATGTGACATGCATCCATGGGGATGATATCATAGAGTACCTTATCATGGTAGCTCTCGATCTTGAACTTTATTAGGCACTACTCATTGACCAAAATTTTGTGGTCTTTTTGCAACCAGGCAATCCAATATGGATGCGGGTTCCTTTCCCTCTTTAGCTTCAACTTTGTGACCATCTCTTCTGACACCAAATTATCAGTGCTCCCACCATCAATAATGACATCACAACATTTTACTTCACACTTGTACCTTGTGTGAAATAGATTCTTTCTCTGTTCTGGTTCCTTTTCCTCAGTCACCAGGGCTCTCCTAATCACTAGGGCTTCTCCCCTTTCAGCATCATCTGAATGTTCAGATTGGGCCTCCTCATCTACATGCGCAACCCTTCCATGACCTTCTGGCCTTTTGTCTACCCTTCCTTGGTGTTGTGGATTATTCATAGTTTTGATGCCCTTCTTCACCACATTGGAAACACGCTCCTTTCAACCACCTCTTCCAGATCCTTTTCCATATCTCCCTTGTCCTCTACCTCTTTGATCACCACTATTTTGATCATGAGGGTGGTAGAAGTTGTCATTCCTTTGGCTTCAGCTGGTACCCACATCTTCACTTTTCTTTTCATCATCATTTTGGCTTCTTGAAGGTCTTCCACTGCCCCTTCCACTTTGACCTCCTCGTCCTTTTTTCCTGCCATCAAATCTTTTGTCTGCCTTTCTCTGAAATCTTCAGAAAGCAAACTAATACATATCTCAGTTTGTATTCTACTAGCTTTAATCCTTTCTCTCAATGTTTCACATAACCTATTAAGATATCAGTTATACCTTCTCTCCCTTTATTGGCCTCAGGTAGTCTGCTCGATGATTGTTCCAGAAATATCTGTGATATTCTTTTCACAGACCTGTTTCCTTTGCTTCAACCCTGTAATTCTTCAAACATCTAACTCTGTATTCCATTGGTATGAAACCAAATGCTTTCTTCAGCTTTACCATGCATCCCATCTGCAGATACTTTTTTCCTTCAATTCTTTCCAACTGGACTCTCTTTCCACCAACACTGCATACCTTTCACCATTTTCACAAACTTAACTCTGATCTAGGTCCCTCTATTTCCTATACTAAAATATTTCTTAGCTCATGGATTCATTTATCAACTCTTTCTCAAGTTCACTTCCTAATAATTATTAGGAATTCTACTCTAGGTTCTTTTCCTGATCTTCGAAATGGCCCTTATTAGCCACATTTGGTCTTGATCAATTGCTTCTTCTTCCTCTTCTACATTTGAACCTTCTTCCTCTCCTTCATCCTCACTTTCCTCCCCAAGTTTAACCCTCTCTCTCAACTGCCTTGTAATGCATCAACTGTCTTTGAGTGGCTCAGTGCATCTTCCCACATTTATCGACCACCTCTGACACCACCATGCCTACCGGGCATCACTCTTGGAGGCATCTTTCTTGACCTGACCCACAACACGATCCCGTGTGTGAACTGCCTCATAATTTCATGATCTCCCTCCACACGCTTAAGAAACCCTCTACCACTTGATGAGGGCAGCCTGAGACTTAGAAAATAACCACAAATAAGAGAATAATTTTATTATTCATAAAATGGAGCTTCTTACATTTAGAGGATCTCAAATCCCCAAGTTCTACAACACATGCAAGTTACAAAAAGCTACAGAATCACCCTTTCGCAATATGTGAGCTTGTCCCCAAAAAGTTACCCAAAAATTAGAAACCCACCCATAAATAGAGCTCCTCTTTAGTTTGGATCCAAAACAACATTCAAATTTGAGTTTAAGCAGTTTGGCGCTGAAAAATTACAACTTGAAGTTCAAATTTCAAAAGAACATTTGCAATTATATCTTCTAGAAAGTGTGCCAACTTTCCAGGGCCATAACTTTTGATCGAGGAATCCGATTCGCAAACTGTTTGAACCGTTAGAAAGGTCTCGAAGTCAATAATGTGCTTGAAACATGCTATGCCAATTTTGGCAAGTTTTGGGGCCAATCCGGGAACTCTAAGTGCCTCAAATCTAACTCAGAAGATTTTCAAGTGCAAATCTGAGAAACTAAAACTACAATATCTTTCAACCCAGGAATAGTAAATAAAAAATGTAAATTGGGAATTTCATTATGACAAAAAGGGTATCCAAAAATGTAAAAATATCTAAAAACTGAGAAACTAAATTTAACTATTTTTGGGTGACGCAAGATTGCCCTTACACCACTGGATGCTCCTGCATCAATAAATCACCACATAATATGGACAGAAGCATCTCATAATCATCATAATCATAATCAATAGGTATATAAGTAGTTAATTCATTTCGCATTAGCATATAACCTTGTAGTAACATACTATTGCATCACATACATCATCATTTAGGATAATAACATTAGTTATTCTAAGCATCTCATACCATCATTTCATTTGCATCATATCATGGCCATTGTATCATATCACATTCATCCATAAATCATCTCATAATAAGCATTTTCACACACCATCACGTATACCATAGATCATATCATATATCACATTTTGCATTGGCATAAAATAAATCATCATATAGATAACATTATTGCACATCATATCATAGGTTAGCATAATATAGATCTGTTAGTCATAATCATCGCATACATCATTAGAAATAAATGCATCCATAGGAACATCATTGCAAACCATATAGAAATAAACCATCCATGCATAAATAAAAGTACACGGTACATCTCATCAAAATCGGATCATATATATATCATATCATCAATTGTCATAGTACAAATAATAATCAGATCACTGTACATATGTGTCAATTAGTACAAAATTCCCATCAAGCTATCAAAAATAAGCCCATAAAGCACAAAAGGTACATCATAAAATCTGGATCAAGCCCAATCTCTGTGGATGTTGCCCTCACCCCTATCACCATGACCCTCTGGTGGTCTCTGACTGGCCTGCTCTGAGTACTCGAGAACCTAATCTACTCTAGGTACATGGTCATGGTAGGCCCAGTGGTAGTACTCTATCTCTCGGATAGCATCTCTATAGGATCGTACCGGCACAGTACCTTAGGATGAGGAGGCTGTCATACTCTCAATCTTTTGCCTGCGGCCTAGCTTTGTCATTGCCTGTAGCTCTACAGCTTGTCTCTGCTACATAGCCTGATCCCTCTCTGCTCTAAGCTACTCCCTCTTAGCCCATGCCTGGTCTCTCTCGGCCGTCACTGTCTGTACCTATGACTATAACTGCAAAATCAAGGCATCCCATCCGTCTGCCTACCCTATTGGCTGTGCTTGTGGTTGCGCATGAACCTGACCCTCACCCTCAGCTCGTGGTGGTGGGACCGGTGGATCCTACTGTTGGTCCTACATGGGGACATCCTCGTGACCTGGCAGAACTGGGGGTACCTCTAGCAGATCTTGTCAGATCTCGATCCTCAGTCCTCGCCCTCGCTCTTGTTCTCTACCCCTGCCTCTAACCTTGTATGCCTCTAGATCCTCACCTAGAACAGTCAACTATAGGGGAGGTCTGAACCAATCTTTGTAGGCCTGTGTGGTGCCCGGATTTGCCAAACCCTGATTATAAGCCCAAGATCAGACCACCAAGTGTTGAAAACTATCAACCGCCTCCGCGATAGGAATACTAGGCCCCCATGACACCTATGTCATGCTGCATGCAAAGACGGCCACATAACCATCATCAAGCCGATCCTACGGCTCCCCAAACTGATGTTGTACACACCCGAGTAGGTATCTCTCTATCATCATGTGCTCTTGGCCCTGCATGTATCGATCCTAATGGCAGTAGAAGAGTTGATCTACATCATCATCCCATCCAGGCTGACTAAGGTATGGTCTCCAAGTGAACATAAGCATCTCATCTATGACCCACCTCCAATAGGGGATCTCGTGCTCTCCAGTGTGTGTGAAGGACACACCACCTCTGTATCATGTCACTAAGGCATTCTCTGCCCCCATCAGAACCAGAATGAGCACATAAATGTGCTCTCACACCCAAACATGCAGAAGTGTCACCCTAGCTCCCAGCGCTCTACCATCCACATATGCATACTCGTGGAGATCCTTGTAAAGTGAGCCCATAAGGACGAGCCCCCACATGAACCGAACTGGCCTATCCTGGACTATCTTCTCCCAGCAATATCCCCATCTAGGAATGAAATACCGTCCTCATCTATCTGGGGCAACCAAACCCAAAATGATCACTACAACAACCCAGCAGAAGGGATGTGTGACAACTCTATACCTCTCCAACTTGATCTGACCCTCGCAGTAAATAATATCTCGAGTGGCGAGGACTTGGGTATAGTACTCGCAACCCTCCTCCATATCGTAGATCACCCAGCGGCTATGAATGGGCAATCGTAGTATGCACCAAACATCCTCCAATGTGATGATCACCTCCCCAGTGGGAAGATGAAATGACGACGTCTCGCTATGCCACCTCTCGGCCAACGTTGATAGCATCCTGAGGTGTGTGCGCACGGATGCTACGTACGCAATATGCCATAGTCCTGCAGCTCCCAGCTAATCTTGGTCTCTGTTGCTAAAGTCCCATAGAACACTCGCTAGATCTCGTGACGGGTGCTCCTGAGAATAAAGCTCCCTGGGCCCATCCTGTATCATGCAAAGTTGACATGTTAAAAATTTTGGAAAATTCCTGACCCAACGCTCCAAACTCATTCCTAGCGGTGCAGTTTATGAAGGCGTCGCAGTTTGAGTTTTCTCAAACTCCAACACTGGACCGAAAATTTAGCCAAATAGCACTACCGCCACGCACTTTAGCCCCCAGCATCATAGTTTTCATAAAAAGGGCACCGTCGTGGCATAGTTTTCATGAAAAGGGTGCCACCGCCGCGCACTTTTCCAAACTGGCCTGCCAAGTCCGAGCCTAGCCCGAGCCCAACGGTGGAGTTTTTAAACTCCAAATTGCACCGTTGCGGCACTAAACAGCATCACTGTGATGCAAAGAGGAAATTAGCAGTGCACTTTAAACACCGATCAGTGCTATAATAGCGCCACTAGAGGTGAACTCTCCATAAAAGCAGTAATAAATGCATTAAAACAAAAAAATGAAGCTTCAGTTAGGGCCACATACCGGGGCACCGATGCCAAGTGGTCATTGGTAGGTCCAAACTCAATCGGAAATATGCAGAGGAAACTGTCATTGTGCCATATCGTCAGGAGGTTAGAGCTCAAATCTCGAGGTTTGCTAGCGGGGGTGTGTGAAAATGACTTGAAAGTGACCCCTCAGGCCCCTTTTAAGCCTAAAAATTAGGGTTTTTTGACCCTCTAGGGCTGTCCTGCTAGGGTTTTGGACCCCTGAACCTGTTTTTCATCCGTTCGAGGCTTGTTTTTCATCGTTTTATTGCATTTAGACACGTTTTTAGTCTCCCAGACCCCTTTCGGACCTGTCGGGCACTTTGTCACTTTTTTCGCAAGATCAACCAAAAAATTAAAATTTTCATCTGATCTCTCGAGGGGGCATTATAATGGCATGTTTTCTCTCACCATGCAGTAGTGGGGCAAGTTTTTAATATTTATTTTTTTTCATTTTGATCAAGATTGTGTATTCTTTGAACCAACGCAACAAGTGCATTGCTTTAAAGAGGGGCAAAATGTAGACATAGAAAATATACTAATTGACATCGTGCATCTGATCCTGACTTACTAACATCATTTCTTCCTAAATTATTCCTCGGTCTAACCATTTAATCAAATTCTCTTATCTGATTAAACTCATCGATATTCGTCTCTTAATTAAATAAATCATTTTGTCTGAATCAAGTCATTTCTCTTGATAAGTGAATCAATCCATCTAGTCTAATTATCCCTATTTAATTAAATAATCAATTTATTTGATTAAATCCCTAAAGTCTGTCCATTAAATTAAATAAATTAAAACTTTATTTGATTTAATCTAACACCATCCCTTTTTAATTAAATAAATCAAAATCTTTATTTAATTAGCCTTTTATCATATTCCTCTCTTATCTGATTTAAATAAATCCATAAATCTAAGTCAAATAAGTCACATCATCTAATCTCCTATTAAATTAATTAACCCTTGATTAATTTAATATAATCTCATGTCACATCCTCTAGATAATGCAAGTTGCACATGAAAATAGATTTAATTCATTTATTAAATCTCTATTTTCCTCACAAGGCATCTTTTGGAATATTCTCTCAATTTGAATTGAAAAATTCCAAGTCAACATGTACATCCAACAAGGCATTTAAAACCTCTTACATGTCCTTTCCTTGAGCCAAGTGGCATTTATTGCATTTTCCTTCCCTCTTACATGTCATTTCAACAAATTTGAATTTCAAATATTGGCATTTATTGGCACAAACCCCAAATCTTGCACAACCATCATCCATTCATAGCTTGACAAGTGGCACCATATCATTGGATGAATGTTAGTCCCACATTGCTCAAATTTGGGCATTCATCCATCTTGAAATCCTATAAATGAAGAGCTCCTCTCCTCATTTTATCATCCACAATCCAATCAAAGTTACCATGCTAAAATACTTAGCCATTTCCATTCATCAGTCGAATTCTTAGCTAGGCTTTTTTCAAATTTGGCTTGGAGTTCTCATCTTCTCATCAAAGTGGATCAACATCATCTTCAACATTCGAATCTTGCATCATAGGAATTGGGAAAGGGCCAATTTTCACATCAAATTGGCATCAATTCCCCCATGGGATCAAGTGTTTGCTATTTGAATTAGGATTGAATCTAGTTTTTATCATTTTCTTTGTGTTCTTGCTTATTTTTTTTCCTATTTTGAGTTTGCAAATGGATTTCATGGGGAATCCTTGTTTTAGCTTGTAAATCGTTGTCTAACTCGTTTATTTATGTTGTTTTACAGGTACTAGGAAAAGGGTTTGCACAAGTTGGTTACACTTTTTGGCCAAAATTGACATTAAAATGAACATTTTGAACTAAATCTCCACTTCTAGAAACTTATAGAGCTGCTAAACTATGAAGAATTTGAAGATAATTCAAACTAGTGATTTGTGAAATTTTGTTTGTAGATTCTAAATATATATTTTTTATAAAAATTGAAATCAAATTGGATCTTTTTTCATCTCCTTTGATAATTAGTTTTTAACAATAAACACTTTTTTTACAAAGTGATGTGGACTATAAACCAAATAATTTTTTTCTATGAGGGATGAGATTCTATTTTTTTTGAATTTAGATTTGTAATTACAATATCTAGAGGATACATTTGGTTTGGTATGTTTTATTAAAAAAATTTAATTAAGTTTTGAAGTCAAACCAATTACAATTTAGACATAGGTGTACTATTAGGAGCATAACTTTTTTTGTACATATTGAAATTCAAATTTTTTTGTTAGAATAAGGACATCAATACCTAGAGGACATGTATTTTTATAAAAAAATTTCTCTATTTTCCTATTTTTTGTATATGTAAAACAAAGGCATTGATGTTCATTGAAAAACCTACATTCATAAGAAATAAATAATAATAATAATAATAAAATTAAATAATTTAAAATTGTACTTTTTGGGAAGCTTATAATAAGGACTACATACTTACAAAACAAATTTTTTAAATGAATTCATTTGATCCCACAAAATCTAAATCAAAAGTAGTTTTTTATCAATATTTTGATAGGTGTGGAGGAGACTCCATTATAGGTATAGTTTAAAACTAGTTGGGTTCTATTGAAGGGGGGTTTTATCTAAGGGGGCTTGATCAAACCCTCTATAATTAAAATCCTTTAAATGAAACCTTCCAAGGCTTAAATCATTATATTTTCTAAAAATATGCAATTTTAGGAAAAAATCAAGATGTCCTAGAAAGTGTAACCCATTATTGTGGTAGCACACAACTATGACCTGCAAGAAATTTATCTCTAATCATGAATTTATTAAAACTAAAAAAATTATGGATTTTATCATAAGATCCAAAAAATGAGGAATTCCATAAAAGGTTGAATGAGGAAAAAGAAGATGTGTTAGCCAACCAATATGATGCTATCACTCAAAAGGTGTTAGCGAAATTCAATTTTGATATAAGGACTATTACCCCTAAAGAGGGAAGAAATTTGGTTGGAGATAGTGGATTGTTATTTATCCTATAGTGGGATATTGCTTCAACAATAGTATTTGACACCATAAGGTGGAAAGATGAAGAGGTTTTCTCTTTAGAAGAATAGGTCCAATTGGCATTGTCAGGGTCAGAGTTCAACCCAAAATGGAAAACCTTTACAATATGGGCTCTTGACCCTAGTAAAAATAAGCCTCAAATTGTAAAGGAATCATAGGACATAAGAGGAAGTTTATTAATAAATAGGTTATTAGATACCTCAGCACTAAAATTTGCTTCACTAGCAGTTGGTACTACTAGATTCAATGAAGCCACAACCAAAAGACTATAGAGTGATTATGAATAAATTGTTGAAGGATCATCTAGCACTCACTACATAATATAAAAAATTAAATATGAAAGAGACTCAAGAAACATCTTCCCTATAGGAACTCAAACAACAAGTTCATCTTCAATAGCACCTTTAGAGAATTTGATAAAGGAGAATGAGGAACTTAAAGAAAAGGTCAGAGGTCTAGAAGAGAAAAAGGAATACTTGAGTTAACAACATGATGAAATGATGCATGTTGTGTCTAAGGTTTTTGGACATTTAATTTCTAATTTTTTTAGATTTTTAGGATATATATAAAGAGTCTACACATGAAGCTGAATCCACCTAAGGGTATTTTTTTGACATATAACATGGCTAAGGTAGCAGGATAAATGAAGGAATACATGGAACAATTATCAAAGAAGGAAAAAATAAGGCTCAAACATTTAGAGAATATTGAAATAAGGATTATTCCTTATACTAGGAAGAGGATTGGAAATAAAAAAATATTGAGGAATGGAAAGCAGTATATAATGAATTGGTCCACACTCTAGCATCATTTATTTGTGATGATAATATGATTGAAGTTGATCTCCTTAAAACTTGTATGGATACATTAATTTCTACTAATCAACATTTGGAAGATTTTAATAAAGAGACCATTACAATTTTGTCTAAGTATAAATGCTATATGTATAAGATTGATTTACTTATTGCATACTAATGGGCATTAGAAATAACATACTAGGCATGGGATCATAAATAAAATCAATTTATAGGAGTGTAAACACTATTTTTTGATGTCTAACTTGGTTGACAACATTTTGGGTGCAAGTTGAAAACATTTTGTGCCAACAAGGAATATAAATTTTATAATTTTGAAGAGTATAGTTAGAATAAAGTACTTACCAAATTAGTTGATGCTATACTAGGAAATATTAGAACAAAAATTATAGGAATAAAGAGAAGGATAGTATGAAATATTTTGAGTTGCACTTTAATCAATTCATATCAACCACACATCAATGATACATGGGCATTTCAAAAAAGGAATTTTAGATATGTCATATCACTTGTAGAGAGTATTTAGAAGGAAATTAGATCCTCACGCCATAGTAACTACCCCAGAGGCCTTCAACAAATTTTTCAGTAGTCACTCTATAAAATATAAATGCTTAGGTCCTTTTGTACAGTGTCTCCAGCTAATTTTTTTGTCTTTTGTGATTTAAGTGGTGGAATGAAGCTTTTTGCTTATTGCTTCCCTTATGTCTATAAAAGGGAATTCCAAGCCTCATTCCAAGGGTTTTGAATCAATTTTGAGTTCTTAGTCTTGTATTCTTTGTATAGAATTAGGGTTTTGTATAGATAAGTCCTCTTAAGTTCAAAAAAGAAATGTTGTAATTTTGCTTTATAATAACAATAGATGACTCAAAAACTCATTGTATTTTCTTAAATTTGAATGTCAATGTAATACTATCTCCATATTATAAAACATCCTATTTTGAATCAATATAATAAAAGATTGTTCATGATTCTCATATCACATTTGTTGTTATGAATGTCTCAATTTTTGGCTTTTGTTCAAGGAATAGACTAAATTTAATTCCAGTTTATTCATTACATATTTTTTGTTACAATAAGGATTTGTAAGTAGAGTGGTGGTATTGTCTCATTATTGGTTTCTCATTGTAATGCAGTGAGGTTATAAGAATCAATAGAGTTAATCTATTGTAGGAGAGTTTTATTTCATTTATTGACTCTATAATGGATGAGGCACTCACCAAAATAATTCACAAATATTGAAAATAATAAAAATAAAACACAAACAAATTGAAATTTCCTTTTATTGCATTTTATTTTTTTATTCTCAAAATACACTATCAAGAAATATAGAGAAAATGGAGGGTTTTGATGATGATTTAGCCAATCAATCTCACCTTCTATAAATTAGTGTTTAGAATCTACTTAAACATCACTAAAAATATTTTTTAGTCCAATTCATGTTATAGGGGAACCCACCTTGGTTTTATAGAGCCTAATGTGTAGAGGATAAAAAGCATAACACTTATCTCATGTTTGTTGGCCATTGACCTAGGTTTTTTAAATATAGGATTTAGTAAACCCTTGGAAAAACCTATCCAATTAGTTGGAAACACCAACACGAGGAATTTTAATGATTGCATCAATCTTATTTGTGTTGAATTTGATTCCATGATGAGAGATGATAAACCCTAGTTATTTTTTGACATCTATGTTGAACACACACTTAAGAGGATTTGATCTCATCTTATAGAGCTAAATCCTATACAATATAAGACAAAAGTTCTTAACATGATCTTGATGAGTTATGGACTTAGCTAAGATGTCATCAATGTAATATTATAAGATCTTATGAATTAAATCATGAAAGACCATATTCATCACATATTGATAGGTTGCTCCAGTATTTTTCAACCCAAACAACATGAATACGTTGGAAAAGGTAACCCAAGGGGTTGTAAAATCTATCTTGTACTGATCTTTTGGATGAATAAGGATCTTGTTATATCCTTAGAAGCCATCCATAAAGGAAAGGAATGGAATGTGGTCTAATCAATAATCATATCAATATTTGGTAACAAAATATCATCTTTAAGAGAAGCCTTATTGAGATCACAAAAGTCAATGTTAACATTGATACAACCATCAAGTTTACTAACACAACAATATTTGAAATCCAAGGTGAGTATTCAATGGAACATATAAAACAAACTTATAGGAGAATTTCTATATCATTCTTGACTAACAAGGCAACCTTGGTATTCATTTTGTGAATCTTTTGGTTGATGGGCTTGGTATTGGGACATAGAATGATATTATGAACCATAAAGGATGCATCAATACTGACCATGTCCTCATATTACCAAGAAAACATATCAAGATAATGATGTAAATGTTAGAATATTATTTCAATTCTTCTAAAGAAATTCATTATCCAATCTTAATCAAAATTTTGTTAGACACACAGGACAATTGAGAGGGGAGCGAATCAATTGTACATTAAAACATTAAAACCCTTATTATGCATCAACATAGATGTAAAATAATGAAATATAAACACATTCAAAACCATACACCATAAAACACCAGATTTATGTGGAAGAGCCTAATCAAGGAAAAACCATGATGAAGATTAACTCACATATATATATGAATACGAACAACAATTGTAAAAGGCTCACTACCCAAAAGAAAAGAATGGATCACAGTCCAAAGGACTCACTATCTAGAATACAAAGATAATAGAAGACTATTACAAGGATTTTCACTTCCTTAGAGAAATAGGAAGATCCACCACAACAACCTTTAGCTCACTGCCTCCAACAACTTCAAGTATAGTAAAATGTAGACACCTTCTGATCACTACTTTTGGTAGCCTTAGGTGTTTAAGCTCACACTCAAATGATAATAGTTGATTACATTCACATAATCCTTCACATCACACACATCTCCAATAATTAACCTTGATTATATATCTTCCATGACCTCAAACAACTTCTCTAGATCAACATCAATGAAACATATGCACTTCAAATGTACAACCACCAAATAGGTCAGCACTAAACACTTCCACAGTGGAAAGAAGTGAAGGTTGACCAAACCAAGGGTTAACCAAGACCCAAATATACATTTAAATTCTATACAATTCTTCCAAAAACAACAAACCATCTGTGTAATTAGCGCTAGCATGCCAAGTTGGCCAGACCTCTACTAACACTATCAAACAATAAATTCACTCTTCACTAAGTCCAAAAAAATCCTATAGACCACAAAGAAACATCACACAACATCCTATAATATTCCAAATTCATCATAATATTTAGCAACACTACCACAACCACAAGAAATTCAGAACACTATCATCCTCTGCAACTAGCTACACTAAAATAGGCATACAACTAACTAACAAACCTTGTTAAAAAGATAAACACCAAGAACTTTAGACGAAGGTAGATTCAAGAAATATAAGAAAATTCCCAAATCTGCAAGACAAGAAACCTCAATACAAAGAAATACAGAGCAATTCCATTTCTACTAGACAACCTTCTTCACAAGAAACACATTGTCAGACACATTTTCCATTTCCACATGATCCAAAACTTGAAACTCTAGATATAACACCTATGAAAACCTTTGATAATCTCATACAAATTTTAGAAGCACATATTCAACCATGAAGAAATATGTTTCACAATGAAGAACATAGCTTTGTCACCTTGTACACTCTCTATAAAAAATTTCTCAAAAACACTTGGAAACCAAGTGAACCAATTGCATCAACAACACCTACTCAACACCACAACTCCTTATCAACATGACCACAGTAGAGGTTGACATCAATGACAACACTAATGAAAACATAGTGCAACAATATACAACAATCTCCCCCTTTGTCATTGATGGAAACACTAGCTTTGAAAAACCATCAACAATAAAAGAATCCCTACGTCAAGCAACACTCCCCCTTAGTTGGACATTTATTACATTTTAGACTACTTTCTTTCTCCCATTTCTTCTTATATTTTTTAGACTTTTCTCTCCCCATTTGGCATCAATGGAAAAGGGAAACACCTGCAAAATTCACTTTAGGTAACATATATAAACTAATTTCTCCCCCATTTATTTTCTCTCCACTTCTCTCTCTCCATTGCTCTCTCCCCCTTAGGGGCACAATATATGCTCCCCCTAACTACACTATCCAAAGAAACCACTACCTACTCCCCCTATGTCATGTCCTCTTTTTTGGATAGGTAGTCATAGAGTGAGACCCAGTTGTCTTGCCACATTTCACAATAGAAGAGTTTAGGAATGTGTGGTTTATAATATAATCTCTTCAGTGTCTAATTCACCTCATATCCAAAATTTAGGAAAAAAGGATTCATAGGGTATGTGCAGGATCATCATAGAAAAAACAATCCCTTAAGTGGTGAAAAATTCAGAAAAATCAGAGTTAGGCAACTTGATGTAAAAGTTTGAATAAGTTATCTATATTATTTCAGAAATATGTAAGAATAGAATTTGTAGAAAATTGAATGTAGTTTCTAAACTACTAGTTTTTTTTTTTTTTAATCTATTTGGTGAAAATTTGAAATTTCAATGCAATAGTACTTAAATTTCAAGGAAAATAAGAAGTAGGGTGTTTGTCCGACCACCCTAACCACAATAAAATGATAATATTTTTTATAATATTTTAGATATAAGTAGAGGACTCATGTCCTGATCTGATGCATTTTTTTTTGTAATTTTTTTCCAAGTAAATAATTAATTATGAATTATTTTTTACAACTTTTAAAAAATATAAAAACTTGAATGGCTGACCACCTTAACTTGGTCAAAACTTCATGAAATTCAATTTTTCTTTTTTTAATCCTATAGTATGCAAAGCATAGAATGTGATGAATGTTTCAGATTCAAAAAATGTGATACTGTTTGAAAGCTATAGATTTTTTTTAATCAGCCTATCAATTAAGACTTTATTCATAATTCAAATAAAAAATGAATAATAATTATTTATTAAATTCAAAGTAAAGCATAATTTATATTGGTGGAAAGCTGAGAATATCCTTTAAAAACCTTTTTCGTTTTATCAATTTTGGGTTAAAAAAAATTGGTCAGCCACATGGGCTATCATATCACTTATATATCGCCACTTTTTGGCTCATCATGATCCTGCACATACCCCATATCCATAGAGTTATCTCTTTCAAAAGATCACTTTGTGCCATAGTCTATCTTCACCTTGCTTGGCCTGATTGAGAGATCATACAACATCTTACCACAAGAGGAATTTCTAGGATACAGTTTAGAAAACACAACCTAAAAAGCCATATCTACCACATATTTAGAGACATGGAAAGATAAATAAATTCATAGTGAGAACCCATTTTCATAATATGCTTGAACCAAATTCCCAATAGTAAACTCCACAAGAAAATGGGATGATTGTTCTTTTGAGCGTATGGAGATAATTGTAGAGTGGGGGGATAAGGGAGGAGAACCAAGGAGCACATGGATATGTCCACAACAAGATATGTCAGTCCTAAGTGGGAATTTCCTTTAGGTCTTAAAACTAAACAAAGTGTAGCATGTAGGTATTTTGAGTTCTAGGCTTTGCACAACTTTGGATCAATCCAACCTATCCTTGAGGGAGTTAGTAGCATATATGTATAGGTAGTTGAATTCTATATTGGGCATTGGATTACTATGTTCACTATTTTTTTAAAAAATGAACATTATGGTCTAAACCCCTTCTACAGATGGAAATTGTAGAACCAAGATCCTAGACCTGCATAGACACAATAAAAAAACACATAGTTAGATCAAATGCAAGTGAAAATCAAGATTCCCCATGAAATCCATTTAAATTGCAAAGAACAAGAAATGAGATGAAGAACATAAGAAAACATAAACAAAAGCTATCAAATCCTATTCAATCTAAAGCAAACTATTGATCCCATGGGGGAATTGGTGCAAATTTGATGTGGAAATTGGCCCTTTCCCAGCTCTTATGATGCAATTTTGATGAGTGATGCACTTTTATGTTGATTCAATTGAGCTCCATGATGAAAAATCTGCATAACCTAGCTATAAACTTAATAAAATGGATGAAGATGGATATGTTTGAAGATGAAATTGAGTATAGTAAGTTTACTAAAATTGTGGATGATCAAAATGAGGAGAGAAGCCTCTTATTTATAAATGAGATTGAGAGAAGGAGAGGAAAAATGGAGCAATGTAGGATCATTCAACACCCAATGGGAAAGTGCCACTTGTCAAGATGTGAATGGATGAAGCTTGAGCACATTTTGATGAATGTGCACAATAAATGGAATTAAGTGGAATTTGAAAATAGTGAAATGACATAAGAGGGAAAGAGAATGACTTAAATGTCACTTGGCTCAATGCACAAGGACATGTAAGAAGGAATGAATGTCTTGTTGGAAGGACAAATCCACTTGGAGGGATTTAAAATTTGGAAGAATATTCCTATAAAGATGCCAAGTTGAAAGAAAATAGGGATTTAATAAATGAATTAAATGTATTTTCATGTGCGAGTGGCAAAAGCTAGAGGATGGGACATGGATTAAGATTAAATTAATTAAGGTCTAAATAATTTAATGAGGGATTTGATGATGTGACTAATTGATTTAGATTTATGGGTTGATTTAAATCAAAATGAGAAGAATATGATTTAGAGACTAATTAAATAAAGATTTTGATTTATTTAATTAAGGGGGATGAATGCTAGATTAAATCAAATAAGGTTTAATTTATTTAATTTAATAAGATGACTTTAGAGATTTAATCAAATAAAATGAATTATTTAATTAAATAGAGACATAGGGTTAATTAAATCAGATTGATTGATTTAATTAACAAGATAGAATGACTTAATTAGATAAATGATTATTTATTTAATTAGGAGATGAAGAGTAATGATAAGCTAAGAAGGTGATTTAGGATGAAACGGTGTTAGTGAATTGGGATCAAGTGCATCAATATATTTTCCATTTCTACATTTTTTCCCACTTTGAAGAAAAGTACTCGTTGTGTTGATTCAAATAATAAACTGTCATGATCAAAATTCATTTTTTCAAAAATTACCACACTGCTGCCCCGACAGATGAATTATGTTGATATACTACTCCTTCGAGAGATCGGATGAAAATTTCAACTTTTTGGGTGATCTCGTGAAAAAAGAGGACAAGGTGCCTGACAGGTCCAGAAAGGCTCTAGAAGGTCAAAAATGAGATTAAATACAAAAAATAGTGAAAAACGGCCCATGGATAGGCAAAAATAGGCTGGGGGATCTGAGACCCTGATAAGACGACCAAACAGGGTCAAAAAACCTTAATTTTTAGGCCTAAATAGGCCTTAAGGGGCCACTTCCAATTCATTTTTACATTCAACCTTTAGAGATTTTGCACTTTTGAGCTCCGACTGCTTTGCGAGATGGTGCAACGATAGCTTGGCCGACACATTTCAAATAGAGTATAGACACACCAAAGGCTTCCTAGCACTGGACCACCAATGAGTCAACTTGACCTAACTTCATTTTTCAATTTTTGTGTGCAATTATTAGGCTAGGAAACTTAGTTTTTAGAAGCGGTCCAATATAACGCTGATGGAAATTTTAAATCGGTGGCGCGTGGCCTCAAACTACACTGTAGGTTTGAGTAGCGATGCTAAGACGTAGTTTGGAATTATGGTTTAAATTCCAAACCTGGCTACATATGTAAAGTGCACCACGAAAATCCTTTTTTCAATTTAGGGTCTAGGTTAAATTGGGCCACAAGCTCAAGTTGCGACACTGTGACAAAGTTTGAGGGTCAAAGACTCCTAGTGGCACAGTTTGAAACTTTCAAACTGCATCGCACCCATAGATAGTGATGCTTAAATTTTTTGGGGTACATCAAGACAAATAAGGTTCATGAATTTTTGATGAATTTTAACATGGTGACTTTCCTAATGCAGGAGGAGGTGACTATACTATATTCACATGAGCAAAGGTCTTGAGTACTTTTTGGAATTTTACAAGGTATGCCTGAGTGACAGCAGGAGCATCTAGGGGCCATCAGTCTTTGGTATATTTCTTATGCTCTACCCGTTCAGACACACTTGGGTATGCTAACGACACTCGCTGAGAGATGGCACAACGATACATCATCTTTTCACTTCTCGACAGGTGAGGTGATAGTCACACTAGAGGATGTGTGGCGGATCCACAAATTTCCCATCCATGGAGAGTGCATGATTTACAATGTGGATACCAGGAGAGAGGCCTACTATGATCTTATGGGCCAAGACGAGCTTGTTTTCTATGAGGGTCAGATTGAGTTGGAGTGTTATAAGTTCTTTGTGTCACCCTTCTACCTTGTTATTATAGTTATCATATCAAATCTCATCATACCAGATCAATAGGGCAGATACTTCAGTCCTGGATGGGGGATCACTTGGGAGCATATGGTGTGGAGATGAGTTTACTTTGCTTGGGGGCTAGTCCTATTGGCCTAGCTATACAAAGATCTACACGAGTTTTCATACCTGGATGGTCGAGTTCTTGGGGCTGGCATTACATTACTTCATAGTTGGGCCTGGGAGCACATCGTCATGCTCCGTTCAATAGTTTTTCCTATACATATGGAGCCAGATGATCCAATAGTCTAGTGATATAGAGGCAGTGTTTCATTTACATTCACTAGAAAGGACAGCATTCCTCATTGGAGGAGATTTTTAGACGATATGCGAGTGTTCACATGGCAGCCATACCTTGGATGGCTTGCATGGTACGATGACATTCAATAGCTTTTCTTCGCCTGCTAGGATAGATTGATGTAGGGTAGGGAGCACATGATTCTCAAGATGTACCTACCAGGCAGGGTTTAGAGGCAATTCAATGAGCCACAGGATAGGCCAGATGATCAGTAAGTGGCCATTTTTGAATAGATGATGAGCCAAAGCTCCTAAGGCCATTATATACCTACACATGAGGCAATGTAATGTTTTATTTAGCTGGTGGCTAGGATATGGCCATATGACTAGGGTCAGGAAGATGCAAGAATGATGCAGGAATACAGAGATTGGTTTTGGCCACCTCTTTGATTGACAATGCAAGCAACACCTTCCGTACGGTGAAAGGCTAGAGGCCGAGGAGCAGGACGAGGCTGAAGGGGTGGAGATGAGGATCAATGTGGGGGTGGCCCACAACCAGATTAGCCAAATCAAGATAGGGAGCCCCAGGATCAGCCCCGACAGGATGATCAAGATTAGGTTCGGCAAGACCAGGACCAGGCACACCAAGATAGGGTCCCAAACACCAAGATAGGGTCCTGACACTTCCCAGAGATGAGGATCAGGATTAGCCACCCATGCAACTAAGGCCTTAGACAAACCCTAGAGATGGCCAGATTTTGTAGCTATAGGCCCAAGTATAGGAAATTATAGCGGAGAGAGATCAGCTATGGGCAGAGTAGGGCTAGGCAGTCTAGCAGAGATAGGCTGTAGAGTTGCAAGTAGCGGCATAGATGGGTAGATGGCAGTAGATAGAGAGTATGTCTGCATCCTCCTCCCAGAGCATGGTGCCACTTTGTTCGTATAGGCAGGCCATTCAGGAGGCCAATTACTATAGGTTGCACTATTATCAGGTCATGCTGAGGGCAGCCTGAGTGCCAAATTTTTTACAGAGGACATGCCATAGACCCACAGAGGATAACGGGGAGAGAGTAGGTGGTGAGGGTAGTAGCCAGCAAGGCTAGCCTTCATTTTGATTAGAGATAGGATTATTTTTGTGCCTCATGGGCTTGTTTTTTGATAGCCCAGTGGGCCTTTTGTACTTGTGTACTTGATACACACTTGATTTGATTATTTTGTACCATGACAGTATAGTTATTTTGATGATATATGAGATGAGATGATATTTATCTGATATGATGTGTCCTATTCTACTATATGCTTTATGGATGGATCTATTTTCTATATGTTGTACTATGATTCTATGTGATGCTATGATGGTACTATATTCATACTTATGTGATGATGTTATAATGATGATACTATATGATGCTATGATTTTTATGTGATGATGTAATGTGATAGTTTATGCATGTATTTATTTTTCAGTATCTTTTCTTATGTACTTTTAATGATGCATGCAAAATGTTATGATATACAAATGCTTAGACTAACAAATATATATTATGCACCTGATGGATGATAAGATGTATGCAATTTTCTCATGTATGATATGAATTGATGATGTGATGAAATGATGTATAATCAATGTATGATGTATGGAATGATGCTTTATGTAATAATTTATGTCTTATGATATAATGTTTATGATATGCAAATGATATGTGATGTATATGTGATGGCGTAATGGATGCTTATATGTGATATGGGATGATTATGCAATGTTATGATATGATAAATGCAAATGATGTTATGATGATGCAAATGTTAGGGTAATGGTGTATGATGTTTATAATGCTATGGGATGATTTCTTTTATGCATATATAATGGATGCATATGTATGGTTTATGAGATGCTTAGAATAACCAATTCATATATATATATGGATGGAAATGCAATGCATATGGTATAATTAATGTTTTCTATGTGATATGATATGCAGTATGCAATATGCTAATAGTTTTGTGGATGCGGGATGGATGCAATGATGATAATGATTTGTGATTAACTGTCATGGTACCATGTTAGTGTGAAAGAGGATGGAATAAAGCAAGAGATTCCAACAAGACATGAGATAATGAGAGATGATGATGCATACCAAGGACTTGGGACTTTAAAAGGGCCAATTACCTTATGTTTTATTACACACGAGGTACAATGCATCAAGGTATAAAGAACCAGGATGGCATTGCAACTATTGTGATGGACTTTGAATCAACAATTAGATAGGAGTATTCTTGTTCACACCTGACATACAAAACCTCATTCAGAATGTAGTTCAAATATTTCAGATGTCTGAGAAAAAAATAGAGAAAAGAAAGCTTTCCTATGTGGTCAACAAGAAACCTAAAACATCTTCCCTACAAACCAAACAAAGCATGCATAACCAAGTTATATTACAAGAATATCCAACAAGTACAATAGATAAAAAGATCATGATCATTTCCCCATTTTTATCTCTCTAAATCCCTTCATTTGGGACATCATTAAGAGGTCATTGAAATGAGCACAAAAGGATAAGTCAAAAGACAAAGATAAAGTAAGCAAATGAGTTAATGTTCTTCAATACCGCTAGCCAAGACTAAACTACGGTGATGCCTGATGTTGATGTCCATTGTAGGAAGGATGCATCCTAGGACATGATGATATTAGATGATTTGATATGGGACTTATTGGATGACGTGATATTGACATGAGGAGTTGATCAACTTGTTTACTTGCTAACCTAGACTTGAGGCTTTGACACTTGAGTTTTCACTTTTAACTTGCTAGACTTTTTTTTTATTGTTTCACCAAAGGTTGAAGATGATGATTGATTTATTGAGTGATGTTTATTTCGGGTGAAAGTGAGATGAAACGTATGGATTTTTTCAAATATTTGGATGTTTTTGGAGTTTTATGAACTATTTTGAGGCTATTTTTGGTATTTTCAAGATTTTACAAATGTTTTAATTTTTTGAAATTTTCAAATGTTTTGGGGTTTTCTAAGATTTTGACCAAGACCTATCCTAGGGGCCTCAGGGGATGATCAACAGATTAGCCTTGCCTATGTTATACACATAGATACCACGTAGTTCAACTAAGACATGCTTGATTATTGATGAGATATGAACAAATGGACTATTAGTTTATTATGACAAAATCCTAAAGGACTGACCTAAGTGTCTTGGGGGATGATCAAAGATCAACCTTGCCTATGTTCAAGGCTTAGAGACCCATAGTTTGACAAGAAGACTCTATTTTTTGACTTTTTTAACTAACTTTTTGACTTGTTTTTGGATTTTTGATATGTTTTGAATGATTTTGGATTTCTAACTTTTTGATGTATTTAGATTTTCTGATTTTGGGATCTCAAGAACATACATGAATTTGATCCAATGAGAACATGCCCCCAACATGATGCAATAGACTAATTTGATAAAAGCAGCACAAACTAAACTTGAGAATGGGATGAGTAGTACTAGGAGGGATCATGACACGAACATGGGATCAAGCTATGATGTCGATGTCGAATGGATGGGTGATGGATGGAGATAGATGGATGATAGAAATATGAAGGATGGGTGATGTAGAACAAGCTATGAAGATCTTGGTGGATGGAAAGTACTTATTTACACATGGAACCTATTTTCTAGGTTTTCACTAAGGTACTTGCCCAAAGCGCAACTGAAATGGTTTTCACTAGAGGACAATTTTTTTCTTTACTGTTTTTAATCCTTTTTTTTTGGATTTTTGGATTTTTGGATTTTTTGTTGTTACCAAGATGCCTATTTGTCAGGTTTTCATCAGGCTAACCATTTTTTAAGGACATTTTCTAATTTTTTTTATTTTTTCGGTTCTATACCTTGAAAATATTAGGCATAAAACATTTTGCGATGGGAGCTATTCATGGGCTCCTGTAGAGGTTCCCATTTTGGTGTTGATAATTGATATGCCCTTGACTTATAGCTCACTATGATGATGAATGGTCCCAACCAGTTGGATTCAAATTTTCCTTTTCCATTTGGATTTGGGATGTTCTTCTGGTTCTCCTTTAGCACAAGTTCTATGACTTGGAAGGTTCTACTCCTGATTTTCTTGTTATAGATCCTCTTGAGTTAGTTCTAATAGACCTATAAATGGTTTAATGCTTCCATACACCGCTCATCCAGTAACTCCAACTCATTCAGTCTTGAAAGGAAGATGATTATTTTCTTGGTTGAGTAAGAAGTAGGATTCAGTGTCACCATCTAATACAGATGCATAATATATTGCATCAACATCTTGCTACACATAGGTGTTGTGGATGAAGTAGACATTGAAGGATATCGGCATATCATGTGATGAACCTATTCCTATCTTGTGTCATAATACAAGTGTTATCAATATTTTAAAAAATCTGGTAATGCATTCAAGGACAAAGCATATCTCTATCTGGTATCACTTTCTAAGAAATAAGTTTGTTAAGAGTGAATTCAAGTTGGAGTATGTGCCTACAAAGGATCAAATGCAAAAAAAATCACCAAAGCTCTTCCATAACATACATTTGAGTATCTTAGACAAAAGCTATGGGTTATTTCCCCTCCTTTCAACTAGATGCATGAGTTGGTGCATCTATCTAGGTGAGCAATACAATATTTATTCTTTATCTTGGACTAATGAAGGATGCCTCTTAGGGGGTAATGTCCTAGATATATAACCTAACATGAAATACTTATTTACAAATTCTAATTGAATGAACAACAATGTATAAAACATAAACACTTGAAATCATAGAATGATAATCCAATTATATCAACCAGCTAATGCAAATATATTTAGATAAAACAAAAAATTCTTACAAAACATTTGAATCACAATGCAATCTCTAAGGTGAGAAAGCTCTAAAGATGTAAAGGGGTTTCATCCTTTGATCTAGGTAATCACTAGGGTTTAGAAAATAATGTTCAAATTGTATAGAAAAGAGGGAACATAATAATCTGATGCTTGGTACAACATTTAGCTACCTATACATATATGCTACTAATTCCCTCAAGGAATAGGTCATCTTGAGCCAAAGTGATGCCAAAGCCCAAAATTTAAATATTCTACATGCTAGACTTAGGTCATCCTTAAGACCGGAAGGCAATTCCCACTTAGGACTGACATGTCCTATTGCAATCCTATCCACACACTCCCTAGATCTCCTCCCTTATCCTCCCACTTCATAGTTGTCTCCATATTCTCTAGAGAACACTTATCCCATTCACTTGTGGAGTTTATTGTTGGGAATCTAGTGTAGGCATATTCTGACAATGGGTTCTCATTGGGAATTGATTTGTCTTTCAAAATCTATGAATATGTGGTAGATATATATCTTTGTAGGTTATGTTTTCTAAACTATAGCCTAAAATTTCTTCTTACAAAGATGTGGTATGATATCCCAATTAGGATAGGTGGGTTGAAGTTGGACTGTGGTACAAAGCAATCTTCTAATAGTGATAACTCTCTATTATGGATCCTCTTTGCTTGAATTTTGGATATGAGGTGCACTAGACACTAAAGATATTATGTTCCAAATTACGTGTTCTTGAACTCTTCTGTTGTGAAATGCAGTAGGATGACTAGGTCTCACTCTATAATTGCCTATCTAGAAAAGGGTACATGACAAGTCCTCCCCTCTCACAATTGCTTGTCCTCAAGAAATTTAGACTTGTATGCTTGAGAATTAAAATACCTTCACATGTGGCATCTTCAATTCATAAATTTCTTGACAAGAAATGGTATTCAATTATGCTCCTCATTAGCTTCTTGATTTGGGTGTTAATCATTGCTTCCTATAAGGAAGCTAAGGTAGTGGAACAACTTCCTACACTAATCTTGAGAGGAGAATAATGCAAAACTTTTATAGATCTTTTCAACAGTTATAGAAAATTAAACAAAAATAAACATAAATATCATGCATACCACAACATAGTGATTTACGAGGGGAAAACCCTTTTGGGAGAAAAACACCACACTCCAAAAGCTACCCAATATATTATTCAGAAATCACAAAGATCACAATATACTTATAGAGAAAGTTTCTAAAAGGAGTATCACCACCAGAGATCCAAAGACAACACAAATTCTATCAGAATCTCAGAATACATCACAATACACAATCGTAATATAATTCCCTCATAAAATAGGGTCACCTTATAAGGAAAGTCAAGACAACAAAAATATTGACTATCAGATACGAGACATAATGATGAATAGTCCAAATTTACAATAATAAAGTGTACATAAAATTTTCCTTCTAGGGGTGCTGCCCCTAAGGCCCCATGCCCCCATGTCATTGTTAGATGAATAATACCTTATGTATCAATAGTAACTTATGTAATTGCAAGGTTGAGACACATTTTCCCAACACTTTCAAAAATGAGAGTGAACTTCCCCTCATCATCAAGTGACCATAACTCACTTACTGGATCTATGTACAATCCAAAAACCTTCTTTAGATAGAAAAAATGGAAAATATTATGGATTTTACTACCCACTAGAAGCTCAACGTAATAAGTGACTTCTCCTTGACCCTCTAGGTCGCCTTGCATGGCCCATAAAACCTTGGTTTGTGTTTCTTTGCTCCACATTTTTTGAAGGAATATTGTCTATAAGGTTGTAGTCAGATGAAGACCATATCCTTCACTTTGAATGATCTTTCACTCTGCTTCTTGTCTACATATTTCTTTTTATAGTTTTTATCTTATTGCAGGTGTTCTTTGAGTGTTATCAATACCTCTTGGTTTTGATTAATCAAGTCACTAGATACTAGAACTCTACTATCAGTAAGAATCAATTCTACAAATGACATAGTTGCATACCCATAAAGTTCCTTGAAAGGAGACATTCCAATTGACATGTGGTGAGTGGTATTTTTTGTAGTACTTTCTCAAATGAATCCACTCAATCCATGCTGACTACTGACCTGAGACATAGTTCTACAATTATCCCTCTATCCATTTATTCACAACTATAGAAGTTGAGAAAGCTAACTTCATAGACCCCGAAGATCACCTACATGCAAATAACCTGTCACAGAAAGGAAGAGATGGAGACAAAAAATTAAGGGTGCTCTGCAAGCTTCAAGAGAGATTGCATTAGCTTAATTGAAATAATACAAAGAGATCAATCCTTAAAAGGAGATCATGCAAAACCTAAAAGTAACCCTAATAGGTAGACATTTAATAATTAACATAATTATTAAATGTCACAATATGCAAACTAAAGTGAAATCTTAAGAGAGGAATAAAGGTAACTTAATTAACATAATTAAGTTAAAACCTTTACTCTAACACCCCCCCTTAAGATGAGCAAGAGTGCAACTACAAACATGTGCAAGAAAGAAAAGATAACTACAATGCATAAAAGCAAACAAGGTTCTCAGCAACTAGGCCTGATCAGGTACCCGAATACAATCAAATCTCTGTAATGTGGAGAAATAGAGAAAACCTCATAGAAAAAACTCTACTCCAAAAAGAGATAAAAGACATGAAGAACATCACTAAAGCAGAAGAAGCTACAAACAATTGTCAAAAGATGACTGCTATGGTGCTGAAGAACATCCTCTGAAGATAGGATGATCAGGATCAAGAAGACAACAATTTGCATGAGTGCCCCCAATGACACTACTCGAATCAGATGGAAAACAAAAGCAAACACCTAGAATGAAGATACAAATGGCACAAGTACCAATAGTTTGAAGAACACTAATCAACTAAAAATGGAGGATTCCTTCCAAGGTGAAACCAAGGAAGCATTAGCATGAACAGTATAATACCCCCCCAAAATGCTGGCTGGGAGAGCCTGACAAATCCACTGAAATGTTGTGTAACACCCTGTAGTGCATGAAAGAGAAGAAACAACATCTAAAAGTGCATAAGAAAGCACCTGCAATTGAAAAAGTGGTGTGCATAACAAAGCACACATGCATGAGGCTGAAATCATATAGATCCACTGTCATCATGGAGGGACACTCACCGGAAAAAGGTGTGATGGAAAAAACAAAGGCAATACACAACCCCCCCATGGCACTTTATAATACAGTACGAGTACAAAATATGGCACAACCTTATGTGCAAAATCCCCAAAATACATGTATAATAGTGTGGCACTTTATCTCAGTGTGTTTACATAGAAAATAATTCTTACAAATGATGCTCAAAATATCATAAAAAGACACAAGGCTGGAAATACATGAAGAATAGCCAAAAATGAAGCATCCCATGCAAACGAGAAGTTCCCAAGAGCTAATATGTCCAAGTAATTCACCAAAGTGTGAAAACACAAAAAATTGAATAAAATATACCTGGAGTGAAATCTAGAAAAATTGCATGGATGAAACTGAAGAGCTTTGAAATACAGTTCCAATGCCGCTGCGATCATGAAAAATGGAGAAACTGGTCAAAAGTTACGAGCTCAAGACTGAAAATAGCTCCTTCAACTTCAATTGGTTGTAGAATGCATGAAAAGAAAAATGAAGTGATGAGACCTACACCACTATAAATTTGATGGAATCGTCTTTTCGACGATATCTCATTTGCCAAAAAATGATATCGTATGCCCAAGTTATGGCCTTTGGAAGAAAACAGCTCCAAAGGGGAAAAAAGCCAGTGCGGTATTAAATTTGACGGTCATACGGTTGTTGCAGCAAAACTTCAAGCTTAAATTTGACTACCAAATGGCCGTCGGCGCACATGCATAACTAAGCTTATTAAAAAAAATTGTTTTTTTTTTAAAAAGCAATTAAAAAAAATTCAATGAAAAGCTTTGATTGTTTTAAAAAAAAAATCATAAAAAAAAGGGCCATGGGAAGGTATGCCTGCATAGGTTTGTGCAAGTCAGTACCTGCACAGTACCTTGTTCAGGTACGTACCTTAGGTACTTTGTTACTTTTTTGTTTTAAAAAACAAAAACTTTTTTTTAAAATCAAAAAACTACAATTTTTTTAAGTTTTTCTAAAAAACTTTTTGAATGATTTTTTGTTTTTAAATTTGCAGAAAAAATCAAATGATTTTTGTTTGTTTTTTTAAATCACCTAGAACTGCGTGTAGACGGCGAACAGGGATGTACAGATAAATTTTGTTTGCCTCACGAACAGCTGATGTCGAATATAGGCGAGTTTATAGTCTATTTTTAGGTTTTTGGCCGCTCCGAACGCAATGGTGAGGTTTGTTTGGGCTCAAAGTGCTCCAAAAATTTGAGCACCCCTGGATCTTGCAAAAAAATCCCTTTCTTCAAACCCTCACAGATCTGACAAACGGAAGCCAATTTTGACGAAACAAAGGCTGATCTTGACTATTCCAGCAACTCTAGATTCAATGGAGAGATCTGATTTGACTCTGGATGCACCGAAAACACCCACCTCTTGGATCAAAAAAGGAAAAACCCCAAACCCTTGAAGCTCCAAAAAAATATTTCAAAACACAAACAGGAAGCAGCAGGTTTGGAGCTCTGATACCATGTAGAAGTTAAGAAAGCCAACTCACAAACCCTGAAGATCACCTACATGCAAATAACTTGTCACAAAAAGAAAGAGATGGAGACAAAAAAGTAAGGGTGCTCTGCAAGCTTCAAGAGAGATTGCATTAGCTTAATTGAAATAATACAAAAAGATCAATCCTTAAAAGGAGATCATGCAAAACCTAAAAGTAACCCTAATAGGTAGACATTTAATAATTAATATAATTATTAAATGTCACAATATGCAAACTAAAGTGAAATATTAAGAGAGGAATAAAGGTAACTTAATTAGCATAATTAAGTTAAAACCTTTACTCTAACAACAACTTTGATTTTTCCATTAGTTTGTGGATGATAGTTAGTGCTAGGAGTGAGCTTAGTACCAATCAATTCAAATAATTCTTTCTAGAAATCACTAAGAAAATGACTGCCTCTAACACTTACAATGTTTTTAAGTAGGCCATGCAACCTAAAAACCTCTTTGAAGAATAGTCCTACAACTTCTAGATCTTTGAAGTCACTGGGGATTGTAAAGAAATGAGCATATTTAGTTAACCTGTCAACTACATCATAGATACAATATTTTTCTTGCACTTAAGGAAATTTGGTAATGAAGTCCATGGATATGCTCTCCCACTTATGATTTGGAATGGGAAGAAGTTATAGTAGTCCGACAGGGAATTGTTGTTCCCCTATTTTTTTGTTGGCATGTGAGACATTCCATAATGTGTGAGAGAACATTATATTTGAGGTCCTTCCAAACAAACCTCTCTTTGATCTACCGATAGGTCTTATAGTATCTAAGATGCCCTACTATTGGTGCATTGTGGTAATCCTCCAAAACCTTTTCTTCCACCTTAGATCTAGGGGTTAGGAACAATCTATTTTTGAAGAGAATCAAACCTTCCACCACTACATAACTTTCATCCATCTCCGCACCTTCTAGGATTTCGGTAGTGAAGGTGTCTTTAGCGTACTCCTTCATGATGGATTCCTTCCAAGCAACTAATGTAATGGTCACATGACAAATCATGGGTCTCCTTGAGAGTGCATTTTCCACTACACTCTTCTTCCCCTTGACATATTCAATGTAAAAATCATATTCCTAAAGTTTTCTTAACCACTTTTTCTACTTATCATTTAGGTTCTATTGAACCAAAAAGAACTTTAGACTAGTATGGTTTGATTTGACCACAAATCATCCACATACTAGGTATTTTCAAAATTTCTCTAAGGAATGTATTATTACCAACATATCTTTATCATATATGGAATAACCCCTTTTGGTATCTCTCAACTTTTTTCTCTCAAAAGCTATAGGATGTACCTTCCAAGAGAGGAAAGCTCCTATTCCTTCACTAGATACATCACTTTCAACCACAAAAGAAAGTGAGAAATCAAGAATTGCAAGTACCAGAAAAGAACTCATTACCTCTTTCATCTTTTTTAAATGTTCCTTATCTCCTTCTATCCACTGAAAGGACCCTACCTTAGTCAAATTTTTGACTGGTTTTTTTTGAGAAAACATCTAACAAACCTATGGTAGTAACTACAAAGTCCAAAGAAACCTCTCAACTATGATAGATTTGTAGGAGGCAACTAATATTGGATGGATTGGATATTCTACTTGTCAACTTGAACTCCCTTAGCACTAATGACATGACCCAAATATAATATCTCCTTCAATCCAAATTCGAACTTGGATAGCTTTAAAAAAATATGACGCTTCTTTAGAATTCCTAGAACCGTGTGTAGGTGTTGCAAGTGCTCCTCCCTTTTTCTATTGTAGATCAATATGTCTTCAAAGAAAAAAAAACAAAAAATTTCTCAATTTCTTACCAAAGACATGGTTCATGCATGACTAGAAGGTTTTCAAAACATTGGTTAAACCAAAATACATGACCAAGAACTCAAAATTCTCATAGTGACACTAGAAAGCAATCTTTTGCACGTCTTATTCTCTCATGTAGATCTTATGGTATTTAGATCTAAGATCAATCTTTGAAAAATAAACTATTCCATGAAGTTCATCAATCAAATTATCTATCTAGGTTATGGGGTATCCATTCTTGATGGTATTCTTGTTCAATGCCCTATAGTCTATACGCATCCTCAAAGTGTCATCCATCTTCTTTACCAACACTACAAAAGATGAAAATGGGCTGGAGCTTGGCTTGATGTATCCTTTATCCAAAAGTTCCTTGATTTCCTTCTCTATCTCCTCTTTATGCATCCAAGGATGGTGGTAAGAAGTGGTCATGACTGGCTTGCATCTAGGTTCAAACTCTATGATGTGTTGGAATCCTCTATCTAGTGGTAATTCAAGAGGAATATCACTGGAAACCAAACTATGCATACCTAGAATTTTTTGTATATCAACATAAACTTTCTCATTCTTACTAGTGGTATATTCTTTTTAGAATCAGGAAAAAATTGGTAGCCCAAGCAATGTGGCTTCTTCGGAATAGTCTCTCCATTCTCCTAGATGAGACTACTTACATACCTCCATTTTCTATTCCTTTTTAGGATTGCATCCTTCCCAATGGCTTTAAAATTGAGTTCTATGGTGATAGTTTGTAGTGTACTCTCCCAAGGAGTGTAACCACTGCACACCCAAGATTACATCAATATCACCCAATCCAATAACATAAAAATCATGACATACCATATGATCTCCAAAAGTTACTTTTGACTTCCAGATCTTCTTCTTGTAGGGTAGGTTATATCCATCAACCATAGTGATAGTGAATCCTTCAAAGTCCTCCATATCCAATTCCCTTCTTCTCACCATACCTTTGTCAATGAAGTTGTGATTATCTCCACCATCAATCAAAATATTTACTCTTTATCCAAAAATAACCCCTTAAACTTTGAACGAGTGATATCTATGTCCACCAAAAAAAGATGCCAAAATACCTCCATCTTCTTTCTCCTTGTCTTCTTCCCCTAAATCAAAGTCATTCAGATCATAGAATTCATCAAACTCTTCTGACTCAGAGTCATTGTTAGAGGTGACCTCTATGTAGTGAACTTGTCCCTTTCCAAGACATCTATGTCCTAGAACCCATGGTTCTCTACAAGAGAAGAAAATATTCTTCCTTCATAGTTCATTCCTTGTCTTTTCATCTATCTTCTTTTCCATATTAGGAGCTCCATTATTGGCTGCAGGTACTAGTGCAAGTTGTGATCTCTTTTGAAATCCCTTTTGATGCCATATGTTATGTTTTGTTTGTTGATGAAACAAATTCCTAGGAATTGATGGTTCGAGGGTTAAAGCCCTTTCTATATCCTCTTGAAGAGAGGTAGGTGCAAAGGATTTCACAAAACCCCTAAGAGGTTCAGTGAGTCCCAAGATGAAAAGATGCACTATCATCTTCTCTGATAGTTATGGAACCATCACCACCATTTTGAAATTATATAATGTAATCATCAATTGAATTGTGTTGTTTGATCATGGCCAACTTGATGAAATACTCTTCTTCATCCTTCAGTTCAAATATGTCAAGTATCCTCTTCTTGAATTCATCAAATATTTGTATTTGATCATGGCCTAGAGTATTGTGACCATGAAACCACCATTCATTTGCTTCTCCTTATAGATTTAGGGAGGAAAATTGAACTGCATCTTTCTCAGTCATAGGGTTGAGCATTAAATAGGTTTCCATCTTTTGTAACCAAGCTCTTGCTGAGATATTATTAATCCTATCAAAAAAAGCCATTGCAAGCTACCCCAACTTGTGCTTTAGGTCCTTTCTCTTGTACAGTCCTTTCTTTTTTGGTTTTCTTTTCCTTACAGCTTCCATGTATTCTTCCCAAGAAAAATCTGATTTGATTTCATCTGGTAGAGATTCATATTCTCCATTCCACTTACAAATCTTTTTTCGATTGAAAGCACTAGTTTCTACTAGTTCACCCCTATCTTGTTCAACTTTTGGAAGGAAGAGATTCTTTGAAGGACCTATGGTATCACTATTGGTCCTACGATCACGTCCACCATTTTTGGATGATGCTTCACCTCTGGGACCATTTTGATTCACATTTCCTCCTGATATTTTATCTGCCAAGATCTTCAAAACATCCCTTGCTTCTACTAGGGTTGTGGGGATATCCTTTAATCTTCTTGTGATCTCATGAATTTTAGTGATTTTTTCTTTGATTCTTTCTTCTTCCTCAACCATTTATCACTCCTTAGGATCTAGATCTTGATCTTGATCTTGATTTAGCTTCCACAATCTATTATGATATATAGTTTTCTTATCACTCAACACCAAAACATTAGTGAAACCCTAGATCCCATGTTGGAAAAATGAAAAAGAACATCTCATTTTGTTACTTTGTGTTGTCATTGATTGCATCATGATATATGAGTTCTATTTTCAAGATCAAGACTGAATTTATTCTAGTGTTCTAGTCTGGTATCTAAACCGGTATTTTGCATAGATCCTTCGGTATTTTGGTTTACATTTGTTTGCTGGGAATTCTTGTTGTTGGCAGCTTTTGGAAAATGGTTTGTAGATGTTGGGAGAATGTACATTCAATATCTCATGTATCCAGTTGCTCGTATGGTGTATCAATGTTACACTGGTATTTTCATTTGTGGTATTAGGTCTATCCCTGGCCGACCTAATGGATGCATTGTGTAATGGTGAAATAATTTTTCATGCAGATATATGTGTGACCTATTTTAGGTCCTTTCCAACATAATGTAGAATGCTAGAGATTTGAATTATCTTCTTGAAATATTTTTTGTGAATGCTTGAACCCGACAATTGGTATTTTTTTTGGTAAATAAGAAGTGCATCTAATTAGGCCAACCTAATTGATGCTTGGGGAAAGATCAGATCTATATATATTGATAATCTTTGAAGTTTGAAGACATGAATTTTTGTGTGATGTGAATGTGAATAAGAGTGAATATGATGAAGTGTGTTAAGCTAGTTTACTGAGCTACATGAGAACTGAATCTGTACTCCATCAGTTCATTTTTTGGTTGTAAGCCATTTTTTGTCATTATAATTTTGTAGGTAGTGAGCCTTTGTTTCTAGAAAGTGAGTCCTAGTAGTGAGCCACCCATTTTGTAATATTTTATAACCGTTTATACTATATTGAGAGCTAACACTCACCGTGGTTTTTCCCATTTTGGGTTTTCCACGTAAAAATCATGGTGTTCATGTGTTCTCTAATTTCATGTTCAGTTAATTCCTTTAATTATCCTTGCTATTGTATGCATTGGAATAATTGGATGGTATCTAATCAAAAAATTTAAGAAAATACTAATTCACCCCCCCTCTCAATATCTTGGAAATTTAACAATTGGCATCAGAGCTCGATTCCTTCAGAGAAGCCTAACAACTTGAGGGAGATCTTGAAGATGGAAGAAATGAATGAAAAAGGAGAGCTCCAGACTGCTCTTGAGGATCTTGACAAAGTTGAAAGAGAAAACATAGATCTAAAAGAAAATATTGAAGATGCAAATGAATGTGTCCAAAAATTAAAGGAGCAATTGAAAAATTTCAAAGATAGGCATAAGGAAGTAACTAATCAATTGAAAAAGATTAATGAAGATCTTTTTGGTTTGAAAATACATGTAGAAGAGAAGAAAAGAGTTGAAGAATGTCTGAACAAGTTGGTACAAAGAAAATCTGAAGATTGCACCAAGCTTGAACAAGAAGTTATGAACTTGAAAGTAGATCTAGAGAAGGAAAAACTCTATGAAAAAATTTCAAATCCAACTCAGACAGGCTTGATGAACTGATTGCAGGATAGAAACAAAGTAAAGACAAAGGTGGTTTAGGAAATGATACTAGTGAATGTTCTAAAGTTGTGAAAAATCAAAAGAATCTAAATAAAGGAAAGTAGAAAGGAAATTCAAGGAACTCTGCTAGGCAACTTCCAGTGAGAAAGCTTAATGCACAAAGGTATCCTTCTTTTAATGGAACTTGTTTTTCATGCAATAAATTTGGTCACAAAGCAACAAAATGTAGGATTAGGATGAATCAGTTCCCTGGTTCTACTGGTCAATGTTTTGCATGCAAAATAATTGGACATAGTGTAGACACATAAAAATAGACTAGACCCACAAACCACATTCTTCTATGTCGAACATCTTTTTAACATAATTTAAATATTTATTTATCTCCTTTGGTTCAATTTCAACTATTAATTAAATAATTTTTAATTATTTAATTAATTCATGTCTTTTATGCCTCCTGGATATTTAATTAAATAAATTATATTTTATTTAAATACGTCGCTAATGTCTTATGTCCCTCTATAATTAAATAAATTCTTAAATTTATTTAATTATTATCCACTCTAGCTTTTTCTAATTTAGGTCTTTCTATAATTAAATAAATCTCTTTGATTTGTTTCATTATTATCCACATTAGCTTTTTCTAATTTTAAATAAAGACATTTATTTAAAATGGTCCACTTTCTATTTTCTTTCTCCAAGTATCATCTAAAATTGACTTTTCTATAAAAAGGAAAATTTTATCTCATTTGTCATCTCTCTCACTTGCAATTTCTGAAAACACTTGCAACAACATTAGAATCCTTCAACATTTTCTTAGGGCATTGGCATATTCATAGGTTGCTCACATAGAATTTGAGGGAAAACACATATTTTCAACAAATAGAGAAGGTGTAATGGAGGTCAATCACAGAGTTTGAAGATATTTGGTGAGATTATTCCTTATTTTTTCATTATTTCCTCATTTGTGCTACTTTTCTTTCTTTGGGTTTTGTTTATTTATGCACTAATCTGCTAACCTAGAATTTTACCATAGTTACATTGGTGAACCCGACACCAAAATTGAGCATTTTGTTTTGTTTCGTACATTTTTTTTTCATTTTTGTAGGTACAAGTATGACGCAATGCATTTACTATTTTCTGAGCCATGTTTGTATTTCCATGATGCATTTGCATTTTTGAACGATGCATATGCTCTGCTATCACACATCCGCTTTGTAGAACGCCACATTCGCCATCCTGTGATGCATTTTCTTTGTAGGTAGATGCATTTGTCTACATATTTCAACCCTCAGCCCTAAGACACATATGACTTTTAGAATAACGCATTTTCTCTGCTGTGAAGCATTCGTCTAGTAAATTTTTCTTTTCGGATTTTGCATATTTTTTCCAAATTTCTCTTTTTCATTTAGTAGCATAGAGGTTTTTGGTTACTAATTTTCTATTTCTAGCTTGTGGCGAGGATTCTAACCTTGTTTTTGTTGATCTTTTTTTATCTCATTTTCAATTCCTTAAGGGAAACAATCAACAAACAACAACTTGCATTTACATTTATAAGGCTAAAATGAACATGCATGCACACTCATGGGTTTAAACTGAACACAATCATTTATTGAAACTCATATGATTAAAAAGAACTTGCATCCTTATGTCATGAGTTTAAAATGAACTTTTTTTTTCTCACATCATGTTAAAAATTTAAAAAGAGCAAAGTGTCTTAAGTGTCCTCACATTACAATTTTTTATAACTAAAAAGAACAAGTTTCTACAATTGTGTAACCCAATTCAATAATAGAAGTATCCTCTTCCCTTGCATACTTGTGCAATCTTGGGTGCAAGAGAAAATATTATTGACTCTAGGAATTGGGCCTTCTTTGGTGGGAAAAAGTACTCACCCCAAGGTAACTCAAACCGGCAACGAAGCTCTTTAGTTGAGCTACTCCCGATCAGTATACAAATGTGAATCCTATTGGAAAGCTTAGGATTATGAGTGTGAATGTGTCACACGGACAAGTGAATTCCCAAAAACCCTATTGAGCACAACCTCTTCAGGCTAGAATTCCTCCTTATCAGAGCTAATCTTGCCCCATGTGTGGCCACTCGAACGGGTGCCCTTACTAAAAACTTTTTGTCTAGTTTTCAAAATCCATCTATTTGGTAGCATAGCAATAGTCATTGCCAAGGCATCCACATTATCATAGTTCTTAGTAGAGGTGATAAGTCTTCCATGGGAGTTTTATGGAGACTTTAAGCTTGGTTGACCCAAGAAGTGAGTGCAATGTAAGGGGGAGCCTATGTGGCCAAGCTTATGAATTCACCTGCTAAGAATAAGTGTAGTTGGGGAAACCCACGTGGAATCTAGTGAATATAGTCCTTGCCTAACCTAGGGTTGTGCTCTTCTTCATTGTGCATGTTTTCAAATATTCAAAAGACATTGCATTTTCTAAGTGTTTTCTGAGACATTGAACATATAAACATCATTAACAAATCTGGATAAACACATTCAAACTAAAATAAATTCAAAATCTATCAAAATTTGCAAGAAAATTAGACTTTTTCCATTTTATAATGCATCTAAGACATACTGCAATGCATTTGACCTATTGCATCACTTTTTCCAAACTATAAAACACATCTGACTATATTGCATCACATTTTTTGTCCAAAATACCGCATTTGAACTTATGAAATGCATTTTCTATCCTAAACCACGCATTTGATTGCTCTGCAATGCAATAATCTTCCAAAGAAAATAAAATGACACCCTAAACCATATATGTTGGCTAAAAACCACACATCTACTTTAACTATGACACAATTGACCTCCTACAATGCATTTTCCATATCTTGCAACACATTTTCTTGTCATAAGAAGAATCAGTCAAAACCTGAGACCAAACACTATCAAAATGTTGCAATACATCTATATTTTTGTGACACAATTGCTTCCTTTAATGACACATTTATATCCATGTAACACAATTGCTACCTATAACAACACATTTTCATTTTGGTGACACATTTGCCTATCATTTTGAAAAATCACAATCACTGTCCAAGTCTAAAATCGGGCACTTTCAATCTATTTTTAGGCATCTTTTCCTCAATACTCTTTGTCCAAAATCAACAAACAACATACTTTAGGATTGAGTCATACCTTTGCATTGTCATTCTTTAGACTTCGCTATCATGTCTTCCATTGACCTTGATTTTCTTGCTAGTCAAGTTGAATACAAATTGCTCTATAATAGACAATACCAACAAGCCTTGGATTTCAAAAGAAAATTCCTCTAGTTCAAATACCAATGCCCTTTCTACCAACAATCTATCAGTCATAGTTCTCCATCCATCAACCCTCACTATCAAAAGTCCCTTAACATAAATCCTTCCATTAAGTCACAACAAACATCCACTTATTGTCCTTATCCCAACTTTGACAAGGGAAGTCAACTATCCACTAATTCCTTTCAAGCCTCCAAGTCCTACCCTAGTCCTCCATCCCCTAACTCATTCCAAACCTCCCTATCCTATTCTAGTTCATTATTAATCAATCCATTTCAACCCTTCACATCCTATCCTAGTCAATCCTACACTAATCCAATCTAAGCCTCCATTTCTTATCCTAGTCCATCATCCACTAACCCCTTTCAATTCCCCATGTCCTATCCTATTCATTCATCTATTAATCCTTTCCAAGACACCTCGTCCCAACAAACATCTAGTCATGCAACTGCTATCATTGTCCAAAGTCACATTGCATTACCTAAACTTGAGGATGCATGTCAAGATGAAAACCCAAGGAATGATGTCACAACTTCACCTTCATGTCAAGATCAAAGTAGTCCATCCCATGACCCCATCCTTAAATCCATTCAAGAAGTCCTCCTAGACAATCACGACATCCAAAATACACCTATCTTTGACAAAGATTCCAATCCCAATCATATCATCCAAGACAATCCCATCTTTGACCAAGACACTACCATTGACCAAGAAGTCCAAAATGATCCCCTCCTTGAGCTTTATGCCATCCATGATCAAAATTGATCTGGGGGACAATTTTTTAGTGAAAATTGAAGTGTTCCCAATGCTCCAGATTTTAGCACCATCAGAAAGATAACGATGTCCTGATTCCAACGCAACTTGAACAGGGCGAAAAGGACTCCATTTGTGCAAGTTACGGCCGGTCAAACTTCCAGTCAAACTGGCTTCAGGGGTGTCCAAAAGGTGAAAAATGATCTCATAAATCGACAGAACCAGCATCATCGTGAAGAGCTCGTCGAGACGATTCCGACGGCATTCGTTTCATCGAAATCCGACATTATATGCTCGAGTTAGAAGCAGTCAAAGTTCGGTTGACTTGAGGGTATAGATGATGACGTCATCATGCTGACGTGTCAGTTTGTACTGTACAGATTCCACATGGGTGAATTTTTGCATAACACGTGGCAACTAATTCAAATGGTACGGACCAATCAGAGGGTGACACGTGTCCAGCCGTACAGTACGGCATCATAAGTGGCAGCCCAGTCAGCACACGTTGACAGCTATGTCAGCTTCTTCGTCAGCGGACACATCAGCACCAGCGGGCAAATTAGATAGTGACATGTGTCCTCAGTTCTTCAGTGGTCGAGTTGGTTTGTTTTAACAAAAATTTGTTGGGGTTTGACCCCGCGATCTCCGCTCGGCCAGTTGAGCCGTTCACCGTTGCACCGGCGAGCTCGCGTCAATTCATATATGGGGAGCATTTGTTTTGTTGTTCATTGATTTGGGTATTTGTTATAAGGCAAGGCCGGCGGGGTTGGAACCGCTGACCCCATGGCCACTAAAACATATATCCACCATTGCACCCGCAAATGCTTTGAATAGCATGTTGTTAGCAGATGTTTTTGTTGTTTAAGACTTGTGGAGTTGGGTATAAGGCATGGCCAGTGGGGTTGGAACCGCCGACCACACACTTAACAAAATAATATGCCACCGGTGGACCATGCGGACTGCCTTATACATATATAGGCAACGGCTCCTTTTGTTACAGTACTGTCAACCGAACCTTAAACAAATGGCTAAATAAGCCATAAACAAGCACAACAACCTAACCATAAATCAAAACCAGAAGCTAATAGAAGACAAATGAGATATTGTACGAGTTGGTAAGGGGGTTATGCATTTAATTTGATGGTTAAGCCTAATTAGGCAAATTTTATGTATAAAAAGAGGGGTGTAGGCCTTGTTTTCCCAAGTCTAGGTGGTGAGAACGAGAGAATGCTCGGGAGATTTTGCAGACATTTCCGCACATCAGAGGAATGTTATGCTGCTGTGCTTGAAGGAGATAGTCCATAAAGCAATTGTAACTGATTTTGGAGTATAATCAGATCGGTCACTCCGTTGGAGAGGGGCCCAGAGACGTAGTCCTTAAGGACGAACTCCGTTATCAATTGTGTTTGTCTCCTCTTTATTTTCTCTCTTTCTTTCCAGTTCATTATCTTGGAAATTACATTATGTTCATTTATTCATTTGAGCATTTTATTAAGTGATCTTTTATGTTATGCATTCTAAAAGCAATTGTCCTAGATCCTAAATAGATCAAGTTGGTATCAGAGCTTTGTGTGTGGCTAGTATTGCATAAATTGAATGCTAACGAGATCCAGGTTGCAATGAGGCGAAGGAGAACTTGAAGAGTATAATCTAGAGATTGGAAGACGAAGAGCTAATCAACCATCACAGATGGAAGCGAAAGAAGGTGGACAAAGTTCAGAGCTCAGTGACAAGGATTTCTAGAAGCTATTTCTTGACATGAAGATGATGGTGGATGAACTTTATGCAGAAAAGAAGAAGTGCGAAAAGGGAGGTTCTTCAAAGAAGCAGGAAGATCAGAAAGACACAGAGGAGAAAGCTCCAGAAACTCCTCCTCCATCTTCTCCCTCTTCTTCTTCTCCCCCTTCTCCTCCTTCTCTTTCTCCTTCTTCTAATGTAAATCCATTTAAGAGAAAATCTAAGCCTGTAATTAAGCTTGATGTAAAATTTGAGTTACCTAAATACTATGGGGAGTTAAATGCTGAGAAGTTAGACGATTGGGTCCAACAAGTAGAAGTATACTGTAGGATTCAAGGCCTAGTAGAAGATGCTTCTAGGATTCAATTAGCAACTCTCAGTTTGGGAGGTACAACTGGTGGGAGAGTAAAACTCAGGAAGAAATTGCTCGCCATGGTCAAGTTAATATGTCTTGGATGGAGTTTGTTGCTGCCCTTAGGAAACAATTCTATCCTTTAGGTTACATGCAACAGTTAACCATGAATTGGCAAACCTTTAGGCAAGGTAAGGGGCAGTCTGTCCAGGATTATACTCATGAGTTTAGAAAATGGGCCATTGCTCTAAATGTTCCCTTGTATACCCAAGACACATTACTTAAGTATATTGGTGGTTTACATTCTTACCTTAGGCACACTATTTTGATGTTGAGTCCCAACAATCTAGACGAGGTGTCTGTTCAAGCTACTCATATAGAGTCAAGGGGTAAGAACACTTTTAGTGATAACTTTTCCAAGAAGCCATCTAAGTTTGAGGGTAAGTCTAAAGGGAAAGAAAAAGACAAAGATAAAGGCAAAGGGAAGAAGACAGCTACAGCTAAGAAAGAGGGTGAGAAACCCACATGCTCCCATTGCAAGAAAGAGGGGCATGATGATTCAAGATGTTGGAAGCTTCATCCTGAGTTGAGGCCGAAAAGATATGGAGGTAATAAAGGAAAGCAAAAGACTACTGCAGTGGTTCAACAGGATCTTGGTTCTGACTCCGGAGATGAGACAAAGATTGTTGCTACCTAGAATCCAAGGTAAAGGGAAAGGTATATCTCTCTCTTCTGATGCAAGTTTTTCTAATGCCAGTGCAAGTACAAGTAAAGAATCTTCTCCTAAGGTTGATAAGCAAAGAAATGAATTGTTTCACATTTGTGTTGTAACAAAACACACTAAGGTTGATACTCTGTTTGATACGGGTTCACAAGTCAACTTAATATCTGAAGAAGTTGTAAAGAAACTTAATTTGGCTACAACACCTCATCCGAAACCATATCCACTTGGATGGGTTTGCAATGATGCTCAACTACAAGTAACTAAACAATGTAAATTGAGATTTGCTATCACTGCAAACTTTGTAGATGAGGTAGAAGTAGATGTGGTCCCTTTGGATATTTGTGGGCTTGTGTTAGGGAGTCCTTATCTTTATGATAGAAAAGCAATCTTTTATAGGGGGAGAATAAGTATCATCTTTTTAAAGATGGGGTAGAATACATTGTACGGGCACATAAGGTGAAGACTAATCTTACACTAGTTAATGCTGGTCAAATGAAGAGGTTGGTCAACTCAAGTAAGAACTTTGTATTGATGCTTGTAAAAGCCAAAGAAGATGATAAATCTGAGGCCTTCAAGGGGTGTGACCCAAAACATAAAACTGAAATGGTCAAAATTATTTGCTTATGATGACATGTTTCAGGAACCGAAAGGGTTACCACCCAAGAGAGAGATACAGCATGAAATCTAGTTATAGCAGGATGTGCCACTTCCTAATATTGGCATGTACCATTTATCAGTTATGCAGAATGAGGAAATTAAAAAGCAGGTTCAAGAGTTGGTGGAAAAAGGAGTTATTCGTCCTAGTACTTCTCCTTGTGGTTCTCCAATTGTGTTGGTTCCAAAGAAAGATGGAACTTGGAGGATGTGCATCGACTACCGCGCCTTGAACAAGATAACGGTAAAGAACAGGTATCCTCTTCCCAGAATTGATGATTTACTTGATCAGTTAAAACATGCAGTTTATTTTACTAAGTTAGATTTGCGAAGTGGTTATCATCAGATAAGAATTGCAGAAGATGATATTGGAAGACTGCATTTAAGACAAAATAGGGACTATTTGAGTGGTTGGTTATGCCTTTTGGGCTTTGTAATGCACCAGCTACCTTTATGAGAGTCATGAATGATGTCTTTCGTCCTTTTATTGATGATTTTGTCATAGTCTATCTAGATGATATCCTTGTATTCAGTCGAACTTGGGAAGATCATGTAAGTCATGTAAAGAAAGTCTTTGATGTATTGAGAAAAGAAAAATTGTATGTAAAGATGTCTAAATGTGAATTTGCTAAGACATTCTTAGTGTACTTAGGCTATGTCATAGGGAGTGGTCAATTGAAAGTAGACCCTGCGAAGGTCAAAGCTATTGTAAAATGGCCTAAGCCAAGTACAGTCATAGAGGTCAGAAGTTTCCTAGGTGCAGTTCAGTACTGGAGAAAGTTTATTGCAATTTTTTCTTATATAGCATCACCATTGCATGCATTGACCAGTACGAGAGCAACTTTTCAGTGGGGAGGTCCATAGCAGAAGGCTTTCGACACTTTGAAGGGAAAGTTGAGCACCAAACCAGTTTTGGCCTTACTAGATCTACATCAACCATTTGAGATCGAGACAGATGCGAGTGGGTTTTCCATGGGAGCAATACTCGTGCAAGGAGGTAAACCAGTTTGCTACCACTCTGAAACTTTTTCAGGAGTAGTAAGTAACTATCCCACTTATGATAAAGAACTTTATGCTTTGGTTCAGAGTGTTAAAAAATGGAAACACTACATAATGGGGAAAGAAACTATAATCCACACTGATCACCAGCCACTTCAGTATTTGCACTCACAAACTAAACTACAACAAAGTAGGCACTTTCGATGGATGAGTTTTTTGCAACAGTTTCATTTGGTTATTAAGTATAAGAAAGGCACCCATAACAAAGTAGTAGACATGCTCTCTAGACCTCCTATGATGAATGCTTTGATAATCCTTCAGAATAGTTCTATGGTTCATGAAAGTTTTCAGGAACAATATGCTAATGATGAGAACTTTAAGGATATCTATGCTGCTTTAATGAAAGGTAAACATGTAGAAGAGAAAGATTATTATGTGCAGGATAAACTGTTATATCACTTGGGAAAATTATGTGTTCCAAAGGATGAACAAGCACAGGTTATTAGAGAAGCACATACCTCATTGATTGCAGGACACTTTGGGGTAAACAAAACATTGACTCAGCTGCAGAAATATTGTTATTGGCCTCGTATGCAAGAAACTATAACTAAGTATATTAGAGGTTGTGTTATGTTTGCAACTAGTAAGCCTAGTAACAGGAAGTTGGGTTTGTACACACCTCTACCTGTACCTTCTCGTCCATGGGAAAGTGTGTCAATGGAATTTGTTGGGGGGTTACCTATGTCTAGGAAGGGACATGATTATTTGTATGTAGTAGTTGATCGGTTCAGCAAAATGTGTATCTTAATGCCATGTAAAAAGCAAGTCACTGCTGAACTGACAGCTCATATGTACTTTCAATTTGTATGGGTTCATTTTGGGTTACCTACTTCTATTGTATCTGGATCGAGATTCTCGATTCTTGGGGAATTTTGGTCAGCTTTGTGGGGACTCATGGACACCAAACCGAAGAAGAGTACATCCTTCCATCCACAGACTGACGGACAGACAGAGGTTGTAAACAGGACAGTTGTGCATCTACTCAGAGGTTACTGCAGTAAGCATCCTAAGTTGTGGGATGAGAGTCTTCATTATGTGCAACATGCCTACAATCATGCAGCACACTCTTCTACTAAGAGGTCTCCTTTTGAGACATGCTTTGGTTATGTGCCCAAGACACCGATGGATTTTGCTTTTGGGAAAGATGATGTTGAAGATGGACGCCATGATGCAGAGAAGGCTTTGAAGTTCATCCAGAAATTCCAAGCAATTCATCAGGCAGTGGAAGCACGGTTGGAATAGAGCCAAGCAAAATACAAGGTTCGCCATGACAAGCATCACACTGATCATCATTTTCAGGTTGGAGATAGAGTTTGGTTACACATCAGCAAGGAAAGGATGTAAGGTGAAGGTAAAAAGCTTAAGCCAATTAGGTATGGTCCTTTTGAGATCCTTGAGAAGATTGGTACCAATGCCTTCCGCCTCAATCTTCCTCCATACATGCATATTTACTCAGTTGTCAATGTTGAAAATTTGAAACTCTATGAGCCTCCAATGATCCTAGATGAAGTCACAGACATTCAAGTTCCATCAGTTGATGACCTTTCACCAGAGTACATGTCAGAGTTGCCAGAAGATGTTATTCTCGATAGGAATGTCAGAACTTCACGAAGAGATGTTGAGTACCTTAGAGTGGGCCTGAAGGGGATGCATCCAAGCAAAGCAAGATGGATGGAGATTGGTAAAGTGAGGGAACTTTACCCTCACTTACTTTCCAAGTAATCAAACTTTCAGAGGTCCAAAATCTCTCCAGTAGGGAGGCCTGATCCGGGGGACAATTTTTTAGTGAAAATTGAAGTGTTCCCAATGCTCCAGATTTTAGCACCATCAAAAAGAGAATGACGTCCTGATTCCAACGCAACTTGAACGGGGCAAAAAGGACTCTGTTTGTGCAAGTTACGACAAGTCAAACTGGCTTCAGGGGCGTCCAAAAGGTGAAAAAAATGATCTCAGAAATCGACGGAACCAGCATCATCACGAAGAGCTCGTCGAGACAATTCTGATGGTATTCTTTCGTCGAAATCCGACATTGTATGCTCGAGTTAGAAGCAGTCAAAGTTCGGTTGACTTGAGGGTACAGATGATGACATCATCATGCTGACGTGTTAGTCCGTACTGTACGGATTCCACATGGGTGAATTTTGGTGTAACATGTGGCAACTAAGTCAGATGGTACGGACCAATCAGAGGGTGACACGTGTCCAGCCGTATAGTACGGCATCACAAGTGGCAGCCCAGTCAGCACACGTCAACAGCTACGTCAGCTTCTTCGTTAGTGGACACATCAGCACCAGCGGGCGAATTAGATAGTGACATGTGTCCTCAGTTATTCGACAGTCGAGTTGGTTTGTTTTAACAAAAAAATTTTAGGGTTTGACCCTGCGATCTCCGCCCGGCCAGCCGAGCCGTTCACCGTTGCACCAGCGAGCTCGCGTCAATTCATATTGGGGAGCATTTTTTTTGTTGTTCGTTGATTCGGGTGTTTGTTATAAGGTGAGGCTGGCGGGGTTGGAACTGCCGACCCCACGGGCATTGAAACATATATCCACCGTTGCGCCTGCAAATGCTTTGAATAGCATGTTGTTAGCGGATTTTTTTGTTGTTTAAGACTTGTGGAGTTGGGTATAAGGCGTGGCCAGCGGGGTTGGAACCTCCGACCATGCACTTAACAAAATGATATGCCACCAGTGGACCACGCAGACTACCTTATACACATATAGGCAACGGTTCCTTTTGTTATAGTACTGTCAACCAAACCTTAAACAAATGGCTAAATAAGCCATAAACAAGCACAACAACCTAACCATAAATCAAAACCAGAAGCTAATAGAAGACAAATGAGATATTGTACAAGTTGGTAAGGGGGTTATGAATTTAATTTGATGGTTAAGCCTAATTAGGCAAATTTTATGTATAAAAAGAGGGGTGTAGGCCTTGTTTTCCCAAGTCCAGGTGGTGAGAACGAGAGAATGCTCAGGAGATTTTGCAGACATTTCCACACATCAGAGGAATGTTATGCTGTTGTGCTTGAAGGAGATAGTCCATAAAGCAATTGTAACTGATTTTGGAGTATAATCGGATCGGTCACTCCGTTGGAGAAGGGCCCGGAGACGTAGTCCTTAAGGAAAAAATCTGTTATCAATTGCATTTGTCTCCTCTTTATTTTCTCTCTTTCTTTCTAGTTCATTATCTTGGCAATTACATTATGTTCATTTATTCATTTGAGCATTTTATTAAGTGATCTTTTACGTTATGCATTCTAAAAGCAATTGTCCTAGATCCTAAATAGATCAAAAATAGCGCATCCATTTCCAAAAATGAGACACTTTCCTCCAAGGGACACATAGATGATCTCTCTCAAGAACAAGAGTCTTCTACCATGGACATATTTGCAAATGACCAAGCTACAGCTGAATTCACTGGACTCTATGACAATGACCATAAAGATGGTTTCAACATCGACTTGGAAGCACAAATAAAATCATTTGAATTTGGCATGTCACAAGATTAGACTAAAGATGTTAATCAAAAATATGTCCCACATGTTAATGAAGCTAAGACATCCTATCAAATAGGATCATCCACTTTTGTCAAAGTAGGCTTTCTTGCAAATGAGAAAATTCCAAGCAACGGTGTCCACATACACAATGATGAGTTCATATCTTGCTTTCAAAACAATAAATACTCCTTCACAAACAAAATCTATCAAAGCATGCAATATCAAGGCAAAGGAATAGGCATACATGAACAAGGCATTCTAGAACCAATACAGCTTCAAGAAAATTACAAACACCAAGGTCTTGGATATTCCTTAGTCAACAAATCAAATGATGTTAGTGATGCCTCCTCAATATTGGGGGAAACTTTATATAATAAAAACATCAAAGTAGAGACCATGAGTAATCCTTGTCATAAGGTTGTCCCCAAACAATCCATCCACACCATAAACCATCATCCCAATATGAATAAACCTTCCATTTGGAACCAACAAAACAAAAGTCTTACAAATTAAAAATCTGAAATCAAATGTCAAAGGACATTGAATCGAACAAAAAGAAAAATGGACAAATGAAATTAAAATGGATCCCAAAGAAAAATGGATCAAGCAAAGAAAATATATCAAATTCAAATGTCAATAAAAATGTGGAGTCACAAGACAAGAGGACTCCCACATATAATAAATGTCCACCACCTTTGAAATGTTCATTGAGTAAAGCATATAAAAGTGTTGGTTCCAAACGCCATCCCAATCAAAATTCCAAACCTGGTCATCCAATATCCCAAGTTTGGAAAATAAAAAGTGATTCATCCAAATGTCCAAACAATCCCTCCATATCCACCATCATCCGTTACACTCCTGCCTCTTCCCTAAAGTCCAAACATCCCATGTCACAAATCCACCACATTTTGGCAGAAACTCTTTATCATAAGGACTCTCATGGAACTCTATCGTGATGTGCATATTCTGATAAGGCCAACTCTAGTATCAGAAAGGACCACAATGACACCAATTAGTTGTATGAAAGTGCTATGATCCTAACAAGGAAACTACTTCAAAAAGGGTATTATTGGCATGTCATGGCACCAATCTCTATAGTCGCACCAACAATAGTTTCAGAACAATCAATGAGCATCCAAGACATCCCATCCACATAAAATACAAAAAATTGGAAAATCCAAAAAAAATCAAGAAAATAGTAAAGAGAAAATTTTCATCCAATGGTGAAACCCTGGCAAATAGGCACCTTGGATAAGTACCATGATGAAAACTTGGAAAATAGGTGTCATGTGTAAAATAAATTATTTATGTGGACTTTTACACTTGGGGGCAAGTCATCTCATTTCCCATTCCTTCCTTATGATATTTACATCTGTCCATTTCATTCATATCATTTTCGTCCATTTTTCCACTTACGTTGGTCTTGGCATAAAACATACACACATAAATCATGCTTTGGGAAAACTCTTGACATGCCTATCCTTTGTTCATGCATTATTTGTGAAACATCATGTCATTGCCATAGTCCTTGAAACTCATATGATAATTCCCTCAATCTCATGTCTCCCATCTTTTACCAAGGCCACCTATCATACTTTCATATCTGTCACCTATCTTTTCTTTCCCTTGTCAAACGATCTAAGGATACTTCATCATCCCATTTTAGTCTTGAACAAAGGTCATTCCAATCCTGCTATGTAACCTCCCATGTCAAACAACATCATTATTCTCATGACTCGTTAATTGGTATTCAACTTGACTATGGGCACAATCACATTTGTCCTTGGATTCTTGCATGTAGGAATCATCACATGAATTTGTCACGATATCTAAACATGCCCAAAAAGACAAAAAAAATCAAATATTCAGAAAAAGATTAAAAAAAAAAATCAAATATTCCACAAAAGACCAAAAAAATCAAAATATGTCAAAAGACAAAAAAAATCATAAAATGTCAAAATCCAAAAATCATAAAATGTCAAAATCCAGAAACATCAAAATATATCAAAAATTCGAAAAAAGAAAAACATGTCCAAAACAAAAAAAAACATCCAAATAATTGTCGAAATCCCCAAAAAAAATTCAAATTAGTCAAGTCAGTCTTTTTCATTATCAAACTACATTGCCTCTGTGACTAAAATGTAGGTAAGGCCATTTGTCGATGTTCCCTTGAAACTTCCTCGGTTAGTCCTTTAATAACGATCATGTCAGTCAAATAAGTCAGACATAGTCACACTCACACACAAGAAAACCATTCAAAAATGTCAATGTCTAAATCGTCAACCAATCAGACAACATAATCCAATCGGTCAATAGTCCAAAATTAGACAACATAGTCTAATTAGTCATACAATTAAAATCAATCAAATTGCCAAAACAATGTCAATCTCGTCACTCTTAGGTCCTCTCCTAGTTGTGTCCTTTGACTTGGACCTCGTCAAAATTTCATTTTCCTTTTTCAAGATGTTTCCTTCCTAACAATAGGCCTCATCAAAACTGTCAACATTGTCGAATTGGAAAACCCATCAAAACTGTCCAAATGTCAAACCGTCAAGTAATCAACCTTTGGCACACAAACATTGGCAAACATGATTAAATGGCTGTTAATTTTCCTGGTCTATTTTGTCTTATCTTTTTGTCTCTTGGTCATGTTACTAGCTACCTCAAGGATGTCCCATGAAGTATTTAGAGATCCGATGACCTATTTTGTTTTTCTTTGACTATTGTCTATGGATTGTCTTGGCAAAAATACTAAGGCAACTTAGCTCTTAGTATGAGTTAGGACATTCCTTGTCTGTGACTGTCTGTCTTGCAAGTGGATGACCTTGCACACCTTGGTCTATGTCATACCATGGTGTTTTTCTCTCCATTTGTATCATTTTTACTACCCAATGATGATTCGAGCAACGTCTATTAGTCCTTTGGAAAATATTGAAGGTTCTTTCCCTTCCCACCCTTCTTCGTTTCCCCTATAACATTTTCTTTTCATCCACATCTTTATCATTCTTATCTGTTTAACACTATCCTCGTGTCTTGTATCTCCTAGTCTTCTCTTTTATTTTTGAAAGCCCACTCGTGTTCTCTTAAGCTGACTGTTCTCTCAAGGGGGCATACCACTACCTTCTCATCATCCTTCCTCTCCTCACTCAAGCTGGGGCATCTTTTTGACTAAATTTTCTTTGTCACAATGTGATAAACTGCATTATGACAAAGAGGGGAAAAATGTAGACACATAAATATGGCCTAGACCCGCAAACCACATTCTTCTATGCCAAACATCTTCTTAACATAATTAAAATATTTAATTATGTCCTATGGTTCAATTTCAACTATTAATTAAATAATTTTTAATTATTTAATTAATTCATTTCTTTTATTCCTCCTAACTATTTAAATAAATAAATTATATTTTATTTAAATACGCTGCTAATGTCTTATGTCCCCTCTATAATTAAATAAATTCTTAAATTTATTTAATTATCACGTGTCCACTATTTCTTCTTGATTATTTAAATAAATAAAACATGTCATTAATTTCTTATTTCCTCTTATAATAAAATAAATCTCTATAATTTATTTAATTATTATCCTTTCTAGCTTTTTCTAATTCATGTCTTTCTATAATTAAGTAAATCTCTTTTATTTGTTTAATTATTATCCACATTGACTTTTTCTAATTTTAAATAGAGACATTTATTTAAAATGGTCCACTTTCTATTTTCTTTCTCCACATAAATAGTTAGAAATTAATTACTTACTGTCACAGGCCCCACTTTTGAAAAAATAAATTTATTCAAATGACAACTTTCCCTCTTCAATCAAATAATTTCTATTATTATTTGATTTTCTAGCTCTCTCTTTATCCGTACCAATCTTATCTCCTTGTCACATGCAATATTATCCCATGATTTGATTTTCTCAAATCAAATCTTGACCACTCATTTCAAATTTGACCTAATTTTCCCCTAACCCTAATTGTGGGTTGTCACATTCAATTTCAACCATTGATCTTAGGGCATCTCTCATTTGAAAATCTTGGCCATTCATCTAAAGTATACTTTTCTATAAAAAGGAAATTTTTATCTCATTTTTCATCTCTCTCATACTTTCAATTTCTAAATACACCTGCAACAACATTAGAATCCTTCAACATTTGCTTAGGCCATTGGCATAGTCATAGGTTGTTCACATAAAATATGAGGGAAAACACATATTTTCAGCAAATAGAGAAGGTGTAATGGAGGTCAATCATGGAGTTTGAAGATATTTGGTGAGATTATTCCTTTTGTTTTCATGTTTTACTTGCTTGTGCTTCATTATTTACTTTGGGTTTTGTTTATTTATGGTCTAATATGCTAACCTAAATAATTACCATAGTTAGACATAGGGAAAGCAAATGTAGAACTCTGATGGTGAATTAGTTTTATGGAGGAAGAATGAATCAATCGTTTAATGGCTATTGCTATACCTGCAACAAGTATGGACATAAAGCTAATTAGTGCAGAACAAGAATCATTGGAAGTCAATCTAATCAAAGAAATATTGTTTGCTATAACTACAACAAACCAAGACATGTTTCAAGAGTTAGCAAAAGCAAGAAGAGTAAGGAGACCGATCTAGTGGAAAAGAGTGAATCTATGAAGAAGGTTGAAAAAGATGACAATAAGTAAGAGATGAATAAGATTTCGAGAAATAAAGAAGAACCAGAGACTACTGATGACTCTGTTCCCTAATCCAATATAGATGATTTATTCTGTAATTAGACCTAGAAAGGTTGTAGGGGGAGCATTATCAAAAAATTATAAGAACCCCTGGGATAAATGGAATTCCAAAGGCTGGCACAAGGATAAAATGAGAAGAATAGTTTTTATAGGTTGTGGAAAAGGAACCGGTAGGAAATATGAAGGGATGATCTTTTGTGGAGTGAATTAGGTTTTGTCTATAAAAAAAATAGTTTCTAGTAGCTTTTTCGATTTTGTCACATTTAATGTGAATTAGGGATTGTTATTTTATAAGGGAAATGTTCAAGGAATTTTGATCATTCGAGCATTTGAAGAAATTGAAGGGCCTTTGGAGCATTCTTGAAAAGAATTGGAGTTCGAGTTGTGGAAACCCTAGTTGAGGTTTGTCATGCAAAAAAAGGTATTTTCATCTCCTAAGCAATTGTGTTTTGTGTTATTTAAGCTATTTAAGTTCAGAACTGGTAGAATGGAAACTCTTGTTGTTGTGAGAGTGTCAAAGAGGCCAAGGCCCTCTTACAAAAAATATTCATCAAAGGTTTTCAAAGATGACCACATGGGTGCATTTTCGTCAATTCCACATGGAATAATGTCGACTGAAGATACAAGGATGTATATTTATGTGAAGTATGAGGAATATGATCACTCTAAATTGATTGATATTTGGAAAAAAACACTTACTGGTGATGAATTCTTGGTAATATCTGAGTACTCAAATGTGGTTGAGAAAAAGTTGGATAGATGGAATAATTTTCCCAATTTTAGCTTTGATGAGAAATATGTGAAACCATTCTTGAGCAGAATCCATGACAAATTCCTCTAGACTAACCACCCACAACTAATAACTAAGGAAGTGGTTAGGGTTGTAATAGGACTTTGGGATAGAGGTATAGTACTTGTGTGAAAATATGTGAAGAATGAGGTAGTAATGGAACTCACACGAGCAACATATGACAAAAGAGCCCTAACGATGAAAACTATTACTAATCCTGCTGTGAAATATGCACCCATAATGATTGGACATAAAATATATTTCAAAAAAAGAGAGAATTATGTTTTGGCCACAACAATCTATATTGGGTTTGATATGGTTGATAACGGTGTTGATTATGATCTTTGTGAGCATTTTAGGTTACAATTGCTAGAGAACTTGACGTCAACAAAGGAGAGGAGATATGCTTTCAAGTTTGGATCATTGATTATATGTTTATTGTTTTATTTCATGAAGAGAATTTTTGGAAAGAATGAAGAGGCACATTGGGACTCAACCAGACCAGTAGGGCATCAAAATTTTTATTATATGCATAGTCTAGGAAATTTGGATGCTCAAAATAATTCTCTAACAATATTCTTTGTTGTATTTAAAAGAAGCGTGAATGAAAGGGAAATGATCTTGAAGAAACTTGTTGAGAAGTATAAAGATGATATCATATTCCATGTTTCTTCTAATGAATGCATGATTGAGGCTGTGGAACCTCATAACATCTAGATTTAGCCTCTGGGATATGATGTAACAAAAGATGAAGTTGAAGGATATGTGCAATTATTGTTAAAGAATCTAAAGGACCCCAATGAACCTAGAATTGGGACATATGCTAAAAGGTCTATGCAAATTCATATAGAGCAGCAAAAGCCTAAGATTAGGAAGAAAGTGGAGAAAATTCTTAAAGAAGTTGGATTCACTAATGAGGAGATTGCTCTTGGAAGGGCTGGGGGAGAATGGTTGAAGGAAGAATAATCTATCCCAAGGAGATCTGGAAGGACTACCTCAACAAAGACCTCTGCAATCCCTATAGAAAAGGTTGAACCCTGTACTGATGATGAAGGAAAATGTTTTTTTTTTCACTGGACTGACTACTAGATCTAGGAAGAGGAAAGAAACTCCTCTAGTTTCCCTAGCAAAGAGAGGAAGGAAAGAGAAAGCAACAAGGGAGAAGAACCTCAATGTTATAAATGATCAAGATGATGAAGAAGAAGATCCTGGTGCAAAGCTGGTGAGGAGAAAAAGAGGAGGCTTATCCTCTAGTGAAGGTGCTTCTACAGAAGTTGTTTGTTCCAAAAGAGTACTTGTATTACCTTATGATGATAAGGAAGTGCAAGATTTTGGTGTTCATTTGCACACCAAACCAAAATTAAAGAAGTCTAAGGTGTCATTTGAAGCCTCTACGAACTAGAGAGAAGAATAGGATAATCTGGAGAGTTCTAGTCCTCATTTTAAATTAGAACCAACTCTAAATTTCCTTACTAAATTTTGAGAATATACTTCAACCTACAACTGAATATTATGATAGGGCTAGAGAAGAAGACAAGAAAACTTTGCTTCTAGCTATTATTCAATATGTTATCATTGTAGAAGTTAAATAGGATGATATAAGGAAATATGTACCTAAAAGAATGTGGGATGATCTAATGAAGGGGATATCAGAGGTCGTAGTATTCAAAGAGAAATAAAAAAATGCTGCATATAATAAGATTGGGTCTTCCCTGACCCTGGACGATTTGGAATTCTTGAAGAAGATCTATGTAGAAATGTTTTAGATGAAGAGTAGAGTAAACATGTTGATGATAAGAAATAAGAAGTTGACAAAGAAAGTAAGAAAGGAAACCACAAAGCTAATTCATGAGACAGTAGAAAAATATGGTATGATTAAGACCGATGATGATGTTGTCGTTGAAAATGTTGAGGAAAACATTCCCCATGATACAGGTAATGAAGATATTTATGGAAATTTTGATGTTAAAATTAATATTGGTGATGAAAATAATGAGAAGAATGAAGGAGAAGTTGAGCTTGAGATGCACAATTATGTTCCTCTAGAGCAAATTGAAGCAAAAGAAGACAATAATGATCAAGGAAATGTTGAAGAAGGAAAAGGTAATGAAGAAAAAGACAATCTTGAGGAAGAACAAAATAAAAATGAAAAGGATGGAAATGAGGAAGAGGAAAATAATGAGAAAGATGAAGATGAAGACAAAGAAGAAGAAAAGAAAGATGAGGAAGAAGAAGAAATAGAAGAAGGGGAGAAGGAAGAGACAAAGGATGGAAAAAAAATGAAGAATCTATCAAGAAAAATGAAGAAAATGAAATGCAAATTGTAAATTTTTTTAAGATTCCCGGAGAATCATCCTCTAGTAATGATGTTATGAAATGTTTTCTTTCCAAGCAAATCAAATTTCAGTCGGTAATTCCCCAGGAGCTTTTACAAATTCATATGATTGAAGGGTTGGTGGACTTGGAGAAGATGTCTCTAGTACATAAAGTAATGTTGGAAGATGCTATGCAAGCATCCGGTAGGAAGCAGATTCTGGAAGCACATCAAAGAGGAACAAAACTTATAGAAGATTCCCTCAAGGCATTATAGGAAGTCATACCTAGCACATCCATTGATACATCTCTCACCCTTGTTGAAATTCTAAGATTTTTGTTAGATTCTCCCAAAGAGTATACCTCTGGGATTAATGAAAAGGAAACATGAGAGGTTGAGGAGAAATTGGTGAAGAGAAGGTTATTGGATTTACATGACAAGTGTGCTCTTGCACACTCTAGAGTTGAAAAGAACCTAGAAGCCATGAAGTTTTGTGAGTCAAAAGCTAGTGTTGTTCTTGCATATTGCTTAAAGTGGCTAGATGCCACTCAAAATATTAAGGTTGCTATAGATTCCATTGAGTCTTAGCTGTCAATAGTCTCTAGTACCTTTAGTCTATCTAAAGATAGAGACAACTCAGCTTGGAATGCAATATTTGTGCATAAAGAAAAAAAAATTGTTTTAAAGAAGTAGAAGGAATAAATTATCAAGAAATTTGATAGGTTGAGTGAAATTGTAAGAGTTGAATTCTCTCTAGTTGGCAAGGCTCTAGCTTTCATAGAAAAGCTTGAAAATATAAACTTGACTCCTAATACTTTAGAAGGTGCAGAATAAATTATGATTGAATTGGAGTCTCTAAATAGGATGTTGATTGCCACAAAGGATAGTTGGGATAATGGAAAAGCAATATGGGAAGGTATTCTTAAGGAGCTTCAAGGCTCATCATCTTCTGATTGATATGTGTTTATTTATTTTTCTTTTCTTTAATGTTTTTCAATTGCTTTTGGGACACCCTTTGTCCTTGATGTCAAAGGGGCAGTGAAGGATGGTCAAATGTTGGTGTTAGGGGGAGAAGTGTTGTAAATAAGGTGTTTTGTAAATATTATTTTTCGCACATGTTGCCATCAATGACAAAGGGGGAGATTGTTGGAAAAATGAATAAAAACATCTCATTTTGTTACTTTGTGTTGTCATTGATGTCATCATGATATATGAGTTGCATCTACAAGACCAAGATTGAAGTTATTCCAATATTCTAGTCTAGTATCTAAACTGGTATTTTGGTCTGCATTTGTTTGTTGGTAATTCTTATTGCTAGTGGTTTTTGGAAATTGGTTTGTAGATGTTGGGAGCACGTGCATTCAATATCTCACATATCCAGTTGCTCATATGGTGTATCAGTGTTCCATTGGTATTTTCATTTGTTCTATTAGGTCTATCCCTGGCTTACCTAATGGATGTATCATGTAAAGGTGAAATAATTTTTTTATGTGGATATATGTGTGACCTTTTTTAGGTCCTTGCCAACATAATGTAGCATGCTAGAGGTTTTAATTTTCTTCTTGAAATACTTTTTGTGAATGCTTGAAGCCGACAATTGGTTTTTTTTTTGGTAAATAAGAAGTGCATCTAATTAGTTTGACCTAATTGATGCTTACTAAAAGATCAAATATATATTGATAATCTTTGAAGTTTGAAGACATGAATTTTGGTGTGATGTGAATGTGAATAAGAACGAATACGTTGAAGTGTGTTAAGTCAGTTTACTGAGCTACATCAGAACAAAATCTTCACTCTCTAGGTGTACTCCATCAGTTCATTTTCTGGTTGTAAGCCATTTTTTGTCATTGTAATTTTGTAGGCAGTGAGCCTTTGTTTCTAGACAGTGAGTCCTAGCAGTGAGCCACCCATTTTGTAATATTTTATAACCAGTTATACTATATTGTGAGCTAACACTCACTATGGTTTTTCCCATTTTGGGTTTTCCACATAAAAATCTTGGTGTTCATGTGTTCTTTGATTTTTATGTTCTATTAATGATTTTAATTATCCTTGTTGTTATATGCATTGGAATAATTGGATAGTATCTGATCAAAATATTTAAGATACTGATTCAACCCCCCACCTCTCAATATCTTGGACATTTAACATCCTACAAGTTGGTAGGAACATTCTCTGATACCATTATGTTTAAAGAATGAAGAAGGTTGTCATTAATGAGTTGTCATTGATGTCAACATTATGTGATGGATGTCAATATTGTGTTAAGGATAATTTTAGAAGAGTTATTTTACAAGAGGGTTTGATCCGCACACCAATATAGTTAAGCATTTTTTCTAAGTGTCTACATTGATAGTTTTAGTACACAAATCCCTCTAATATTTTGGTCTGCATTTGTTTTCCCTTGAAGGTTTACTTCTACAGTTCCAATATGATGTTCATGGTTGTCAATTGCATCTTTATTCATAATTTTACTTGATTTGGATAAGTGGTTCAAAAGATACAAGTAACAAAAGACCAACATATAAGGTTTCTATAGCTTTCATTGTATTTTCTATGACTTAACTATTTTGCACTCCTCCATGGATTTGAGTTAGAAATTGCAGTTTTGGGAGAATTCTAATAGGTGGCAAACCATTGTGTTTTCCAGTTGGTATGAAATTTTAAGGTCCATGTGTCCTATGGTGATGACACTTGGAGTATTTTGTTTTTAAGTCTTATGCCTGGCTGACCTAATGAATGCAAACAGTTGTGGAGATTAAATATGTGATGTGAATGTAACAGGGAGCTATTATAGGCCCATGTTGACCTATATTACATGTTTTTGGGAGTGAATGTATTTTAATTTGAATTAGGTGCTAACAAGGCATGTTTTGTGTGTTTTATAGGTACATCTACTTAGGCTAACCTAATTGATGTTTTAAATGGAGTTTTATATATAAGATTTTGTTGAGTTTGTACAGATAGAATCTGAATGTGTACAGTATTCAAATACAAGCAATGATCTAAAATTTTGTGGAGTTGACCGAATAAGTTGTGAAATTGAGAAAATGTGTTCGAATATAAAGTGAGCAAAGATTAGTGATCTGAGTTGGATGAAGTGTATCAAGTCAGTGTTTTGAGATTCAAAGGAACTAAATGCTACATATGATAGATGCATCTTGTATCAATTCAAATATTGATTATGTAGCCACCAACATTCTTTCTACCTTTCTTTTCTCTATGAGTAATGAGTTCACTTGAACAGTGAATCCACTTGGTAGTGAGCCTTTCTATAATATCTTATAACTAGTTATAATATATTGTGAGCTAATCCTCACCATGGTTTTTCTCAATTTGGGTTTTCCACATAAAAATCCTAGTGTTTATGTGTTAAACAATTGGTATCAGAATTTGGTTCCTTGGAAGAAGCTTGACCACTTTGGGAAGATCTTATAGATTGAACACATGGCTGATAGAAAGTTTCCTATTCCCTGGAAGATATTCCTACTGTTGAATACATAGAAGAAGATTGCATGCCTGACAAAGATTGAGAACTCAAAGCTGCTCTTGAAGATCTTAACAAGGTTGAAGATGAAAACAAATATCTAAAGGAAAATCTTAAAGAAGAAAATCAATTCACTTAAAATTTGAGAGAGAAAATCAAGAGACTTAGAGAAAGGAATAAGGAATTTAATGAATAATTGATGCAAGAAAATGAAGACATCACTAGACTAAAAGTGAAAGTGGAAGAAAAGAAAAGGATTAAGGAATGTTTGAATGCAATGGTAAAAACAAAAAAATGATGAATGCATGAGGCTTGAATAAGAAGTGGTAAATTTGAGATTAGATCTATAGAAAACAAGAAGTCATGAAGATAAATTCAAGAAAATTTCTACAATGCTTGATGAGTTGATTACAAGCTAGGAAGCATCTAAAGAAAAAGGTGGTTTGGGACTTGAAAAAGGAGAAATGTCAAAAGAAAATTAGACACCTAATGCAAAGAAGATAAATGAACCAAAGAAGACTAAAGACAAGATGAAAAATGGTAAGATCCAGAATCAAAGAAATAAAGCTAGAAGACCTCTGGTCAGAAAACCAAATGCTCAAAGTTACCCATCTTTCAATGGTATGTGTTATTCTTGTAATAATTTGGACATAGAGATGGAATGTATAAGTATAATGAATCAAAGTGTTCCATTTTTATTGTTCAATGCTTTACATGCAAGAAATTTGGGCATAAAGAAAATGAATGCAAAAGTCAAATGATGAATGCATATAACAATGGTAGAATGATTTAACCTTTCAATTTTTATTGTTATACATGCTATGGATTTGGAAACAAGGCTAATTAATGCAAATCTAGGATGAATGGAAGGAATTCTATTCAAAAAGAAAGTTGTATGTCATAATTGCAATAGACCTAGAAATATTGCTAAATTTTGTAGAAGCAAAAACACAAGGAAGGATAATTTGGTAAAGAGAAATGAACCAATCAAAAAGATTGATATAGTTGACGTGAAGAAGGAAATGGAAAATATTTGGAGAAAGAAAGAGGAAATTGAGAGAAAGGATGAATCTGTGACCTCATCCAATGCAAATGATTCCTCTGGGAATTGAACCTAAGCATTAGCTTAGGGGGTGAAATAATAGATAATCAATCAACCTTCAATTGATATGAAGTGTCATGGATTGGCACAAAGACATGTCACAAAGATGAACAATTTTAACCTTTTGAAGAAGACCCCAAAAGAAAATATGTAAATGCGGAGATTTGTGGAGCAATTTAGGGTTTATTGTTGCATAGAGAAGGGTTTTACCATCTTTATTGTTTTGTGCATTAAATGTGAATTAGGAAAAATAGAAGGGTTATATGTACCTACATTTAGTTGATTTCATTCACTTTTATGCATTTGGAGCAAGTAGAGAGTGTTGAAGGGAATTCAAGAGATCAAAGGTAATTTGTGAAGCAAAGAATGCAAACTCTAGTTTTGGTTGAGTAAGAAAAAGGTATTTACTATTGTTTAAAGATTAAATAGAGTTTATTTCTCAAAGAATTTGAATTCAATAGAGATGGAAACACCTACAGTAGTTAATGTGAGTGAGAAACCTTGACCAAAACTCAAGAAATGTTCCATGAAAGTGTTTAAAAATGACCTCAAAACTTTGTCAATCATTCCCTATAAGGTTTTTCCTAAGAAATACGTTAGGGAATATATCCATGGGAAAATGGAAGAATATAACCACATGATATTCACAAATCTATGGATAGGTCAATTGATTGGAGATGATTACCAGGTTAAGCTAGAGCATGAAAACCTAGTAAAGAAGAAAATGGGCATCTAGCAATGGTGCCCGTGTTTTATTTATGATAATGAAAATATTTTGTGAGAATGGCATTGAGTAGAGTGCATGAAAAATTCTTATGGACGGACATGCTTGGTTTGATAATAAAGGAAGTTATAAGGGAGGTTACTAGAATTTGTACCACCAAACCTATGCCGGTATTGAAGTCTATGAATATTAAGGATGTGATGGAATTAACTAGATCTATATTTTACCAAAGAGCTCTCACTATGAACACTATCTAGAATCCCACAATAATATATGTAGCTATGGTCATAGGGTATAGGATATATTACACCAACAGAGAGAATTATGTGTCAGCTACAATAATTAATGCAGCATATGAAATGGTAGAGCAAGGAAAGGACTATGATTTGTGTGAGTTTCTTAGCAAACAATTTTTTGACAACTTGAAGTAAAATAAAGAGAAGAAATACCCCTTAAAGTTTGGTTCTTTGGTAGTTTTTTATTGTTCTACTTTTTGAAGGAGCTTCTAAGAAGAAGAAATGTCATATAGGATAAGAGTAGACTGTTATCCCATAAAATATTGGAATACCTACATAGAATTGGAGACATGAAAGCTCAAGATGAAGCATTTATTGCATTATTTATACTATTCCAGAAGAGAATGCATGAATGGGAGAGGATCCCTGCTATGCCCTTAATATTATTGTACATCGGGTTATGAATAGTCGGCTTGTGGCTATCTTAACTCTCTATTAAGTCATATTATCATTAGTATATTGTTATTTAGTTGTTTAGGTCAGCCTAAGTCTTATATAGGTGTGTCTAAGTCGGCCTAGGTGATATCCTTGGTATAAATAGGTATGTATAGGAGGTTGTGAGTCTTATTTCATCATCAGGTTGTGAAGTGTGTTCTCATTAGAGATATTTGGAGTTTTTCCCCCTCGAAGTGGCTTGTTATTCTCAGTTATTATCAAGTATTTGTAGCATATTTCCTATCATATTCTCCAATTGTGCGAGTTATTTCATAACAAGTGGACCCTAACAAAATTAAGGCTATCATGGAATGGCCTATTCCAAAAACCATTAAGAAACTAAGAGGATTCTTGGGATTGATAGGGTACTATAGAATATTTGTGAAGAATTATGGTAGTATAGCAGCACCTCTCACCACTCTATTGAAGAAGGATTCTTTTCATTGGAACGAGTCTTCCAATACAACATTTGAGAGATTGAAGGAGGCTATGTGTACAACTCTAGTACTTGCCACTCCTGACTTCACCAAGGAATTCATTGTGGAATGTGATGCTTCTGGCAATGGGATAGGAGTAGTGCTCATGCAAGAAGGTCGACCAATTGATTTTCAGAGTCATCAATTAAAAGGTAAGAATCAACTAAAACCTATTTATGAGAAGGAAATGCTAGCAATACTCCATGCAGTGAAACAATGGCAACCTTATCTATTGGGTAGACATTTCAAGGTTAACACAGATCATGATAGCCTAAAATATTTTTTGGAACAACGACTATCTTCTGAAGAGCAACAAAAATGGGTCACTAAGATGTTAGGATATGACTTTGAGATTGTATATAAGAAAGGGAAAGAAAATATTGTCGTAGATGCACTGTCAAGGAAGGATGAGAAAGATGAAGCCTTATTGTGTGCCCTTTCAATATTACAAGCAAATTGGGTGGAGGAAGCCAAAGCAGAGTGGCAAAATGATGTTGCGACAAGTAATATCATCGAGCAATTAAAAAGTGATCCTAGTAGTTCAGATAAGTTTTGTTGGAAGGGAGATACTCTTTGGTATAAAGAGCATTTGTATCTCTGCAATAATTCCAACCTTAAAATCAAGATTCTCACAGAGTTGCATGAGTCTCCAGTGGGTGGTCATTCAGGATTTTTGAACACATCATCGAGTCAAGCAGGATTTCTTTTGGGAGGGGCTAAAGGGTGATGTTCAAAAATTTGTGGCTGAATGTTTGGTGTGTCAAAGGAATAAAGGGGAGACAATTAAGACACCAGGTCTCTTGCAACCCTTATCTATTCGTAGCCAGTGTTGGGAAGAGGTATCCATGGACTTCATCACAGGGCTTCCCAAATCTAAAGTTCATAATGTCATCATGGTGGTAGTTGATTGGCTCACTAAATATGCACATTTCATTGCATTAGCACATCCTTTTACAACAAGTGCAGTGGCTAAATATTTTTTGGAGAATATCCAAAAGCTACATGGTACACCTAAATTTATTATTTGTGATCGTGATCCTATCTTCACTAGTCACTTTTGGAAAGATTTATTCTCATGTTTGGGTACTCAATTGGCTCTTATCTCTTCATACCACCCTCAATCAGATGGGCAAACAGAGGTTGTTAATAAGTGTTTGGAAGGATATCTACATTGTTTCACTTCAGAGAAATAGTCTCAGTGGGTAGATTGGCTACCACTTGTGAAATGGTGGTATAACACTTCTTTTCATAGCTCATCAAAAATGTCTCCATTTTTGGCACTTTATGGATATCATCCTTCTTCCATCACATCATCAATTAAGGTGTCCCCAAGAGTTCAGGCAGTAGAAGACCACTTGCTTCATCAACAACAAGTACTTTCAGGACTCAAGGAGAATTTAGCCATGGCACAAAATCGAATGAAACAACAGGCAGACCAACATCATAATGAAAGAAGTTTTGAAGTTGAGGATTGGGTCTTCTTGCGATTGCAACCTTATAAGCAAATCTCACTAAAGCAACAAAGAAAGAATAATAAGTTGTCTCCAAAGTATTATGGTCCATACCAAATCATGCGAAGATCGGTAGTGTTGCCTACAAGCTTGGGTTGCCACCAACAACAAAGATACATCCAGTTTCATGTTTCTTTGTTTGAAGAAGGTAATGGGGCATAATATTCCCACTCAAACAACACTTCTCAAGCTGGATGAAGAAGGAAGAATCATTTTGGAACCAGAGTGCATTCGTCAAACACACACAAAGAAGCTGAGGAATAGAACTATCACTGAGTATCTCATCCAATGGAAGAAGTTACCAGTTGAAGATGCCACATGGGAAGACAAGGAGTTCATTCAAAAGTTTCCAAACTTGATTAGCATTGAGGACAATGCATCTTTGAAGAAGGGGGGCATGCTACGCCCTTAATATTATTGTACATCGGGTTATGAATAGTCAGCTTGTGGCTATCTTAACTCTCTATTAAGTCATATTATCATTAGTATATTATTATTTAGTTGTTTAGGTTAGCCTAAGTCTTATATAGGTGTGTCTAAGTCAGCCTAGGTGATATCCTTGGCATAAATAGGTATATATAGGAGGTTGTGAGTCTTATTTCATCATTAGGTTGTGAAGTGTGTTCTCATTAGAGATATTTGGAGGTTTTCCCCCTTGAAGTGGCTTTTTATTCTCAGTTATTATCAAGTATTTGTAGCATATTTCCTATCATATTCTCCAATTGTGCAAGTTATTTCATAACAATCCCTAAATCAGTGGTGGGAAAATATGAGGACATAACCTTTTTGGTCACAATTGATGAATGTATCATTGAGGTTATAGAACCCAAAACTGTCTAGATTCTACCACTTGGATATGAGACAAATGAAAATGAAGTAAATGGCTATGTTGACATATTTTTGAAGAGTTCAAAGGATACTACACAAGAAAGATATGGAACATATGAAGATAAATATATGGAAGTGCATATGGAATTTAAGAAGCTAGAGATAAAGAAGAAGGTGAACAAGATGGTAGATGAATTTTCAAGAAGGCATGGGTCCATAGAGGAAAAAGTGAGGGAAATAAGAGCAAGATAAGAGGGAAAAGTGAGCATAGCAAGTGGGTCCACTAGACCTAGAAGATATGGAAGAACAACTTCCACCACTCCCTGCAATATTCAGAAGCCCTTGAGAATACCACCTACCACTAGCATAAGTAAGAGGATAGAGACTAGTGCTCTGGTAATAGAGGAACCTTAGATGAAGGAGGCTACAAGGCTTGAGAAGAGAAATAAAACTACTCCAATAGCCCTCACTATTTCCATTACATCAAAAAGAAGAAAATAAAAGATATAAGAGAGAAGAACATGAGTGTGTACTCTAAAGAAGAGGAAGAGGATAATGTACTCCATTGATTATGAGAAGAAGAAGCTTCAACACAAAGAAATAGAGGATAGATATTGTTGATACCTATAATGAAGAGGAAATTGAGAAGGAAAAGCAAGCCTTCAGAATATATATGCAAAAATAGTTGAAATAAAAGAAGAAAAAGAAAACAAAAATAGTTGAACTAGAGAAGAAGACAACTCTAGAGAGACCTCATAGTCCAATGAAGTTAGACACACTATTCAAAGGTATTCTACATCATGAGATGTTAGGAGAAACAAATTCCTTATGCAAGAATGAAAATGACCTATGGAAAGATCCACCTTAATAGAAGAAATCATCTAATACATCATCATCATTTAAGAAAACATGGTGAATATAAAGAAGAAAGTTTTAGATGGTGTATGGAACATATTAGTTGAGAGGAGAAAAGAAGAAAATGAGAAAGAGGAGAAGATTAGATTAGATGCAGTGGAGAAAATTGAATTCTCCCTATCTGATGCTGACAAGCCCACATTGAGCCAATTCTATAGCAAATAATTTAGAACAAAACAAAGGGTCACAATTCTGACAAGATGAGAGCAAGATGAGTTTGAGAAAATGTAGAAGAAAATTAAGGAAAAGATTACCAAAATAGATCAAAAGTATGGCATGATTCCCATTGCCTCCACCAGCAAAGAATAAGATCCAATAACTAAATATCAATAGGAGAATATATAAAATATTGGAGTTATTGATGCAAATATAGATGGACCTATTCAAGAAAATGTTGAAGATGAGAATTTTATTGAAAGAGAAACAAGGATTGGAGAGGAAAACACAAAAGATGAAACTCTTATTCCTTTGGTAACACATGATACTACAAATAAAGGCAACCCAAAGACATTTGTCCCTCTAATAGATATAGAAAAAGACATTAGTGAATGTGAAAATCATGATGAAAATAATGAGAAAGGAAAAGTGAATGAAGAGAAAAAGGGAAGATAGGATGATGGTGAGAAGGAAGGAGAAGGAGATAAGAATGAAAATGAAGAGAATGTCCAAGGAAAGAAGGATAAGGAGAAGGGGAAAGAGGAGAGAAAAGAAGACAAAGACAAAGACAAAGATAAGGCCTCCAATGAAGAAGAAAAGGTAGAGGAAGAAGAGGACACTGATACTAGAAAGAATGAAGAAGAAGAGAAAATTGAAGAGTTACCCAATCCCTCTGGTGAATATTCTTTGGGTAATCCTCTAAAAATTCTATTGTCTAGATAATTAAGGTTTGAACTGGTTGTTTCTTCTTAGTTATTGCAGCTGTCCATATAGAAAGGTAGTGTAGATTTAGAGAAGATTTCTCCCATTCAAAAGTTACAGTTTGGTGATGTGTTTCATGCATTAGCTAGAAAATAAATTATTGAAACTAACCAAATGAGTGGTGAATTTATGGATGTAGCTATAAAGACATTTTAGGATATAACATCGGGAACTAATATTGATATATCTTTTTCTACAATGGAAAAATTTAAGTTGTTGATTGATTCCTTCAAGAAATATGCCTCGGGTTTGAAAGGACAAGTGGAAATAGAGGTTAAATTGATGCTTGCAAAGAATAATTTGATGGTTATTATAGAGAAGTGTGCATTGACACATAACAAATTTGAAGAGTGCTTGAAGGAGGTGCAAGCTTGTGAAGAAGAGGAAAAGATATTATTTTTGTATTGCATGAAGTGGCCTAATACCACACAAGGCATAAAATATGAAATGGACTCAATTGAGTCCCAAATAACTAGTGCATCAAGTTCCTATGATCCAGTACTAGACAAAGATGATAAGACTTTGACTGCTATAGTGGAATTTCATGACAAATTATTCACCTTGAAGAAATGGAAGGAAGAGATAATCAAGTAGCTTGAGAAGCTAAGGGACTTGATAAAAAAAATCACATACCTATCTCAGGTACCCTTGCCAATACTATTAAAATTTTAAAGTTAAATCTTACCCCCAATACTATAGAAGAAGGAGAGGAAAAATTGATGGATCTTGAGTCTTAGCACATGATGCTTGTGTTGGTTGTTTTTGATAATGAACCAATCAGGTCTAAACAGGTACCTATGAGCTTGTCAGGCTCAATTCTCAAATATTTTCTAGACAAGTGGCCAACTGACGAGATAGCCACCAATTGCTTTATCTCCTGGACTTTGGGCTTTGCAAAACCTAGGAGGGTGATCCCACAATGTATATTATACTATTATTTTATACAATTCACATGTACATTTTATATTTAAGTAGATATATTTTCATCCATAGCTAATAAGCTAAAATTCTTCAAGAAGTTGGAAATTCCTTGAACAAACTACACATCTTAAGCCGAGAATATAAAAACAACACCAACCACAAATTCAAGATAGATCAAATATTATTTAAAATATTTTTCTCAAGTTAGGTTACTTGAGCCATAAGAAAGATTTAAATTAGTTAAGATTAGTGCCATTATCTATGGGCTAGGAGTCTGAGCAAATTGAAATAAAAGGTTTATTTAATTCTGAATACTCATGATCTTAGCGACATTACCTTGCAATTCAAAAATCTATAACCAAAATCTATAGAGTACTTATCAGATCCAATCACCTTGCACATGAATTCATGATTTTATTGAAGCATTTAACTCATTCCATGAAGGGGAGCTAAAACCAAAGCACATATCAAAGCATAAACAATGACAATTAATGAAATGATCTATGATTAGGATTTTCATTAGTAATTCAAATACAGAGCCAAAATGGAGAGACTATAGACTCATAAAACCTCAATTATTGTTTAGAAATACTCATAAACCATACATTTAACAAAACTTGCTACCTAGACTTAAAGCATTAGATAAGGACTCATTATGTTCGCTCTGTATTATTAATTTTCACAATTCAGCTCCAGAATTCAACAAAAGACCCACACAAATGGCCATGAAATCCCTTTTATAGAATAAGGGAGCAAAAAAAAGCTTTAGGCCAAGTGTACACATGTCACATTCTAATTGGACCGCTATAAGAAACATTCCCTAATTCAATTACATTTACATTTATCAAAGTGGAGGGAATTCATATGAGATAGATCATTTACATTCATTGTGAGAAGTGACTTCACCTTCCAAAAAGCATGTGAAAAAGGATAAAATTCTTCATAGAAGCACATTGATTTCATCGAACAAGATGAAAAAATGATGTGGATCAAAAATTGAGCTAGCATCTCAGTCAACACTCCATATCGCCAACAACTGATATTTTCATGTGAAACATATGTTTTATACACTATAACTTCTAAGGCCAGACCTGTACAATACTTGACCCAATATATGTTTCACATCCCTATTCAAAAACCAAATTTTCAAACATACACCCTTCCCCATTCTTCATATTCTTCCTCAGACGGCCAATCAAAGTCAATAAATTTTTCCAGGGATTTCTTGTAAGGGGAGTACTTAGTTACTACTGCATTGGATTCTCTGTCAAAATCCTTTAGAAAGCTAATAAGAAATGTTAACCTCCCCAAAGTGTTATTTAAGACATCAATATCAACTTCCTTGCCAATTCTATCCACTTGGGAATCAATAACCTAATTTAGTTCCCTCTTCCACACTTTTTAGTGGTTTCAATTCATAATTAGCAACCTCAATGTCTAGTAGTGGTGAAAAGTCAATGTGGTTATATTGAGCTATCAATTCTATTATCTTCTACTCTATTGGGGCTACCTACCCTTGAAACTTCTACTCACTCAATTCATATACAAAATCATAAACTAGGAGCACTAGAGGGTACTTATCTTCATGCTGGCCAGTTCCCACTAATATTAACTTTAACAATCTCTTAGCTCTTGGGACCCACTTATTCAAGATTGGTATGGCTAACATCTTATCTCTTTGGGACAATCTCATTTCCCATACCATCAAGGCATAGTTGTCATACACACTATTAAGTCTAAGCTGAATCTTCTCATTTAGATGTGTTATGGTAGTGCGGAATTTTTTTGAGATGTTTTCATACATTGTGTCTTGAGATTTCTCCAACAACTTCTTAAATGTTTCAATTTGTAGAAGCAATTGATCTCTATCAGATAAGCTAGAGCCTAGTCTACTTGATTCTTCCTCTGCAAATGATTCCTTTCCCTGACTATATGGTACTATTGCTAAGGCCTAGTCATGAGGTGAATGTTGTGAAGATTCCATTGGAGAGGTTGGAGGTGGGTGGCTTGAGTTGGGATGACCCTATTCTCTATGCACTTCTCCTCTTTGTTTATAAAATGCCAATTCAATTTCTAACATAGCCAGTTTCTATTGGTTGTTATCATAATCATCAAGGAGTTCTCTATTTTTAGTTCTAAGGTTATCTCTCTCTAGTGTAAGACCTTCCATAGTTGCTTGAGTGAACCTAGAAACATTGACAACCATGTTTATAGCTTCCAAAGTTGGGGTATCAAAAACTCTCTTTACCAACAATCGTCCACTAAAATATGATGGCTCTGCCAAGGCTGGTTTCTTGGATCCTGAAGATAATGACCATATTGCCAATGTATCCCAATCCTCACTGAATGTTGAACCTCAAAGTTCCATTTCTAGTTCTTTTTTTTTTTTGTATCAGAGTCCTTTCAACCATTCTTATGGCATCTAAAACAATAGCATCAAAAATATTCCATTCTGGCAACAACACACCATATTTCTTTACAAGCTCTCTACGCTCTTGGACATTAATCTTTTAAACTCATTTTTCATTATGCTTCTTAGATTTTCTTGAATAAAATTTTCAAGAAATTCAGGATGCTAGCTCCTATTAGTGGCTACCCTTTCTGCATAGTCTGCAACTTTTGATTTCCACCAAAAATCCTAGAATGTAGAGGTTTCAGTGAAGGAGTCATCTTCCATAAACTCCTTGCTGGATTTTATCCTTAAATAATCTACAGTATTCAATCCACTAATGTCAGTCTTTCCTAATCTGAGGATGCTTTGTCCTACACCTGAAGCAATTGCTCTTTCATGCAGAGGCATTACTATCTGCATTACTTTAGGAGTGATGTAGATGTCATCTTCATCTGTGTCAAAGTAATCAACCACTCCTTTTACCTCAGTCCTTTGCTTATTTTGAGGTGGTTTCTTAGGAGGAGAAAAACTTATATGGGGTGAATCAAGATTAATTACAAGAAAAGAGGCCTATGCAGGAGGAGGTGGTACTGCATTCTTGGGAGAGTCTTCTTTTGACCCTTTAGAGGTGACAGGGGTTGTAGAGAATTTTTCCTCACCTATTACTTTCTTCCTCCTAGAATATATCCTTAATTGCTTAGGTGGTTGATATGTAGGTCTTTCCTCTAATGTCACTTCAACATTTTCTTCAACTTTCATTGCCTTTCTCTTATCTAGGATTTCCCTCTATTCTTTCAAGACACCAACAACATTCTCAAAAATGTCCATGACATGCAAAACTTTATTAAAATCACTAGGTATACTTGGTAGAGGGTCATATTGGGGATTATTCTTCTACTTAGCTTCTACCATCTTTCTTTAAGCAAGGTATTTATATTTTCTTTCATCTTGTTCCTCAAAGTTTAAACATTCCTAATAACATCCTCGAGGTAATCAAAAGCATTTACAAAGTTACCCATTTTCTTAACTGCTTTGATTTTACTGATGAAGCCTTCAGGATCATGATTCCTTGAGCCCATAGTCATCAGTTTATAAGGAGCTAGTAGATGTTCTAATTCATTCCATGTCCCTTTTGTCACAATGTAATCTACAAATGTTGTCCATTTTGGAAAGAATGACCCCTTCCTTTCCGATTCAAGTAAATGTGTTGCCTCTAGAAACCGGGTCATATTTTGAGGTGATAGCCTTCAAGAGATATACATCCATATACACATTAGGAACAATCAGCTTCCCCATATCCAACCTCCATGGATTACTAAAAGGAGACCCCAGGTTCCTATTCCTGAACCAATGTTGAAACATTTGCCATCCAATATAAGGTACTTTGGCATCCTTGATCAAACAAGCTTTATCTATCAATCCTTCCTTCACAGTAGGACCATGAAACAAGACCCTTCCCTCTGGTTTCTTGTTTGTAGACTGGGGTAGCAATTCAATAACATCTTGAGAAAGGGTTCTAGACTGGGCGGAAGAAGAAGCACCTTCTATTTTGAGAGCCATGGGCTTGAGTATACTAAAGTTCTAATGAAGGAATTTTAACTATTCAACTTCCTAATTACAGTTTATGACCTAGGATGAGTGCTAATTCTAGACAATTTTTAGGGTTATGGCTTTTGAAAGAAAAGATTAAACCTAATTCAAAGCAATGAAAGAAAAATGATGAAACACAATCTTTTAAAATCACATTAAGGCAAGCCCTAATTCAAAAAGAATAAAATTGCATTTGTTGTACTTATTACTTTCAACCGTGAGAAACCCTAATGCCAACTAGGATGACCTCTGCAATTCACTTCTCAACTCTTCATATTGTCTTGGACATGTCTTCGAATCCAAAATAAGAAATAATTGGCCACATACACAATTTATAAAGGGAATTGAAATGGTTTACAGGTCACCTCTACCATTAATGTTCACTCGCATGAAGCAAAACAATTGCAATGGGCATACTTTTCAATTTTGAATATGTGTCATTGATTGGCATTTGAGTTGGGCATATTGAAGGACTCAAATTGAGTCAATATCATTTGTATTCACCTTGCCACTCCAGCTAGGATGAATAGCCAATAGAAATCCGCTAACCGGACCTTCCTTGTGTAGTTGTGGGTGCCACCCACTAGTAGCCACAGAGTGCACATGGCAACTTCTCGCGAGTCTCAATTTCTTTAAAGAACTTGCATCTTACCTCCATGAGGTGGAAGGGAATGGTGGTGATCTTTCTTGGCTTGATTAGCACCATTAATCTCAATTATTTGGGTATTGTGATGGGACATAACGGCTAGGCCCACCTACATATGGTGACATTTTGCTAACCTCACAATAATTAAATTGTAGTCATTTAAGATGGATGGTCCATCAGGGAATGGTCTAGATGAAATCCCATGATCTGGTGACTTCTCAACCTACACATGAAACGAAGTTACTCATAAAAGAGGGCCTTGACTAGGCCGATGAAAATTTACCCTTAGGAATTGATGACTTAAACTTAAGTCACTCATGAATAAAAATTTAAAGACTCGACATAGGGACGGATTAAAATGATCGACTAACTCAGGCAATGGGGCCAGTAATGAATGCATTTCAATGCCTCAAAAGACAACTAACAAGACTAGCAATTGGGAAAACCAGTCAATGTAAAATTAGAACTTTCAAGGATCAAACATGGGTCAATTGGAGACAAGACTTGGCTAAAAAGACCTCAAACCCTATTAATGGGAAACATGTAACATGTTAATATCAAGTACAAAAGGTCTCAAAATGTCAAGAATTTTGAGGGCTCTATCAGTGGCTCATGCTCGGGGATGCATACCCCTAGTGGATATGGTGAGAAACAGATCTCTTGGTGAAGCAGACCAAATACAAAGGGGCCCAAAAAGAAACCAGGAGCTTTCCTAGACAAAGCAAGCAGGCGCAACAAAAAACAAACACACCAAACCCTATATACAGAATTTACAAGACTATATAATGTACATGGAGATATAACCTATTTCAAGAGAAATAGGGTTTCAAGAACTATCCATGTACTGATAGTTCCAAAAATACACCTTAGAGTGATTGTAGGAAGTAAGAATCTTACCCATGAGTTTCTGCAATCAAATAAGGTCCAAGCCACAATGGATCAAACCTCCCATGCTTTCCTTTATCCTCTAGTCTAGCATTCCACATCAAAACCATACATCCTACCTCAAATTTTCTCTGGGTAGCTATTTTTTCATGCAAATATTTAACTTGAAGTTGCATTTTCTCATTCTTCTTGTGAGATTCTCTTCTCATCTCATCAAGCTTGGCCAATTCATTCATCCTGTTTTGCATCTCATCATAGATGTCAGTATCATATTCTTGTACAAACTTATACATTTTCATCAAATTATTGTGTGGGATCCTAGCCTCTACCCCATACACCAAGTTAGAAGGTGATTTCCTAATAGCTTTCTTGACTGTGGTCCTATCTTCCCATAGTGCCAACTGCAACTTTGAATCCCATGCTTTCTTATTTTTTTGAAGGACTCATTTGATGATCTTCATAAGGCTCTTGTTGTTGGACTCAACTTGTCCATTCCCTTTGGGGTGGTATGGAGATGATTAAGACACATTTATACCATTCTTATTACAAAAATTCATAAATTCTTTAGACGTAAAGCACATGACATTATCAGATACAATCCTCTCAGGCACACCAAACCTACTCAAGATGTTATTCATTAAGAAATTGATAACAACCTTGCTAGTTTCCTTCTAGGTAGGAATAGCCTCAACTTGTTTTGTGAAATAGTTGGTTGCCACTAGAATCCAAGAATTTCCTCCACTAGACTTCACCGCTATTTCTCCAATAAATTCAATGTCCCATTGCCGGAAAGGGGCTACTGCTGAGACTAGTCTAAGTGGTAAATAGCCTAAAAATTTGAGCTTACCAGTAAATCTTTGACAAGCATCACATTTTTTCACATATCTATGGGAATCTTTGAAGACTGTGGACCACTAGAAACCAACCCTTAATATCTTGTTTGCATTATTTTTAGCCATATAGTGACCTCCACACACTCCCTTATGCATTTCAATTAGCAAGTCCTCTGCTTGGTCACCATCCACATACTAGAGCAGTGCAACCTCTGGGCTTCTCCACTAGAGTTCACCATCAATAATAACATATATGATTTCATTTAGTTTTAAAGTTCTCCTCTCATTGTTTGGCATGTCATTAGGACATTTCATAGTCTATAAATACTCAACTATCCTTTTATACCAACCACATGTTTGCATATCACAAATCAGAGCAATGTTTTCTTGTTCAACCTCATTGATTTGGTTAGCCTCTAGATTGGTTTCAGCCATGAGCTTGGCCAAACCTTGACCCCTTACCAATTTAGTGATCTGAATATCTATGTTGAACTCCTAGATTCTGTTAATCCATCTACATCACTGACCTATAGTCTCTTGTTGAGTAAAAATGTCTTTGACTGCTACACTTGGAACATAAACAACTACTGATGCACCAGTCAAATAGGTTTTGAAATTTTTTATAGCCTTAACTAAGGCATAAGCTTTCTTTCCAATAGTGTCATATTTGAGTTCAGCTACCTATAAGGATTTGCTAAAAAATGAAATGGGTTGTTCAAACCTTCAACACTCTTCTGCAACAATACACTTGCTACAATATGAAAGGAAGCAAATGTAAAAAATTGGAATGGTTTTCGATAATCTGGGGTCTTCAACATAGGTCCAGCTTTAATGGAATATTTAATGGATTGAAAAGCTTTAAGAGGTTCTTCTAACCATGTTACCTTTTCTCCTTTCTTGAGCATTTTTTAAATAGGCCTGCTTATCTGTGCAAAGTTGGTCACAAATCTTCTCAAAAAAATTATTTTCCCAAAGAAATATTGAATCCCTTTGGCATTCCTTGGTGGGGTAATCTTATCAATGGCTTCTATTCTTTTAGGATCAATTTTGATACCATCCTTCAAAATAATATGCCCCAGCAGCTTCCCTTCTTTAACCATGAAATCATAGTTCTTCAAGTTCAAGGAGATACCATATTCTAGAGCCTTGATAAAAATCTTCTCAAGGTGGGAACAATGATCTTCCTTTTTTTTGTGGGCAATAAGATTGTCTTGATAAATATCAAGAAATAAATCTAAAAGGTTAGCAAAAGCCACGTCCATGTCTCTTTGAAAAGTGGCACCAACATTTATAAGGCCAAAAGGAATTTTGACATAAACATAGGTTCCCCATGGAATGGTGAATGTTGTCTTGTATTGTTCTAACTCTCTTACCATGACTTGGTTATATCCCGAAAATTCATCCATCATGGAAAGCAACTCACAACCTATTACCTTTTGTAACATTTCTTCCATGTTAGGTAAGGGATAATTGTCCTTCAAGGATGCAACATTAAGATTCCTAAAATCCACACATAACCTCAAATCACCATTCTTCTTTCTAACAGGAACCAAATTGGATACCCATGAGGAATGCCTTATAGGTTTAATGATTCCTACATCACTCTATTTTGCTAGTTCCTCTTACATTTTAGGTCTCAAAGTAGGATTAATTGGCCTTTGCTTCTACCTAAAGGGCTTAGTATCAGGCTTTAATGGGATCTCATGTTGGAAAGGATCCTCCCTATATGCCTTCAAATCATCATAATACCATGTGAACACATGTCTATATTTCCTTATAAAGCAAACAACATAGTTCTTACATGGGGCTTCATCTTTTTACCAATGTAAACCTTCTTAGGGGCATTGTCTATCCCCAAATTTATCTCCTCAAGGTCTTCTTTATGTGTATATGTTTATCTAGCACTTGACTTATCTGGACCATTAAAAAATATTTCAAGTGCAACCAAACCCTTGGGAATTTTGTTTGTTTTCAACTGCATTACCTCATTTCTAAACAATGTCTCCTTGCCATCAACTTCCACCACATATGAACTGAAGTCAATCTCTTGACATTCATATTAGACAACACAATGTAAGAACCTTAGAATGTCATTATCATCCTCAAACACTTGCCAATTGCAAATGTTGTCAGGTTCAACAAGTCTTGTTTGTACCTCAATCCTTGAGATACCATCAAAAGTCATATCATCTAGCTTAACTGCAATGTTAGCCAATAAATTTGCTCTGACATTATGTCCTCTTTCTATCCACTCTATTCCAAAGAAATGAAATGCCTTGATAGTATCCCAAACTTCATTTCTATATTGCCTCAACCTTTTATCCTTATTGACAAATTTGGACCTGACTTGGGAGACTACCAATTCTAAATCACTAAATACTTTTAACAATTTTATCCCATGTTTGGAGGCAAGTTATAAACAAAGTAGTAATTCCTCATACTCAATTATTACATGCAAACTATAGTAAAAATGAATATTTGAAAGTCTTACCTTGGGGAGATATAAGAATGACCCCAATACCTGAGCCCTCTTTTGAGCAAGCTCCATCAAAGTACATAGTCCATAGAGGATCTTTTGGTGATGTTAACATAACTTATTTAACAATTGCTGTAGGCTTAGCTTCTCCTTATTCTTGCCCCACTTCTTCCACCTAAAAGGTATCTATGCCAGTGTCCACAAAGTTGATTATTGGGGGTTCTTCTGGTTCTTCAACATGATCAATAATATGTTAGAATCTTGACTCCCGGGAAACTTTGACATCCTTTTAATCAATTGAAAATGTGGAAAATGATATGCCACATTGCATGGTCCCTCACATGGAAGCACATAATTTTCTTGAAAGTAGTATTCCATATGTTGGTGGAATATCCACCACTATGACACTCATGACTAGCCCCTTTTCTAGGAACACAACCAATCTATATGGGACCTCATAGATTACACCAATGATAGTGACCTCTTTGGAATCCATTGCATAGAAATTTCCATATGTGCTATCAAATTTCAAACCCATTTCCTCCATTATTTTGATAGGCATGACATTGTTTGAAGCACCCAAATCTATCATACAATTCTTGAGTATTTTTCCATCAATGATCAGACTCAAAAAGAAAGGGTTGAATAAACTTAGGTTTGTAGTGATGGTGGTTCCCAAGTAAATATTAGTGTTCTCATTGAAATTTTCCCCTACCTCAACATCCTTTTCATGTCCTTTGCTTGTTTTAGATATGTTAGCCTATGCTTTGTATTCATTTCCTTCGGCAATATTGTTGATAACAGCCATTGCTTTGTGCTTATGGTCATCAATCCTCATCATCTCAAGGAATGGAGCTATAACCCAAATTTGAGACAAGACCTGAAACATATCAATAGGAGAGTAACTTGGTACTTGTGGAAATACTATTTCCTGGGGAACCACTATATCAATTTTCTTCTCCATTTTCTACTCAGTAGGCTTCAACTCTTTAGCTTTCAAATTTGGATGTACAACTTCAGCAACAACTTTTTCCTTACCACCTTTCTTGGCCCAAATTCTCATTTCTTTAGTTTCTTTGGGCTTGGTCTCTCCTTTCTTGCTATCTGTCTTAACCGCCTTACTATCTACATTGTTCTCCTTAATGAACATGCCTCCTAGATGGCCTGGGTTGCCACTCACCACCCTATTCCTAAGATGGAAATAATTTCTTGCTTGAGCCCTAGCAACTAATGCAATTGTATATCTCTCTATTTCTTCATTTGAAGGTCTCCTCAGAGAGACATTACATGCCTCAAGATTGTAATCTGTGTATTCATCTTCTCTCTTCATCAGAAAGTACTTGCTAATGATGCAAAACTACTCCCTCTCTCTGCATATCCACATCATTTGTGTCAGCATCGTCACTAGAAGAATAGTCACCACACTCCATATCTGATCTAGTCATAAATACATTTTCAATTTCATCAGGATTATGGGAAGAATCAATCTCCCTTTGATCACTTTGAGTCTCTTCCAAGGATCTGGAAACTGTGCATTGATGTGAGTGAGGAATTTCACAAAATTCACACCAAGGTAATTCTTCCACAAAATTTGTAGTATTTTTATGCAATTGATCAAGTGTTTATTGGAAATTATTTTGATTACTTTGAATAGGATTTCCATTATACCAACTAGTGTGGTATGGATAATCTTGAAGTTTCAAAGGCCTCTCATTTCTTTGGAATTGAGGCTTATCATTTTTGGCCTGTCTCTACAACAAATTTAGTACCTGATCCAACTTCTCATCTGGGGCTATAATTTTAGCTACGTTCTCGTTCTGAGCATTTGAATTCTTAGAAGGCTCGGGTTCATCTCTTCTACCAACCTTGCCAAATTCCCTTCTATTATTTTCAATGTTTCCTGTGTGTGGGAAATGTTAGTATCAAAATAAGATAATAAAAACACACCAATGAAACATTAAACTAAATAAATTTAAATAGAATGAAATCAAAGAAATCAAATAGAGCTTCTTCATAATCGTTCCATTGTCCTCTATCTCCAGTGATTTGCTTGAAGTTTCTGCTCTCAGATTGTGTAAGCAGAGCTTCTTAGAATGATAACCTACAGAACAAGTATGCAAAGAGAGAGAATACTTCTCTATCCTATATGTTGGTGGAGTGAAATGTTGATTTGTGGATATGCACAGGGGCTGTAGATTATGCACAGGGGCTGTGGATTATGAATGCTTTTGAAGCTATGATATGAGGATGATAGTGCTAATATGCTAAGCTATGTTATGCTATGATTCTAGAGGCTATGGATGTTGGAAGGCTAATTGACTATAGTTTTCCTATATGCAAGCTTCTCTTTTTTTCAGAGACCCGATAGTCCTTTTTATAGATTTTTACAGGCAAGAGTCTGGCTGGCAAAGATCAATGGCTATGAGATTTTCTGGTTAATTTGAATGGTGAGAGATGGAGAGGTTGAGAGGAAGATGGAAGATGTTGGGAGGTTGGAGAGAAGAATGGAGGTTTGTCTTCAACCCACAAGAACAACTTTGCTCAGAAACAAAGAAAATTGTTTGATTTTCTGTTTTGAAGTTATTTCACGGTTGTTGTTGATAATCCAAATGAAATAAATAAATTTGAAATAATTTTGAGGATTTAAAACATTTTTGAAATATTTGATGTGAATGGACATTAGAAGATTTAATTAAATATTTGGAATATTTAATTGCGAATAGAATTTAGAAGAATTAATTAAATATTTATAATATTTAATTGTGAATGGAATTTAGAAGAATTTTAGAAGAGAAGAATATTTAATCTTTATTTGAATAAAATATTCAAGCCAAGATTACCTGATAATTAATATAAATAAATCATAATGTTTATTTAATTGATTAAGAAATGGATAAGAAAAGTGATTAAATAAACTTATTTATTTAATAGAAATGAAAGAATGAACAATATAAATAAATTATTTAGATTTATTTAAACACAGATTGAATTCAAAGATTTAATTAAATATTAAAAATATTTAATTAATTACCAAACTATTGTGATGTGACCATTTTTAGGTGTATACATTTTTCCCCTCTTTGAAGTGATGTGTTTTACGCATTGTTTCAAAGAATTTTGAAATTTGCTCCAGATGCTGATTGTCAAATTTTGATAGGTATATGCCCCCTCGGATGATGAATCGATAAGATTTTGATTTTTGTGAAAAAAAAAATTGAATTTTAGATTCGTTGGAATTTTTTTATTTTTATGATTTTTAAAATGTCGATTCATCGTTCGAAAATGATGATGTGAAGAAACTTACGTGGAAAGACGTGAGATGGAAAATTGATGACCTAAATTGCCCCTATAATGATAGAATGTGATAAAATGCATGACTTTGTATTGATTGTTTGCGTATTGAGATGCCCTGATTTGATGATGTTTGTCTAATAAATTTGTTCCCAAGGTTGTTGGAAAACAAACAATAGCTGATAAATTTTCTTTCAAGTTAATGATAAACAAATAGTTGTTTGATAAGTTTGCTTCTAAGGTTGTTAAAAACAAACAGGATTTTGATAAATTTGTTTTCATGATGATGAAAAACAAATAGTTTGTTGATAAGTTTGCTTCTAAAGTTGTTAAAAACAAACAAGATTTTGATAAATTTGCTTTTCATGATGATGAAAAACAAATAGGTTGTTGATAAGTTTGCTTCTAAGGTTGTTAAAAAAAATAGGATTTTGATAAATTTGTTTTTCATGATGATGAAAAACAAATAGGTTGTTGATAAATTTTCTTCTAAATTTGTTAAAAACAAATAGGATTTTGATAAATTTGTTTTTCATGATGATGAAAAACAAATAGTTTGTTGATAATTTTCCTTCTAAAGTTGTTAAAAACAAATAGGATTTTGATAAATTTGATATTCATATTCGATTGATTTGTCTTGATGATTTGATATTGATTTTGCTTTGACTTGATGATTCTTCCTATTCAACGGGAGAGATTGAGCATCTTGCAGTTACGGGAAAATTTCCCAAAGACATGGAGGTTGATTCCACAACTTGTACAGGCGGATAGAGATGTGATTGAGGCAGGTCCATCAGGTGCAGATGGAGCAGAGCCTTATTGACAGCACTTGCAGAGAGGTGGCACAGCGACACAAACACCTTTCATTTGCTGACAGGAGAGATTACCGTGACTCTTAAGGATGTGTATCGCATCCTGAAGATTCCAGTGATGGGTGAGATAGTGAGATTTGGCGGTCGGGAGGCGGGAGGTACTGATGCCTTGAGATGGATATTCAGAGATGATCATATTGCAGGATATTATATCTCATGGGTGGAGATGACGAATTTGTATGCACCCTTACCCTTTGTACTTGCAGGCTTCATTGGAGGTGTTTTGTGCCCCGACCATAGGTTGAAGGGTTTTGTAGTCAGGTGTGGTCGTGTACTTGAGAGTATGGTGATGCAAGGTACACATATGCTTGGGGATCATGCATACTTGCACATTTATATGATGAGCTACACCATGTTGTGTATGGTCGAGGCCAAAGTTTAGCTATTGGTTGTTCGCTTTTACAGATATGGGCATGGGAGCATTTTTCCATTATGCGACAATTGACTCATGGGCGACGGCATGTCAGTCGACTATATAGATTCAAATATACCGATGTCATTACTTAGCCGAGGCTGGGAAAATTGGATCATTAGCAGCATCTTCTAGATGATCTTGATATAGTATGCAGGCGGCCCTATGTAGATTGTGAGGCATGGCCAGAGGATGCTAAGGAGATGCCCTATGTCTTTACCACCAGATATCTGATTGGTCATACTCCTGGGATTATTGAGAGGTTTCTTCTTGGTCAGATATGGCAACAGTATGGTCGGCCTTAGGGTATGCCCCAAGGTTCTTCTATTTATGCGCGTTAGCAATAGGAGGTTACAGTGTGGGGTCCATGGATTGCATATGATGCAGCAGTGGTAGAGTTCACCAGTTTGGGAGTACAGATGTGGGACTACAGAGCTGATATTCTTGATGGGGGGATGACTCCAGAGTATGGTCAGTATCTGTTGGAACATCCTATGCCATGATTATTTGATCCTGATGAGCCTGCCGCTCTAGTTGCAGAGCAGAGACCACATATAGGGGGACATAGGTGACAGCGAGAGGCGGCTTCAGAGGGTGATGACTCTGAGGATGATGATGATGATGAGTCAGATGGGGATGGAGATAGTAGTGATTAGGAGAGTGGAGGTGATAATGGTGGAGGAGGTGGCAGAGGTGGCAGAGGTAGCGGCAGAGGTGGTGGCAGAGGTGGTGGCAGAGGTGATGGCAGAGGTGGACCGTGGATGAGACATTCAGCTCCATCATCTTCAGTAGATCTAGTGGTTCCAAGCCAGATAGCTACCTTGCATAGTAGAGTTCAAAGCTTACAGGGTCAGTTAGCACATGCACAAGCCTTGGTTACAAAGCTACAGGGATAGTTGACGACAGTGATAGCCGAGAGAGATACAGCCAGATGTCAGGGTGAGCAGGCCATGGCCCTAGTTGACATTCTATAGAGAGCAGCAGCATGTACCTCAATTGGTGACATGATGAGAGAGGTGACCAGGGCCACCTAGGAGGCAGAGTTATATAGGACTAGGTATCATGATGTAGTGCCACCCGAGCAGAGAATGAGTTATACACAGTCTCGGTCTACACATAGTTGTTCTCAGGCTACCAGCAGGGGTGTATCTCAGCCATTACCTCCAGGAGGGTCATTAGGAGTAGGTGGAGTAGGTCCATCAGGTACAGGTGGGGCAAATCCCAGACCAGCAGCATCAGAGGATAGCACTTCGTAGTGCTTTTTGCATGATGGCTTATATGTCTTATTGATACTCTATTGAGACATTTGTACACACACTGATATGGTCCCATTTTTTATGATGTTATGTCATGCATAGTTGACATCTTTTGAACTTTTAACATTCATTTGTGAGATATATGATATGCAACGATTGATTCCTTATGTGATGAATGTGTCTATTTTCTATATGCATGATGTTTTATGTGATGGTTTCATGATGTTATGCTCATGATGTATATGTATGCATGATTTTTAGATATGAAAATGAAAGTGCAATGTTATTATATGATTGCAATCTATTGATGAATGATTTTATGAATATGAATGTGAAATGATGGATGGAACAATTTATGAATGCCCATGAATGTTTTGATTATGATGTATGCTTTGTTTTTTTTTATGATTTTCCAATGCACATATATATGAAAAGTGTATGTGATGATGTTTTTGTGAATGTCAAATATACTATGTCGTTTATTCGAAAGATATGAAACTTTGATACTTTGCTAGCTTTTGGGAAAATCTATAAATGCCAAATGTAAATTCTAGAATGAATGTAATCTATACTAACCATGCAAGGTATCTGTACAATATTGCCATTCTGAGAGCTTATTTGTTCTTTTTGTGTCATCATAGAGCATTGAAATGTTGAAAGTTAATACAAGCATCAAAGGGTATGTTAGCACCAGTGATGACCTGAGTATTGCTTTCATGATTTTTGATATAGCAAGATAATACAAGCATCTAGGTATAATTGAACCGAGATGACCTGAGTATCACTTGCATAAACAGACAAGAGTTAACCTGTTTCCCATGCAAATTCTGAAATACCATCAATGATACTTAGTAGAGCATGTCTCGCGACCAATTTGCATAGTACTAATGATTCACTCACAAACAACAGACAAAGAAAAATCATACTCCTTCCTTGCTTTTCTAGTTCAGTACATCATCGAATTACTCTAGAGATATGATAGAAAATAAACCAACAATTCAAATTTTACCTAAAGTATTTCAAACATTATTCAGATTAAGATCATCCAACTTGGTTATCAACATTGATGTTCTTGTTTTGATTAACGTTGTTTTTTATTTCATTGGCATTGAGTGATTGTTTTGGTGTTGTGGTTGATTTGATGCATCAATGTATGTTGTGCTTTGTCAAACCATCATTTGTCTATTTGTGATGTTCTAAAAGCTCATTTCCCCTCTCTTGTTTAGTCTGTGTTTCTACTCCATGTGTAAACAAAACCTGAATATTATGGATATGCACAAATTTCATCAAGCCATGATGAAACACAAGGATTCTTGTTGCATGATATGGATATGATAGATATGTACAGATGATAGATATAGATAAATGATGCCATAAAGAAAATGGAAGACATAAGCTAATAGATAGAGGAGCCCATTTTGATCACAAGTAGTGCTTGTTTGCCAGGTTTTCACCACTTGTTTTTATTGCACTTTTTTAGATCATGTGCACTTTTTGTTGTTTTTTTTTTTGATTTCTTTAGGACTTTTTCTAATTTTTATGTATTTTTTCATGACTTTTTTTTATTTTTTATGTATTTTTTCATGACTTTTTCTAATTTTTAATGTATTTTTTTAGGAATTTTTCTGTTTTGATGATTCAGACATAGAACTTCAAATGAATGCTATTGATCGGTTCTTCAAATAGGTCCCCTTCTAACGTAGATAACTAATATGCTCCAGAACCATATGTTGCAATGATGACAAATGGACCAAGCCAATTTGGTTCAAATTTTCCTTTCTTTTCTCTGTCTTGTTGATTGTGTGGATTTTCTTTCAAGACTAAATCACCTACTTGAAATGTTCGTGGTTTAACTCTGTGATTGTAGCTATGGGACATAACTTGTTGATAACCCTTCAAATGATCAGCTGCATGTTGACGTCTTTCATCTAACAGTTATAGCTCTTGCAGATGAGATACTTAGTAGTCTTCATCATTTATCAATCCTTTGAGTGAAACCCTAAGCAAAGGTATTTCAACTTCTAATCATAAGATTGCTTCTGCTCCATATACCAAGGCATATGGGGTAGCCCCTGTTGGTGTGTGAATGCTGGTTTTGTATGCCCACAAAGCTGTATTTAACTGGACATGCCAATCACGACCGGCATCATTTACCATCTTCTTCAAGATCTTCAAGATTGTTTTGTTTGAAGCTTCTGCTTGACCATTTCCTTATGGATAGTAAGGTGTAGAGAACCTTTGTTGGATGTGAAATCTTTCACAAAGTTCATCAACATCCTGATTCTTGAAAGGCCTCCCATTATCAGTAATGATAGAATTAGGAATTCCATATTGGCAGATGATGTAATTCAAGATAAATGAAGAGATTTGTTTACCGGTCACAGTCGTCAAAGGAACAGCTTCGATCTATTTTGTAAAATACTCTATAGCCGTGATGATGAATTTATGCCCATTTGATGATGAAGGATGAATTTTGCCAACAAGATCTAGTCCCCACTGAGAAAAAGGCCATGTTGAAGTGAAAGGATGCAATTCCTGTGCAGGTGCATGAATAAGATTCCCATGGATCTGGAATTTAGAACACTTCTTGACAAAAGTAAAAGATTCTCTCTCCATGGTAGGCCAATAATATCCCATTCTAACAAGTTTCTTGGCTAAGGTTAAACCACTTGAATGAGTTCCACAAATACCACCATGAACCTCTTGTAAGGTTTGTTCAGATTCGTCACGTTCAAGACATCGAAGGAGCATACCATCAAGACCACGTCGGTAAAGGATATCAGTGATCAAGGTATAACAGGATGATTGGCGTATAAAATTCCTTTTTTGGTTTTAGGATAAGTCCAAAGATAAGATGTTATTTTTCAAATAGGTATAAATCTTTCCATAAGGTGAATCAGAACCAGTTAAATGGAATATGACTTGGGTGTCAGGATTATCATAGGTGGTAGAAAACAATTGTTCCACCAAGAATTTGTACCATTTTTTTATTTTTTGATAATTGTAACAAGGAAGCAATTGTAGCCATTGCATCTACAGCTTTATTAACAATCCTTGGGATTTGTGAAAACTTGATTGCCACAAAAAAATTTAAAATCATCCACCATGTTCTTGTAAGGTAGCAGCTTATCATCTTTAGTTTGATAATAATCATTGATTTGATTAATGACAAGTTGTGAATCACTGTAGACTTGCAACTCTATAATCCGCCAGTCCAATGATATCTTCATTCCTGTGAGCAATGTTTCATATTCAACTATGTTATTTGTGTAGGGAAACATCAACTGATATGATTTTGGGATGGTATGTCCTTTAGGTGTAACAAAAAGAATCCCTGCCCCTGAGCCATGTTGCGTGTAAGATCCATCAAAGTACAATGTCCATAATTTCTTAATTGTTGTTGTGAAGACATCTGCATCAAGAAATTCAATGTGCATTGGGTTTTCTTCTTGTATAGGTGCTTCGACCAACTAATCTGTGATGACCTGTCCTTTTATAGCTCTTCGATCTACATAGTGAATGTCAAACTCACTTAAGATCATTACCCATTTTGCACGTCTTCCTGTTAAGGCAGCTTTGCTTAAGAGGTATTTTACTAGATCCATTTTGGTTATCAGCTTAACTGTATGAGCCAACATATAGTGGCACAAATTTTGGGAAGCAAACACTACTGCTAAGCAAGCTTTTTCAATGAAAGTGTAGTTTAATTCATGACTTGTTAAAATTCTGCTGATATAGTATATGGCTCTTTCTTTGCCTGTAGAATCCTCCTATGCTAGTAACGCTCCCAAAGATACTTCTGTTGCTGAAATATAAAGTATGAGAGGCTTTCCTGGAACTAGTGGAATTAGGATTGGTGTATTCATGAGATATTGCTTGATCTAATTAAATGCTACTTCACACTTTTCCTCCCATTTGAATGGGACATTTTTATGCAATAGATGTGTAAATGCTAAGCTTTTGTCTACCAGTTGAGCTATAAACCTCCTAATGGATTTTAGCCATCCTTGCAGTGATCAGAGCTGACTGATATTTCATGGTGGTGGCATGTCCATTATAGCTTGTACATTTCCTAGATCAACCTCTATGCCCTTTTCTGAAACAATGTATCCCAAGAGTTTTCCAGATTTAACACCGAAGACACATTTCTTTGGATTGAGTCAAACATTGAACTTCTCCATTCTGATAAAGATATTTGACAAGATTTCTAGATGTCCTCTTGTGTTGGATTTGGCCAATAAGTCATCCACATAGTCTTCCATGAAGGTGTGCATCATGTCATGGAAAATGGTGGTCATTGCTCTTTGATAAGTCACTCCTACATTCTTAAACCCAAATGGCATGACATTCCAACAATAGGTACCCCAAGGGCACATGAATGATGTTTTATCTTGATCCTCTGGTGCAATCTTTATCTGGTTATATCCTGAAAATCCATCCATTAATGAATACATTGCATGACCAGTAGTTAAATCAACAATCATATCTATGTTTGGCAAAGGGAAGTCATCTTTAGGACATGCTTTGTTCAAATCTCTGAAATCTGTACAAATTCTAATCCTTCCATCTGTCTTTGAAATAGGTATGATATTGGAGATCCATTCTGCATAGTCAATAGACCGAATGAATCCAACATCTAAAAGCTTCTTTAACTCTTCTTTAACCAATAATGCAACATGTGGATGCATTTTCTGAGTTTTTGCATCATAGGTTTTTCCCCTGTGTTTATAGATAGATGATGCATTATTAGATTAGGATTTAACCCTGGCATATCAGCATATGACCAAGTGAAATTGATTTGATTCTCCTTCAAGAACTCTATGAATTTCAGTACTTCTTCCACTGTTAATGATACTGCAAGTTGCAAGATTTTTGGCTGCTCTGTTGTACTTATGTTGATTGATTCTGTGGGCTCAATCAAAATAGAAGATCTTTCTTGATAATGTTTTGGAAGAGTGTCAAGTTTCTCATCCTTTAGTGCCTCAAAAAGGTTTTCACCGTCAGTTTCGCTCTTTATTTTTCTCTTGTTGTGATCTACCATAACCGTTTTTCGGTTTTCACCAATAGATCCATCTTTTATTTCATTTATTTTGTAGCTAAGAGACTTGACACCCTCCCTATCAAAATCTTGAGTATGAGATTCTTCGATGGAACACTTGTTTTCTTGATTATATTAACAAAGTAAATTTACAATATCCTCATCATCATGGAATATAAGGATATCAATAGGTGCATCATTGTCCCAATCAATAAGTTCTAGATACACTAAAGGTATGGGATCATTAGGTTGGGTAAGGTCTTGAGCGGTCAAAGTCATGACATAGTTGTCATTTTCATGATGGACAAGGTCTATAATGGTATTCTCCTATCGATTATCAATCTTGATAAAATCTGAATCGTCCTCACTTGAGTTATGATCGCTTTGTAAAACATAATCAAGTGGAGGCCTTGAGCCCTCCCCTTATAAGAACGTGGGTGTGAATTTGTGTATGAAATCCACCCTTTTCTCTGTTAAGAATGTATCATCAGAGACATCATCCCATCCGTATTCATTGGAATCAGTGTCTGAACTGTTCTGCAATTGGAAAACTGATGCATAAAATTTTTGTAGAGTGACATCTTCATGGGGTTTATCTAAAATTGATTCTCCTTCATGAGTTTTTTGTGCTTGCTATGAAGGTGAATCTTATGTATTTTTACCATATCCAAGTCCTGTTTTATCTTTTGGATACATTGAAATAGGTTGAATTGGCTCAATGATTCCTTCTTTTCTTTGTCCTATAAGACCATTTCCTTCATAGCCCATTCTTGGCATGATGGTATACCCTTTGCCATATTGTTTGGTAGGTAACTTGATGTGCAAGATAGATTCATCTTCATCTTTGTATAGCCAACTTAGGATGTCCCTATCTTTGGCTTCTTCCTTGGTGGTGTTAGCTTTAATGAATTGTCCACCAAACTTTGTGATTGGCACAGAAGCTTGGGATGTAGAGGTTGTTGCAATCTTTTGATTTAATAGGGTCGGCTGACCATGTGACCTCGGAGAAGGAGGTAAGCTAGAAAGGGATAGTGAATATTCGCCTACTCCTTTGTCTTTTAAATGTAGCTTGGGGTCAAGATTCTTTGTCAATTCTTGCAATTGACCTTGTAGATTAGAAGAAGAAGCAGTAAGAGCCTCCCTATTGTGCAGCACAAAGGCGTCTTGAGTTGCTCAAAGATTTGAACAAGTTTGGGTGCTATTGTAGTTAGCTTGTATAGTTATTCCATCATACACAAACTTGAGGCATTGATGGTACATTGATTGTACCGCCTGCATATCATGAATCCATGGATGACCCAAAAGTATGTTATATGAAAGATCATGATCTAAAACCTGACAAAAGGTATTTTTCACAACAGGTCCCACTTTGATAGGTAGCATTATTAGTCCTTTAGAAGCTTTTTCTTCATCATCATATGCCTTGATAGTTATTTTCCTTCGTGGATCAATGGAATTTTCTGATATTCCTAAGGCATGTATTAGTTTTAAGGTACAAATGTTTAAAACGGCTCCTCCATCTATCAAGACACATCTGATTCATTTTTTATGGATCATGACTTCAAGATAAAGCGATGAATTATGTGGATGTGTCATGGAGGCATCATCTTTTTCAGAGAATGAAAGACAAGTGGGGGAAGAAAAATGTCCCACCATGGCTTGAAATTTGTTTACATCCAGATCAGTGTCTATGGTTGTGTTTACAAGAGCTTCTTCTAAAATATTCTTGTGTACGAGAGATATTTTGAGAAGTTCAAGGATGGAAATTTGAGTTGATGTTTTTCTCAATTGATCAACTAGACTATAATGACTTGGAGGAGGAATAGCTACCTTAGATGAACTACCTTTTAGGACAACTTTTTCTTTTCCTCTCGTAGTCACATTAACCTGTTGATATTCTTGTTTTTCCTTGATTTTGATAACATTAACCCGTTGATCATCTGCATAGATGTGGCAGATTATGTTGTCTTGAACATTATTTATTATTTTTGCTTTGGTATCTGATGTTTCCCCCTTTTTATAGTTTGGTAAAGGATCTTTGAATGCTTGATGATCATCGCTGGTATGATGTCCTTCAATTTTGATAGTGCCATTGTCAATTAAGTCTTGTACTAGATTTCACAAGGCTTGACAGTTATTTGTTCTATGACCTTTACATTGATGATAATTGCAATAATACAAGTCATTCCATGATGGTGGTTTGACTCGTGGCTCATAATCTCTTTGTGGTGGTAAGGTGATAACCTTATTATCGAGAAGCTCCTTGAGAGTAGACTCAAGAGATTGACCCAAAGTGGTAAAATTCTATCAATTAAAAAAGAATGGAGGTCTTGGTAGCTTTGATGTTTGAGTATTTCCAAGATTGTTATTGAAATTACCATGATTATCCTTGTTGTTTTGATTGGTCATGCTTTCTTGATTGGATTTTTGTCCTTGTTGATTGTTGTCTCCTTGTTGGTTGGTATTTCCTTGTTGGTTGTTTTGTGGAGCACTTGATAGGTTGAAGATAGATGGTCTTGTTCGTAGATTGTTTGCATCCACTATACCATCATTGATGACATTTTTATTTCTATTCCAAAACCTTGTTTTATCATTGTTGTTATGGTTGGATGAACTTGGATTATCAAGTTTTATCACTCCTCTTTTGGCCAAGGCCCCTTCAATGGTGATTGCATTTTCAATAAATTTTTCAAAGTTATGAGGACAATGAAGATTAAGCCTGTAGCTTAATTCTTGATCTAGGCTATCGATGAAGATATCCATCTTTTCCTTTTCAGGAATAGGGTGGGAATATCGAGCAAACAATCTTCTCCATCTTTGAAAAAATGTAGTGAAAGATTCCCCTACTTTTTGTTTCACTTTACAAAGATCAAGCATGGTTATCTAGTGTTGGATGTTGTAGGTGTATTGTGATATAAACTAATTTATTAACTCCTCAAAGGTTTTGATGGGGTGAGTGATCTTGGAAAGCCACTCCATGGATTGTCCACCCAAACTTCGAGGAAATAATCGCATTAAGTAGGTCTCTTCATAAGCAAATTCTAGACTCATATTTTGGAAATCCCTCACATGTTCAATGGGATCAGTTTTTCCATTGTACCTATCAAATTTAGGGATTTCGCAATGTTGTGGAAAAGGGATCATTTGAAGACTCCTATCAAATGGATAAGGAGATATGTCATCCAAAACATACTTCTTTGTTGCACCCCCTTGCATTTCCTTTATTTTCCCTTGTAATTCTTTTATCTGTTGAGTAAGGGCACTAAAATCATTAGGAGTTTCAGGATTCTCTTTAATCCCTTCTATATCAAAATCGAAAGGTAACTTAGCTCCTTGATTAGCTAATGAAAGAAAATATCCTTCTTTGTTTCGTTCTAAAATTCTTTCCATAAGAGTATGGAATTGGGGATCCTACTCTGCTTCTTGAAGCTTTTATTCTGTTAACTCTTTAGTAGGAAATGGATTCTCTTATTTCTCACTATTATCACCCATTTTGCTTGTGGTACTTTCTCTTTCATCTTTTTCTATGTGCTTTTGAGATCTCGTGACAACAGGCATAAGCTTTGCCCCAAATTCTACTAACTTTTGATCAAAAGAATGAAATAGTGCAATTTTTGATAGTTATGAAAGTTAGAATAGAATGAAGATTCTATGACTTAAAAGATTTCTAGTCTTTAGCTCATGTTTTCCCTGATTGAAAGGATGAAAATCCTACTGGTGAGAATTTAAGCAAAAGATCAAGGAAAAATGATTTTGCACTTTATGAAATTTGATCGTAGGTTCGTAAAAAGATGGATTTATGATAGATGTCTAATGTGCTTGAGTTCTCTATTGCAAAAATTGATTCGGACGAGTAGAATATTCAATTGAGGTTGGGGAATATAATAAGAATGAATACGCTGACTGTGGTTGTGCCTTTGAGAAAGGGCTCTTCTTTGAAAGAAAGCTCGTGAGTATAATGGTTCTACAACATAATCATCAGTGAAACCTCTAACACAATCATGATATCAATGGATAAAGGTTCTATGTTTAAGTAAAACCTTTCAAATTTGGTTCAAGAATCATCTTTTCTTCAATAGTTTCTTGTAGCTAAGTGGTTTATTTGGCTTTTTGATTCATTTGAGAATGGATTTATTAACAAAGGTTGTGGATTTCCAATCTCTTAACATGAGAGTAATCAATGTGATTGTGAGTTTTGGATGATCTTTACTGAATTAATGTTTTGAAAACACATCAAGCAAGTTGTAGAATAGTTGTTTTTAAGTCCTATATTAAACATTAAGTGTATGATCAAAATGTTTTCACAAGCTTTACACATGACAGATAGTTCAAGCAGACTCACTCTTAGTACTCAGGTAGGTCACCATAATAATCAACAACCCACATCTTAGAACTGCGTCGACTCACACAACTGTGTCACCCCCGAAGGGGCACCCGTGTTTTTGTATTTTCCAGGCGCGTACTTAGAGTGACGGAATTGGATACTGGATCCCCTGAGCAAACAGTCCTTGGCAGTTATATGGTGAGTATCTTGGGGGTAGATTCTTCCCTCCCCTGCACTATGATTATTATGATGTTCGAAAATTGACTTCGGCTGGATACTACACTAAGTTCATAGTAAGGGTTTACGTTCGGTGCGGCAATAATAAACTCCCTTAGGAGACCTCCCAACCTTTAGAACAAAGACTTTGAGGATGGTTATCTTGCACACTACCGTCGAATGGTATTTTCATCAACCATCTGCATTTGATTAAAGTGGGCTAGAAAACTTGGCTTTAGTTGTTCCCACTCAGGTCATTCCTGTAGGGTGAGTACTTTTTCCCACTACGGCAGGCATTCTAAAAGGTTTTAACAAAGCTTAAAATTGCATGAAATAGAATAGATGAGTCTGGAATTTTGATCACCCAGTTAAGGGGAGAGCATTGGCCTGTCACCGTTTAATCATAGCAAGAAAAAGTTCAATTTTAAACCCAAATAAACAGTTTTCTATGCTAGGTGAAGATATTGCTTCACAAAGACATGATGTTCTTTTTAGTCCAACATAGAAAATGAGGTGACTATCCTAGGATTGCTTGATTTTGAATTAAGTGACTATCCTATGATTGATTCATTCCAATTAAGTGACTATCCTAGGATTAGTTATTTTTTTTAAGCTCTTACTAGTTGTGTTCGCGTCGGATCCAGTCAAATCCTAATTAAGTTATAGATTACAATTGCAGACTTACAAATCCTATGCTAGAATAGAAAAATGCGCTAAAACAGACATCAAGAGTGCTAAAACAAAAATGCTCTATGGAAATAGCAAAGAGCGCTACAAAATCATTAAAGGGTGCTACAAAATCCTTAAAAGGTGCTACAAAATCCTTAAAGGGAACTATAGAATCCTTAAAGGGCACTACAGAATCCTTAAAGGGCACTACAAAATCCTTAAAGGGCACTGAAGAACCTGCAATGGGCACTAAAAACTAGTTAAAGAGCACTAAATTGGGTGTGATATTCACTGAAGTGTGTTTTATGCACTAATAAGCTCTTCCAACCGTAACCTATCAGAAAAATCTGTGAAAAGATGTTAAAATTGTTGCAAGAGCCCCATGGTGGGCACCAAAAAATGTGTGTGGGAAATGTTAGTATCAAAATAAGATAACAAAAACACACCAATGCAACATTAAACTAAAGAAAGTTAAATAGAATGAAATCAAAGAAATCAAACAGAGCTTCTTCAGAATCATTCCATTGTCCTTTATCTCCAGTGATTTGCTTGAAGCTGTTGCTCTCATATTGTGTAAGCAAAGCTTCTCAGAATGACAACTTGCAAAATGAGTATGCAAAGAGAGAGAATACTTCTCTATCCTATATGCTGGTGGAGTGAAATTTTGGTTTGTGGATATGCACAGGGGTTGTGGATTATGCACAGGGGTTGTGGATTATGAATGCTTTTGAAGCTATGATATGAGGATGATAGGCCATGATATGGATTGCTAATATACTAAGCTATGCTATGCTATGATTCTAGAGGCTATGGATGCTGGAAGGCTAATTGACTATAGTTTTCCTGTATGCAAGCTTCTCTTTTTTTCAGAGACCCAGCAGTCCTTTTTATAGATTTTTATAGGCAAGAGCCTGGCTGGCAAAGATCAATGGCTATGAGATTGTCTGGTAAATTTGAATGTTGAGAGATGGAGAGGTTGAGAGGAAGATGGAAGATGTTGGGAGGTTGGAGAGAAGAATGGAGGTTTGTCTTCAACCCATGGGAACAACTTTGCTTAGAAACAGAGAAATTTGTTTGATTTTCTATTTTGAAGTTATTTCACGGTTGTTGTTGATAATCCAAATTAAATAAATAAATTTATTTAATTTTGAGGATTTAAAACATTTTTGAAATATTTGATGTGAATGGACATTAGAAGATTTAATTAAATATTTGGAATATTTAATTGCGAATAGAATTTAGAAGAATTAATTAAATATTTAGAATATTTAATTGTGAATGGAATTTAGAAGAATTTTAAAAGAGAAGAATATTTAATCTTTATTTGAATAAAATATTCAAGCCAAGACTACCTGATAATTAATATAAATAAATCATAATGTTTATTTAATTAATTAAGAAATGGATAAGAAAAGTGATTAAATAAACTTATTTATTTAATCAAAATGAAAGAATGAACAATATAAATAAATTATTTAGATTTATTTATACGCAGATTGAATTCAAAGATTTAATTAAATATTAAAAATATTTAATTAATTACCAGACTATTGTGATGTGACCATTTTTAGGTGTATACATTTACTGCTATCTTCTAAGCCTCCCTTAAATATTGTGGATTCTTGTCTCTAAGCAAGTAACACATCTTAGAATCATATGCATTACAATAGACAACCAAACATGCTCTTTCATTAGACCTTAGAAATCCAAGGACCTTATACATTGCTTTTTGAAATCTAGAATTGAATTCAATAGCCATTTCATTGTGCCCCTTTGTAATGTTGTTGAATTCATTTAATCTAAGCCGTGGGTTGGTCTAATCACCATATTGTTCTCTAAAAATTTGGAAGAATGAATCCTTGGATTCAATGCTCACGTTGGGAAAATTCCTATACCAATCCCTTGTATCTTTTGTAAGGGATTGCATGAAATACTTCATAGCTAGATCCTCATCCCATAATTCAAAGTCTTCTATAAAACTTTGAAATTCCTTCAAATGGTCTTTGCCATTGAGAGCATTTTTTCCAGTAAATTTAGGCAGATGTTTCATGGCATTGTCTAGCATTGGATTTGGGTATCCAACAATATTTTTAAAACATAGTTTCCTATACCTATTAGTATGTAACAATATTCTACCCATATTTCATTTTGGTTGCCATTATCTCTTCTTCTTTCACCATTATATCCCTGACTTTCATGTTGAGAGTCATGCTAATCATTGAAATGGATAGTCTTGTCCTTGTCTTTAGGCTATGAAGAAGAGATGGAGGGGTTATCAGTAGGTGAACTTTTGTCACTAGTATGAGGGTTTGAGGAGGATGAGCAGCCTTGAGGGCTTTGGGTTTTAGATTACAAGAAATTAAGCTTCTTTTTCATTTCCTTTTTTACTGCCATTAACTCCATTTCTTTTGTCTTCCTATCCAATTCTTCATTCTCCTTCATTAATTTATCAAAAATTGAAATGGAATCATCCTGAGATGTATCCTTCTTTGAATCACCTCCCTCATTAATATTTACCCCTTCATTAACCTTTTTCTCATTCATAGGGAACTTCCCTTTGTCCATATTATGGGATTCCCGTTAGTATTCTTAGGTGGAGGGGATGGTGGGATAGTAGTTTTTTCAACAGCATTGGTTCATGGGCTTACAATAGTTTTATTAGTTGAAGGATCTACATGGATTTTTCCTACAATTTCTTGCACTACCAGACCTTCTTCTTGGTCAGCTTGAGCTACCAATTTTTCTAATGATTCCAACTCCTTTGCTTTCCTTCTTAACATATTCCTTCTCACCATGGCTTCCCTAATCCTTTTCTCCTTCTCGGCATCCCTTTTCTTTCTATTTTCATTACATTTAGAGATCCTTTGAGTAAGCAAATAAAATCATTCAATACCTCTTCTTCATCAGGGAGGGTAGACTCTCTATTAGATGTAACTACATTTTCAGCTTGAAGGGGAGGTGGACCGTGGGAATAATCATCTCCAGTTAAAAAATCATTAGGGAGAGGGGTGTATAAATGGGAATTAGGGGTGATATATCCTTTGGCTCTAGCACACCTAACACTAGCATTGTCTCTCTATATCCTATCTCTCTCTGCTTCATAGCTTGCATGCCAAGGTCTGAGGAGTACTCATTTACAACAATCTTCATTAAAACCTCCCCCCTCTCATTAGAAGCATTATCACTGAAGTCTAACAAATTATTTTCACATTTTGAACTAGAACTACAATGCATTTCATGTTCAGGGGTAGGATGAGGTGTAGACTTACCTTTTCCTGCGTCCTTTTCCTTTATCCATTTGCCTTTATTCTTAGATAATTCACCCTCCAACTTTTTCTCTGGATGCTTCTTCATATGGCTTCACATTCCTTTTATCAGAGCTTGAGTTCTTTTCGCCTTTGTCACCTTCCTTAGTTTCTTTACACTTTTCTTCTTAACTTCTTCAATATCCTTGAACACCAGTTCATACTGGTGTAGAGACTTCAGAGTCACCACCAAAGGTTCTTGGGACAAATTAGTAACAATTTTGTTATAATCTTTGCAAATATTAACAAATCTTTAGAAACTAAGACAAACTTTGACACCTACGACATATTTTTATATGAAATTTAAATGCATTCCTTAAAAAAAATGTGTGGGAAATTTATCAGGAATTTAGAAAGAATACTGGAAAAGATTGGAGCTAAGCTTAGCAGACACTTTCAATTGACTAAATATATGAGTAAATATCACCATATAATGTGGTGATCTATGATAAGGCATTTTGGAGAACTAATAATTGCAAGGCTTATGTCCCCAGAAGATTTGCTATTCTGTTGGTTGTTTTTTAAAAAGAACCAATCAGGTCTCAACAAGTACCTATGAGCTTTTCAGGCTCAATTATTGAATATCTGCTAGACAAGTGGCTAACTGATGAGATATGGCACAAATTTCTTTATCTCCTACATTTCGGGCTCTGCAAAACCTGGGAGGGTGATCCCATAATGTATATTATACTATTATTTTAGACAATTCATGTGTACATTGTATATTTAAGCAAATATATTCTCATCCATGGCTAATAAGCTAAAATTCTTCAAGAAGTTGGTAATTCGTTGAACAAACTACACATCTTAAGCCAAGAATATAAAAACAACACAAACCAAAAATTCAAGATAGATCAAAGATTATTTAAAAGATTATTCTCAAGTTAGGTTATTGGAGCCATAAGAAAGATTTAAATGAGCTAAGATTAGTGCCATTATCTACAGGCTAGGAGTCTGAGCAAATTGAAATACAAGGTTTATTTAATTTTGAATACTCATGATCTTAGTGACATTACCCTACAATTCACAAATCTATGACCAAAATCTATAGACTACCTATCAAATCCAACAACCTTGCACACAAATTCATGATTTGATTCAAGAATTTAACTCATTCCATGAATGGGAGCTAAAACCAAAGCACATATCAAATCATAAACGATGACAATTAATAAAATGATCTATGATAAGGATTTTCATTAATAACTCAAATGCAAAACCAAAATGGAGAGACTATAGACTTAGAAAACCTCCATTATTGTTCAAAAATATTCAGAAACCATACATTAAACAAAACTTGCTACCTAGACTTAAAGCATTATATAAGGACTCATTATGTTCACTCTATTTTTTCAATTTTCATAATTCAGCTCTAGAATTCAACAAAAGACCCAACACATTGATTTCATCGAATAAGATGAAAAAATGAAATGGATTGAAAATTAGGCTAGCATCTCAATCAACACTCCATATTGCCAAAAACTGATATTTTCCTGTGAAACATATGTTTTATATACTATAACTTCTAAGGCTAGACCTGTACAATACTTGACCTAGTATATGTTTCACATCCCTATTCACAAACCAAAATTTCCAACATACACCCTTCACCATTCTTCATATTCTTCCTTAGATGGCCAATCAAAGTCAAGAATTTTATCTAGGGCTTTCTTGTAAGGGGAGTACTTAGTTACTACTGCATTAGATTGTCTTTCAAAATCCTCTAGAAAGCTAATAAGAAATGTTAACCTCCCCAAAGTGTCATTGAAGACATCGATATCAACTTCCTTGAAAATTCTATCCACTTGGGAATTAATAACCTTATTTAGTTGCTTCTTCCACACTTGCAATGGTTTCAATTCATAATTAGCAACCTCAATGTCTAGTAGTGGTGACAAGTTAGTGTGGTTATATTGAGCTATCAATTCTATTATCTTCTACTCTAGTGGGGTTACATACCCCTTGAAACTTATGCTCACTCAATTCACATACAAAATCATAAACTGGAAGCACTAGAGGGTACTTATCTTCATGCTAGCCAGCTCCCACTAATATTAACTTTAATTTCTCAGCTCTTGGGACCCACTTGTTCAAGATTGGTATGGCTAACATCTTATCTCTTTGGGACAATCTCATTTTTCATACCATCAAGGTATAGTTGTCATACACACTATTAAGTCTAAGTTGAATCTTCTCATTTAGATGCATTAGGGAAGTGAAGAAATTTTTTGAGATGTTTTCATACATTGTGTCCTAAGCTTTCTCCAACAACTTCTTATAAGTTGCAATTTGTAGAAGCAATTGATCTCTGCCAGATAAGCTAGAGCCTGGTCTACTTGATTTTTCCTCTGTAAATGATTCTTGTCCCCAACTGTATGGTACTATTGCTAAGGCTTGGTCATGAGGTGAATGTTGTGAAGATGTCATTAGAGAGGTTGGAGGTGGGTGGCTTGAGCTCAACTGACCCTATTTTCTATGCACTTCTCCTCTTTGTTTATAAAATTCCAATTCAGTTTCTAACACAACCACTTTTTGTTGGTTGTTATCATAATCATCGAGGAGTTATTTGTATTTAGTTCTGAGGTTATCTCTCTCTAGAGTAAGACCTTCCATAGTTTCTCAAGTGAACCTAGCAACATTGACAACCATGTGTGTAGCTTCCAAAGCTGGGGTATCATCAACTCTCTTTACCAACAATTGTCCACTAAAATCTGATGGCTCTGCCAAGGCTAGTTTCCTAGATCCTGAAGATAATGACCATATTGCCAATGTATCCTAATCCTCACTAAATGTTGAACCTCGAAGTGCCATTACCAGTTCTTCTACTATTTTTATGAGAGGCCTTTCAGCCCTTCTTATGGAATCCAAAATAATAGCATAAAAAATATTCCATTCTGGCAACAACAACACACCACATTTCTTTACAAGCTCTATGCCCTCCTGGGCATTAATCTTTTAAACTCATTTTTCATAATGATTCTTTCATTTTCCTCAATGAAATTTTTAGGCAATTCAAGATGCAAGCTCCTTTCAGTGGCTACCCTCTCTACATAGTCTACGACTTTGGATTTACATGAGAAATCCTAGATTGTTGAGGTTTCAATGAAGGAGTCATCTTCCATAAACTCCTTGCTAGCTTCTATCCTTAAATTAATTTTAGTATTCAATCCACTGATTTCAAGCTTTCCTAATATGAGGATGCTTTTTTTTCCACTTGAAGCAATTTCTCTTTCATGCGGAAGCATTCCTATCCACATTTCTCTAGGAATGATGCAAATGTCATCTACATCTATTTCATAGTAATCAACCACTCCTTTTGCCTCAGTCCTTTGCTTCTTTTGAGGTGGTTTCTCAGGAGGGGCATAACTTCTAGGGGGTGAATCATGATTAATTACAGGAAAAGAGGCCTTTACAGGAGGAGGTGGCACTGTATTCTTGGGAGAGTCTATTTTTGACCCTTCAGAGGTGACAAGGGTTGTAGAGCTCTTTTCCTCACTTGTTACTTTCTTCCTCCTAGAATATATCCTCAATTGCTTAGGTGGTTGATATGTAGGTCTTTCCTCTAATGTCACTTCAACATTTTCTTCAACTGCCATTTCCTTTCCCTTATCTAGGATTTCCCTTTGTTCTCTCAAGACACCAACAACATTATCAAAATTATCCATGACATGTATGACTCTATTAAAATCACTAGGTATATTTGGCATAAGGTCATATTGGGGATTATTCTTCTACTTAGCTTTTACCATCTTTCTGTCAGCAAGGTATTTAGCTTTTCTTTCATCTTGTTCCTCAAAGATTAAAAAATTCCTAATAACATCCTTCGGGTAATCAAAAGCATGTACAAATTTACCCATTTTCTTATCTACTTTGAGTTTACTGATGAAGCCTTCAGGATCATGATTCCTTGGCCCCATATTCATCAGTTTATAAGGAGTGAGTAGATGTTCTAATTCATTCCATGTCTCTTTTGTCACAATGTAATCTACAAATGTTGTTCATTCTAGAAAGAATGACCCCTTCCTTGTTGATTCAGGTAAATGTGTTGCTTGTGAAGCTCCTAACTGCCTCATGATCTCAAGGAACCCTATTCTCAAAGGAACCTCTCTTAGAAGCTCCTAACTAGCTCAAATTCAAATATGGCCTCATCTCCCTAGGTCTCAGGAATTCATGAATTTATCAGGGAATTTTGGGTAGTCCATATACTAATTCCCTCCTTATCCTAGATGCAAAATCATTTCTAAACATTACAAAGTTATACCTTTTGTCATCTGATGCAGGAGGACCTTGTTGCATTCAAGCCTCCATGAGGCCATATTGTATGAATTCATTAAATTATGTGTTTTAATGTTGTAATAAGGTTGAATGAGCCATTTTATATATCTTTGAAGTAGTTTGGATTCATTGATGAAGGTTTGGTGTCATTTAGTTGAAAAATGAAAACATTGTCAAAAGTTGTCAAATGTTGTCATAACAACTCTTCTTGTTAAATGACAACTTTTAAAAAGTTTTTTAAAAGTTGTTAAATGGTATTTTTAGGTTGGTTGGATCATAACTTGATTGTACAAGCATAAAAATGGGCCTCCAAGTCAAATTGGGGGTTGGAATGTAGATTGAACAAGAATTTATGAATGAAGAGATGAATTTTTCTGCAATTTTTCAATGTTCTGCCCTGTTCTTTTACAAGGTACGGCTTATTATGAATGTGTACAGATCTAAAATTAATTTTTATTGATATAGGAATGAACTAGCTTTCATTTTAAATTGGTTTTGTGTTTTTTCATTGAGTTTGGAGAAAGTTATGATCATTTTACCATTGGCAGCCCTATGTGATTGTTTTCTCTGGAAGTTGTGGGCTGTTGTAGAGAATGGTACAGATTGTATAGATAAAATAAAGACCTTATACCTATTGGAAATGTTAGATATGTGAATAAAGCTTCATTTTCACTTTTTTTGATCAATTTTTATTGGGTTTTGATTGATTTATGACAATTTTGGTGAAGACTACCCAGTTCAGGAACTAGGGTTACCAACAAATAAGAAAATTAATATCTTTTTATTCCACCATCAAAAAGTGATAAAAATTGGTGAAAAGTTCTACTTTTACATGTTATAAAAACCCTTTAAAGAAAAAAAAAATTATTTATTCATTTTCATGAGTTATGATAGATTGTGTGTTTCATTTTGGTGGAGAGGTAAAAGAAACATGGTTTTCTTGATGTTTGAACAAAGCTATGCATAGTTTGTTTATGGTTGGCCTTAAATCATTGTTTTATAATCTTTGGATAGTTGTAATAATTTTTTGGGATGAATCTAAGAATTTTGAAATCATTTACCAAGTCTGGTAGAGATTGGAATCCATTTGTGTAAGTTGGAACCCATGTTGCTCAAGGTTAAAGGATTGAGATTGCCTCAAGAATGAAGAATTTTAGTTGTGTACTTGATTATTGCCAAGAATATAGAAATTTAATGGTATGAACCCTCTTTCTCTGCATCATCATCTTTATCCAAGATTCAAGTCTAACATTGGATAGGAAAGTCAACATCCTCCTTCCTTTCGAAGGTGATTTCATTCTCAAAAACTCATTTTCCTTTATATAAGAACATATGCATTAACAATGAGTACCACCAGAACTTTAACCATTGTTTTCCTTCCTTCAATTCAATTAGGCCCTTATGGATGTGTTCGGCTAGATAAGTTCCACAGTCATAAACAATGTTGTATGGTGGGTGTTACAAATGTGTGGCCAGATAACTGTACTCCATCTGCAATGGGTCGGGTGGATCAGAACCAATAATTTGGTATAGAGAGTACACAATCTTTCTAAAAGAGATAAAAAAATAGCTCATTGGGAAAGGTTCAAGCTCTCTATCATCAATCCTAATTTTCCTCTTGTGTTTCCCATTTCCAATCACTATAGTATGTAGAGGCAACATCCTTATTCTGATGAACACCTTAGTATTGTTGTGCTCTATTCTAATAGTATCCATATCCAAAGGGAGCATGTTGGGACTCTGTTCATGCAAGTCAAAGATTTCTTCAATTTCTACCCCAGTTATTCTTACCATAACCACCCCGTCAAATGTTCTGACTTCCCTAGAAATCGGGTCATATTTTGAGGTGATATCCTCCAAGAGATCAACATCCATATACACATTAGGAACAATCAACTTCCCCATAGCCAACCTCCATGGATTACTAAAAGGAGACCCCAGGTTCCTATTCCTGAACCAATGTTGAAACATCTGCCATTTAGTATAAGGTACTTCGGCGTTCTTGATCAAGAAAGATTTATCTATCAACCCTTCCTTCATAGTAGGACCATGAAACAAGACCCTTCCCTTTGATTTCTTGTTTGTAGACTGGGGTAGCAAGTTAATCACATCCTGAGAAAGGATTCTAGACTGTGTGGAAGAAGAAGAACCTTGTATTTTTGGAGCCATGGGCTTGAGTATATCAAAGTTATAATGGAGGAATTTTAACTATTCAACTTCCTAATTGTAGTTTATGACCTAGGACGAGTGCTAATTTTGGACAATTTTCAGGGTTACAACTTTTAAGAGAAAAGATCAACCTTAATTCAAAGCAATGAAACACATTCATTTAAAAGCACATTAAAGAAAGCCCTAATTTAGAAAGCATAAAATTACATTTGTTGTACTTACTGCTTTCAACTATGACAAACTCTAATTCCAATCAAGACAACCTCTGTAATTTTCTTCTCAACTCTTCGTATTGTCTTGGACACATATTTGAATCCCAAATAGGCAAGAATTGGCCACATACACAATTTTTGAAGGGAATTAATAGGTTTATGGGTCACCTCCGCCATTAATGTTCACTCACGCAAAGCAAAACAATTGCAATTGGCGTACTTTGTAATTTTGAATATGTGTCATTGATTGGTAGCTAAGTTGGACATCTCGAATGACTCAAATTGAGTCAATATCATTTGAATTCACCTCGCCACTCTAGCTCGAATGAATAGCCAATAGAAATCCACCAACTGAACCTTCCTCATGCACTTATGGGCTCCACCCACCAGTAGCCATAGAGTGCACGTGGTAGCTTCTCATGGGTCTCAATGTTTTTAAAGGACTTGCATCTTACCTCTACGAGCTAGGGTGGAACAATGGTGATCATCTTTCCTAGCTCGATTAGCGCCATCGATCTCAAAGCTTTAGGCATTGGGATGGGATGTAATGGTTGAGCCCACCTACATGTGGTGACATTTCACTAATCTCATAGCAATTAAACTGCAGTCATTTCAGATGGACGGGCCAATAGGGAATAGTCCAGATGAAATCCCATGATCTGGTGACTTCTCAACCTGCACATGAAATTAAGTTACTTATAAAAGAGGTCCTTGACTAGGCCGACAAAAATTTACCCTTAGGAACCAATGACTTAAACTTAAGTCACTCATGAATCAAAAATTAAAGACCTGACATAGGGATAGATTAAAATGATTGACTAACTCAAGCAATGGGGCTAGTAACGAATGCATTTCGATGGCTCAAAAGATAACTAACAAGACCAGAAATCGGGAAAACCAGTCAACATAAAATTAGAATGTTCAAGGATCAAACATGGGTCAATTAGAGACAAGACTTGGCTAAACAAAACCTCAAACCCTATTAATGGGAAACGTGTGACATGTTAATATCAAGCACAAAAGGTCTCAAAATGTCAAGAATTTTGAGGGCTCTATCAGCTTGCAGTAGTGAAGAAGAGCTAGGAAGAAGGTAAATCTTCTTGTAAATCCATTCTATAGAAGCTTCAAGGGTCAACATCTTCAAGTTGACCATTTCTATTTCAATTCTTTTTTAGTTTTTCATGTTTACAAATTCTTTTGCAAATACACAAATGTATTAGGAGTTTTTGATTAGGGGGAGATAGTACATTCATTTTAGTCACTTTAGCTATTTTAGTTTGTATATATGTTTGTGGGGTACAGAAGGTGTTAATGCCAGTACAAAATTCTCCCTTGATGTCAAAGTTGGAGAGATACTTGGAGAAGTTTTATTTTGGCACACATTTCTATTAATGACAAAGGGGGACATTGTTGAAATAATTAAGAAGGTTTCCATTAATGAGTTGTCATTGATGTCAACACTACATGATGGATGTCAACATTGTGTTAAGGATAATTTTAGAAGAGTTATTTTACAAGAGGGTTTGATGCGTACACCAAAATAGCTAAGCATTTTTGCTATGTTTTTTACATCAATAGTTTCATTACATAGAGCCCTCTATTTTGGTCCACATGCATTCACCCTTGAAGGTTTACTTCTGAAATTCCAATATGATGTTCATGGTTGTCAATTGCATCTTTATTATGAATTTTACTTTATTTCGATAAGTGGTTCGAAAGATACAAGTAACAAAACATTGGCATATAAGGTTTACACAATTTTCTATGTATTGGCTATGACTTAACTAGTCTGCACTCCTCCACAAATTTGAGTTAGACCTTGTAATTTTGGGAGAATGCTAACAGGTGTCAAAGCATCATGTTTTCTAGTTGGTATGTCATTTTGAGGTCCACATGTCCTATGGTGATGAATAGTTGGAGTATTTTTCTTTTAGGTCTTATGCCTAGTTGGCCTAATGAATGTAAATAGTTGTGGAGATTAAATATTTGATGTGAATGTAACAAGGAGCTATTATAGGTTTATACCTACCTATATTACATTTTGTTTGGGTGTGAAGGTATTTTTATTTAAGTTAGGTGTTGATAAAACATGTTTTGTATGTTTTAGAGGTACACCTAATTAGGCCAACCTAATTGATGTTTTTGATGCAGATTGATATATATATATAAGATTTTTTGTGTTTGTACAAATAGAATATGAATGTGTACAGTATCAAAATACAAGAAATGATGTAAATTTTTGTAAAGTTGAGCGAATAAGTTGTGAATGTTGAGAAAATGTGTGTGAATGTAAAGCAGAGTAGAGGTTAGTGATTTGAGTTGGATTAAGTGTATAAAGTTAGTATTTTTAGCTTCAAATGAACTAAATTCTGCATATGATAGATGCATCTTGTATCAATTCAAATCTTGGCTATGTAGCTACCAACCTTCTTTCTATCTTTCTTTTCTCTAGCTATGTAGCACAACAACAACCAACTCAACAATAAGAATACTAGCAAGCACTGAAGCAATACCAATTGTAGAAATAATTAGTCCAACTAGCAACCCAAAAACAAGCATTATTGGTGCAACAATAACACCAAGCTCAGCAACAAGCACTATTAGTGCAACAACAATAGGATCAACAACAAGTGTTGCTGATACAATAACAAGTACAAGCATACTTGGCACAACAAACTGTGCAAGGACCATCCACCAAAACACCAACCAATCCACCCATCCCTCCAACAAGTGAACCACCTCAAAACACCTTCATCCCACCCCTTTATATGCAAAACAATGTAACAATGCAAATCAAGTTACTCTCACAACAAGTGCTTGATCTTTGATCAGGGAAAACCACAAAGACACCCAAAAACTTGTGTCCCTATCCATTTGATAGGATTCTTGTAATGAAATCATTCCCAAATGGATTTGAGATCCCCAAGTTTGATAAATATCATGGGATGGGAAACCCTGAAGATCACATCAGGGAATTCCAAGTTCATTGCATGGAAGTCACATATGACGATACATATCTGATGCAGCTATTTTCTAGAAGTTTGGCTGGGCACACCATGGACTGGTTCTCTCACCTCCCTCTTAGCATCAAAAATTTCTAAGAGATAGTAGACACATTCATAAAAAATTACTCCTTCAATATCGGTATGGTGATCCAACTCTTAAACAAGGAAAGAATGAATCATTTGCTTCATTCCTACAACGATGGTAATCCAAGGCCAATACTAGAAAATGGGTCAAGCTAGAAGAAAAAGTTTTCACTTTCATCTCCAATTTGTAGGGAACCTTGGCATTCCATCTCAAGGTGCAAGGAATCATCACATATGATCAATTAATCTCCAAAGTGCTTAACATTGAACGAGCCCTTATTGCACAAGGAGGGACACCGGCATATCCTAAATAGAAAAACAATCACCCATCCACTAGCTACAATGACAAACCTCACACATGGGTGAAAAACAAAAACATTACCAATGATGGTGTTGTCAATGCCAAAGTTGTCATCAGTGCTCCTTGAAAAACACACCAACACCCCAACAACAACCCCAAAACAACAATCAAAACAATCATCAAGCTAACATTGTGACTCAACAACCAAACAATCAACAATGTGAAAAATCAAAGGGGACCACCCTAGTGAAACAAAAACTCCCCCAAGCAGTACACAACCCTTGGGGAATTAGATGAATCCATGATGAACAGGCTAGTGGCAGAAAATTCATCACAATCCCCACTTATGACAATTATCAAGAGCCCTTGGTAAAACCATCGTGGTACAATGAAAATCACCTTTGTGACTTACATAAGATAAAGGGACACACCACTGATAGGTGTATGAGGTTGAAAAACTGGATTCAAGACCTCATTGATGAAAAAATCATAAATGTGGAGCAACCAACAAGAAATCAAAATCTCAAAATCTATACGAATCTTATGCCCAATCATAACCACAAAGGGAACAATAACAATGATAAGGGGAGAGGTGCATTCAAAAGTGTGAATCATGTATATGACCATGTTGTCGCATCCCTAGATGATTATTGCACTGTTATCACCATCAAAGGAGCCCAAGCTGATTGTGGAGTCACCACAAGAGGCAGAAAAATTACCATCGCAGGGTTATCTCAGCCTCCCAGAGCAACCATTTCCAACCCTAGATCCATTCCTAGTGGCTATAATGTCCTTAATCAGTTGAAAAGAACCCCAACTCAAATCTCCATCATGGAGTTACTGAAGATATCATCATCCTACAAAAATATCCTTGAAGAAGCATTAACCTCATCCATAGTCTCCGTGGATCTTGATGCTGAACAATTCCAAGTTATGGTCAGAAACATCATTACCCCAAACCTTCTTACATTCTCCAATCAAGACTTTCCTACCCAACCATCTCACAATCATACACTCCATCTAGAGGTCCTAGTGCATAAGAACAAAGTCAAGAGAGCTTGGTAGATGGAGGTGAAGGTTTAAACATATGTTCCCTCAAGCTCATAGAGAATTTGGGAATCTTAGAGGATTCCATTGAAAAAGGAAAAGGTATCACAATCAAGGCTTATGATGATCAAGAAAGAGTGTCTCAAGGCACTATCCAACTCCCTGTTCAAGTAGGGCCAACAATTATGGAAACCACCTATTAGGTCCTTGACCTCGATTTTCCTTACAACATTCTCCTGGGACGTTTGTGGATCCATGGGATGTATGTTGTCGCATCAACCTTCCACCAATGTGTCAAGTTCACATACCAAGGCTAAGAAGTCACTATCCATGGGGATCTCAAACCTTTTTCTTACTACAAGAGCCTAGAATCCAAATATTACAAAATCCCCCAAGGACCAAAAAATGATGAAGGTCCCTTAACTCCATACATTGATCTAGCTACTCTTGCCTCCACTTTTGTGACAGAGACACCCACCATCCCTGCCATCTCTGATATTAAGGTCATTATCTAGGACAATGGGTGTGGAAATTATACAATCCCAAAAAATTCTTTTGTGGTAGGAGAGTTACCACAATCTCCCAGATCACGAGGATGACCACAATCAAATGATGCCTCCTCATCCCAAACCTTCACAGCAAGATCTTCCAACTTTAGAAGTTGGGGACATCTCAGTCAGGAAGTAATATAAGAGGACCCATCCCATCTCCTGTACCAATACAATAGACTAGTAGCTAATCTACCTATGGATGATAATAGTAAAGGCTTACAAATGACACTCGCCATGGCCTATGACAAAAATAGAAATCTTGGACAAAATAATAATGGGCTTCTAGTACCCATCATTCCTGAGATGCGAATTGTTAGCTCTCAAAAATGCAGGTAAAAATACCTCAAGAGGTTGTCAATCTCTTGATATGTTTCAGGGTAATAGACAAGGCCAAAATGATTCAGACCTTCTACTCTTTAGGTGTTGCTAGACCTAGGCGGGTATACCTATATGAATGAGGCAGACTTGACTTATTTTTATTTCCTAAAGTATTTTACCCACAATGGAAAATGGGAGTGAATAAATAGAATGTGATTGTATAGCAATATCAAGACTAAAACCTAATATGTTTAGTTAACAAATGTGAATAATAAGTGAAACTAAAATAATGAAAATGCGGAGACTAGTGCCTTATTGGGTATGTAGAGTCAAAATAAATCTAAAATGACTAACTTCTTTCTAGAAAGTACTCTAATTGTTTGGCATATATTTAAGTTTATAACTTGTATAAACATGCAAGAATATGATTACCAAGTTCTTAATGATCCAAATGAGATTCCCTAATTACCATGATCAACTAAAAGGATTTAATCTTTTCTTGAAAGAACCAATTAATCAATCATATAGATACAACAAATGTGCACCGATAAACTGAATATAAACTTTTTATATCAATTTAAATAACCAGAAAACATCAACCTTGGAGACAACTTCAGTAATACTTTCAATGAACACAACAAACAATTGATACCAAAAATACGCCATAACATCAAATGATTTTCATTGATATCTCCATAGTTTTAAACATGCATCATAGTCTTATATTTGTAAAACATTGTAATCTACTGTATCTTTCTTCTATATCCTATCTTATATCCTATATTCTATATCCTATCTTGATACAATTTCACCTTGCATATATACATTGCCTTTGTAGGGTTACAACCCTTCATAGCACCCGCCTGGTGCAACTCTTCATTTGATTGTTATCAACAAAATAAAATATTTAATTAATTTCCTTCTAGAAAATTAAATATTTAATCTTCATCATTTGCGTGAATTTTAATTCAATAATAATCTTCCTTCGCTGGAAAAAATTCACTTCGCTTTTTACTTGTATGTATCTTCAACATACTCTCCGGGTAAAATAATTACCCTTTTAACTCCCTTTGCACTTGCTTCTTCATGAAAATCAATTTTGATTTATTACCATTTTTTGGAAACTTCGCTTTCACCTTTTTACATGTACATGTCTTTGCTACGTTGTTTGGGTAAAGATAATCATCTCTTCCATAACCCTCTTGGCCAAAAATATTTCACTTATATTTCTTCACAATAAAAATAATTACTAGTATGGTAAAATTGTTTTGCTCCCCATCATAAATATTTTATAAATTCCATCCTTTGTACTTTATGGGTAAAATATTTATTTATCTTATAACTCCCTCTATTGAAGTGTTTCATTATCATGAAAGTATTTTATTAAAGAAAATACTTTATTTCTTCATATTCATTCAATAAGTCCGCAATGTCATAGTTAAATCTTTCTTTGTTTTTACCCATATTTCACCAATAACATTTCAATTATTTTTATCCATTTTCAAACTTTTCGGTGTAACATGCATTGTTTGAAGAGACTCTTATTTTCTCCTTCCGATATCAATGTCTCCCCGATGAAGTTTCTATCGGCATGACAAACATATTCAGTATGACTTTGAAATTTCGCTCAGATCATTGTTCTCTAGTCGATATAGCTTGCTCTTCCAAAAATTTCTCATCGGTGTAACTTGGGGAAACTTGGGAAACTTGTGCCGCTAATAAATGTCTCCCCGATGCGTTTATTCCAAAAAATAGTGATATTAGGGTTTTTTTTGCTTGTCTTCTCCAGAGATGCAGTAATCTCTTGAAACTAAAAGCATGGGAATGCGTCTTTTATTTTTTGATGCATGTCATTGTTCTTGTAGTTCGAACGCCATCAAATTTGTATCAATTTGATCTCCCATCATTAGCATATAGCATTTCATGGGGCAACATCACTTTAGGATCCGTAACATCCATTTTCACTTGTCAATGTCAATGCTTTTTGTATTTTCTCCTAATAATTTGGGCATTAATAATTTGGGCATTTTCCTTGACTCTCATATGCCTCACCCCTATTCATTCAAAAATAGTTTGTTGCTTCATATAGTCATTACTTCATCCTCCTGCCAAAACACTAGTATATTCATTATAGACGTTCTTCTTTTAGCGACCTCAACATTACCTAAAATTCATTACATCTGCCCATAGTATTTCAATCTTTATACTGTATGGGTATGCATCGCGTCCTATGGCTCCTTTCAATCATAGAGAATTTTGAAAAAAATATTGAATTTGAATTTATATCTGCTAATTTCATCTTCAAGTGGGGATGCCTTAAATTAATTGGGGATGTGAGGAACATTAGGGCTACCTATATGCATTTGACTATAGTGAATTTTCGTTCATTTTCTTGCAGGATGCAGGTGACCCTTTTTCACAGCTTGCATATATATCTCAACTGGCATATCACTTCGATCTTTAAGAAAGAAAGATCTCTTCATTACCAAATATTATAGAAGAATTAATTAATTCCTCATAATTACTAACTGTCTTTTGTTAATCACTCCAGTGATTCCCCTAATCTATTTATCAAAGTTGTGTATGAGGCTGTGCCGTAGCCAGTGTTGAGTTGCGCACATACTGCATATTAATTAGTTCTAGTATCATTTGAAAAGCCTCTTCAATATTGCAATTTTGCTTTTGGACCGTTGAAATTCCAAATTTTGGTAGGAACCTATTACTTCATACTCCTGCTAAGACCTTATCACATTTGCTATGGATATTCCCCTTTTTAGCTTCATTTGTTATGACCATCTCCTGATCACTGTGTGGCAAGAATAAAACTTCATTCCATCGGCCCTAGGAAGAAAGAGCAACGATTTCTCCAAGACCCATGAATTTATACTAGTGATGGACATATGAATTTTGCTAAAGATCTCGCTGACATGTAATATATGTTTCTTTCACATATTCGAAGTTGATTATTGGTAGCACATATATAATATATATATTTACTAATTCTGAAATTGTTCAATGCCCCCTCAATAGCATGTTTTTGTTTCTATGAGGTTGGGGACTTTTGTATCGCTGCACCATCCAATACAATGCAACTAACCTGTATTATAGTTAAAATACTTCTCTTGCACCAAAGTGTTTAAGGACTGAAATTCAATCCTTTGATTCTTTCCAATAGTGCCAACATCATTGTTCTGATACTAAATTGGTCTCTCAATTAAATCCTCGGAGTCCTTAAAATTTGTATTTGATATGAAGTTCAAATTTACTCTTTGGTTGTTATTGAGGAAGATTTTTGAGACAAAATAATGATCCATTCTACATCGATGTGTATATCTCTCCTTAGAAAGAGATAGCCTTCCAAATGCCATTTTTTTTTTTTGGAAATAGCTCAAAATTTCTCCTGATGCCACAAAAATGCATCAGCATGTTGATCTATGTTAAGGAAGCGTGTTTGCAGGATGAATTTGCATGAAAATGAACTAATTTCATTTTGTGATGTTCCAAAGTGGGCCCCTTGAGTAAATTTTTCGAATGATTTTTCTAGCTATTAAAATCAAATTTTTGAGTACGAAGACCTAAAATTTGCATGAAATTTTAGGCTCTAACACGAATGAAAAATATTGGCCTTGGATGTACCCCTCTGAGTATAACCATACGCGGTGGTAATCCTGTGGGTAAGAAGGTCAAAACTCCTCAGCAATCAATAGCCAAACTTTGTTTACCTATATCCACAGGTCGAGTCATAGACAACTTCACATTTGACATAACTAATGTCTATAGTAGTAGTGATGAGGAGGATGCCATAAATAACTTATCTAGGCTTTTTGAGAATTCATCTATCCTCATGATTAGTACCGTGTCATTTGAGTCAACCAGTCAAACCCATGAAATCAACCTAGTTTATCCCCAGCTCATTAATTACAACCAATGAGGACTACCAATTCTAGACACTTTCAAGAATAATGAAGCACTCTCAGAATTCATGGGACTGTGAAACACGGTACCATGCAGGGATCACATGTTTGGGTTTGATATCATTCTGGACACACAATCTTACTATGGGGAGATGATTGAATCCTTTAGTTGCAAGAGAAAAAACTTGAGAATAATCTCAAGGTCTTTAGGTGAAAACCACACTGTGGCACTCTCTAACCCTAAAATAGTAACAACAAAGGATGTATCCAACTGTGAAAACCTCTCTGAGGTGCTTGAGGATGAAGGATTTAATCTTCCTCTCAGTGCTCTACATCAGGAAAAGTCAACGGTTCTAACTGAGAAGTGCAACCCAATCAACTTGGGAACAAAGGAAACTTCGTATATCACATTTTATGCTAAATCATTAATGAGAGAAGAACAGGAGCTCCTAGCTACTCTCTTAAGGGAGAGAAAGGTAAACTTTGCATGGAGTTATGCCGACATGCTGGGCTTGATCTAGAGATTGTGGTTCACCATCTAGCAGTTTACCCTAAAGCAAAGCCTGTCAGATAGAAACTTAGGAAAATGCATCCCTAGATAGCGTTGTTAGTCAAAATGGAATTGAAAAAGTTACTTGATGTAGGGTTCATGTGACCAATCAACTATTTGGAGTGGGTATCAAATTTGGTTCATGTTTCAAATCCCAATGGGTGCATCCATATATGCATAGATTTTAGAGACCTGAATAAGGCATGTCCCAAAGACAACTTCACGCTTCCCAACATTAATATGATTGTAGATATGATTGTGGGACATGCGATGCTTTCACTGATGGATGGATTCTCTAGGTATAACCAAATCATGATAGCCAAAGAAGATCAACACAAAATAGATTTTAATTGTCTATGGGGTACATATTTCTAGAACATGATATCGTTTGGCCTAAGGAATGTTGGAGCAACATATCAGAATGACATGACCTTAATCTTTCATGACATGATCCATAAGATTGTGGAATATTATGTCAATGACATATTGGTGAAATCTAGAAAGCGAAGGGAAACATAGTAGCATTGAGTTTCGTCTTTGATAGACTAGAGGAATACAAGGTCCACCTTAATCTAAAGAATTGTGTCTTTAGTGTAAAATTAGGGAAGCTATTGGGATACATTGTGTCCATGAGGGGAATTGAAATAGATCTTGATAAGGTAAAGGAAATCCTCGAGATGGAGGCACTTAAGACATTGAAATAGTTAAGAGGCTTACAAGGTAGGCTCAAGTCCATCCACTGATTCATAGCTTAGCTAGCAGACAAGTCAATACCATATTCTCACCTACTCCACAAGGGGGTAGTGTACAAGTGGGATGATAAGTGCAATCAGGACTTTAACAAAATGAAAGAGTATTTTCTCACACCTCTAGTGCTTATGCCACCAATCCCATGAAATCCTCTAATTCTCTACATATCAGCAATAGTAGTAGCTTTTGGTGCTCTCCTAGCTCATCATGATGAAAACATAACAGAGAGAGCCATTTACTACATCAGCCAAACCATGGTATGGCATGAGTTAAACTATTCCTTCATTGAAAAAGCTTGTATAGCAGTGGTGTTTTCCTCATAGAAGTTCAGACACTACATGTTAACACACAAAATCAAGCTCATTGCCAAGATCAACCCACTCAAGTATCTACTTTCCAAGGTAGTGCTCATAGGAAGGATGGCCAAGTGGGTCATGATCCTATCAGAATATGGAATTGAGTACATGGAACAAAAGGCTATCAAAGGGAAGGCTATTGCAAACCAATTAGCAGAAGTGCCAATGTACTCAAAGAATCTGTTAATTTTAGAGTTTCTTGATGAATCCATCTTCAACTTCAACATAGCAGACCACTAGATGTTGTACTTTGATGGTTCCTACACATAGCATGGATTGGGAGCCAGAGTCTTTTTCATCACTCCACAGGGCGACTGCATACCAAGATCATACAAGTTGGCATTTCCCTGCACAAACAATATCATAGAATATGAGGCTTTAACCATAGGACTCAAAATAGTAGTGCAGTGGCATATCATGGCTCTCAAGGTGTACGAAGATTCAAAACTAAGAATCAATCAAGTGAATGATGAATATCAGACTAAAGATGACAAACTAACTCCATACGAGAAATTGGGGAGAGTCTTAAGGATTCCTTCATTGAGATCACATTCAAGAAAATACCTAGAGAAAACAATAGAGTGGTAGATGTCATGTCAACAATTGGATCCCTATTAGATATCCCTCTCAATGTAGAGTAGCTTCTCATTCCTACATTTGAGGTACCAGAGTCAAAATTTGTGTGCGAAATCGTTGGTCCTAGTGATCCTTGGTACCATGACATATACACTTATCTAAGAATAAGAATCCTCCCAGTTGACATAACCTCAAACCTTAGGAAAACCTTTGTCAAGAAAGCATCCCAGTTTGTCATCCTAGGAGATACCCTTTTATCGTAGGAGCATAGAAAGAACCCTATTACATTGCTTAAATGTTGAGGAGGCATTGACCACCTTAACTAAGGTGCATAATGAAATATGTGCTTCACACTTGAGTGGTATGACCTTGGCCAAGAAGTTATTGAGGATAGGATATTATTGGCCTACTATGGAAAGAGAAGCACATGACTATGTCAGAAGGTGTCTACAATGTTAGCAGCATGGGGACCTCATCCATGCACCAACTCAGTAGCTCCATCCTATCATCACACCATGGCCCTTTTCATAGTGAGGGCTTGATCTTGTTGGAAAAATCACTCCCACCTCATCTAGTGGCCACAAGTTTATAATTACCGCCACTAAGTACTTCACCAAGTGGGTGGAAGCCATCCCCATGATATACATCACTGGAAAGAAGATATCAAAGTTCATCCTGAACTACTTAATATGCTGATACAGTGTTGCCTAAGCTATTATCTCAGATAATGGGACAGATTTCAAGAATCAGGATTTTCATGACCTTTTTGAAAAATTCAAAATCTAACATTGCTTTTCCACTCCATATTATCCCCAAGGTAATGGCCAAGCATAAGCCACAAACAAGACAATTCTCAAAATTCTCAAAATTACAATCAATGACGTAGGTCATGACTGATATCTATAGCTAAATCCCACCCTTTGGGCCTATCGAACCAACATCCACACACCAACAAGTGCCACCCCCTTCTCCCTGGTCTACAAATTAGAGGCCATATTACCCACTAAGATCAAGCTTCCCTCACTGAGAATATCACTACAAAACCTCAGTAATAAAGCACCTCCACATGTAGTTCTTTCTATTATTTGTACAACCTGTCCAATCTACATTTGTATAAGAACTCAAACAGAAATTAATATCCCTAGGATACCATAGACTAAAGTCTAGATTTCCTTTTAAATATCTAAATATCCTTTTTACTACTACCACATGTGATTCTCTAGGATCTTCTTGAAATCTTGCCACAAGACATACTGTATGCATGATATTTGGTCTAGTAGTAGTTAGATATAGCAATCCACTAATCATGGATGCATACTTACTTTGATTTGTCAAGAGATTCACCATTTTTTCTCAACTTACAACCAGTAACCATGGCAGTACATACTAGTTTAGATTCCTCCATTCCAATCTTCTTTAACATTTCCTTGACATACTTTGATTGTGAGATGAATATACCTTTATCAGATTGACTGATTTGTAGACCAAGGAAGAAATTCATCTCCCAAAATATTGACATTTCAAACTTGTTTTTCATCTTCTCTGCAAACCTTTTAGACATTTCCTCATTTCCTCCAAAGATTATGTAATCAACATATACAACTAGAATCAAGATTTGATCTCTCTCAACCTTCAAGTAAATATTGTTGTTTGTAGTACCCTTTTTGAATCCCTGTTGTAATAAGTACTTATCCAATCTTACATACCAAGCTAGAGGAGCCTATTTGTGTCCATATAAATATTTCTTCCACCTATAGACCATATCAAAATCTTCTAATAACTAAAAATCCTATTAGTTGTTCAATGTACACCTCTTCTTCTAACTCACCATTCAAAAATGTAGACTTGACATTCATCTGATATACCTTGAAATATTTATGAGTTGTAAAAGAAAAAAACATCCTAATGGATTCTATTCTTGATATTGGAGTAAAATTATCTTCAAAATCCATTCCTTCCACTTGTGAGTAACCCTTAAACACAAGTATAGACTTGTTCTTGATGAATTCTCCATCCTCATTATGTTAGGAAATAATGTATTCAACCCACATTCTTATTCTATTCCCTACATAATCCCATGAGAGATAAACATGCATAAAAGTAACCATAATGCATAGATCAAGTAAACAAACCACAAGATAACACAAGATATACCCTGGGAAAACCCTCAAGATGGAAAAACCTAGCCTCCAAAAGCATCCATACTCAATCTTGTTATTCAACAATAAAGAAATACAATAGTTATAATGAATACCTCTAAAGCATCAAGCCTCTCCATGCATCCTCATCTGTCCAAGCATGAATTCACACATCCCATGCCATGCTTCACATATGCACTCCTCAAAAAGACTCAATAATGATATACCACTCAACCAACCAACCTTAACCACTAAACATGTGCTTTCTTTTATAAATTCAAGCTCACACAAATACAACCAAGTAGTAAAATAAAACCATGTGAACACAAAACTACTAATCCATTATTAATATTGGGTATTTTATTTAATATTTCCCCAATGTTTAATTATTATCACATGTCTCCCACACATTAAATAATATTACAATGTTACAATACAACATAATGTGCTCCCTAGATAATTACCTAGTGTGATTAACCACACCACCTAGGTGCATCACAACTAAATAATTATTTAATTACAACATTATACTATATCAAATTATGCAATGGTATACACCACCATACCCCAACACATTCAAATTGTTCATTAAAACCCAATTAATTCCTATCACATTCTTGTTTTCTAGTCTTGGGACCAATTCCCATATCTAATTCTTCTCGATCTATCTCAGTTCTTCTTCCATATATTTGATTCAATTCTCATCCTTTCATGCTTCAATTAATGTTTTAGGTTCTACCTCATAGACTAAAATTTTTTTTACATGTTTCTCTACCATAGCAACTCTTCTTGTTAGTACACCTTTTCTCTTATCTCCAATTATTTGATCTTTAGAATGATTCCTTTGCACATAATTAAGAGTCTTAGGATTCCTTTCTAGAGCTTCTTCCTCTTCCACTATCATCTTTTTCTCTTTGTCTTCTTCCTTTTCTTCCTCTCTGCAAGGGGTTCATCGGATTCATATCCTTCTATCAACACTAAGATTTGTTGTGATTCTTTATCCACTTTGACACTTTCACTTTCAACTATCTTCTTTAACCTTTTGTTGTAGCATTTGTATGCCTTTCTCTTTATAGAGTATCGAATAAAGATTACTTCATATAATATTGCATCAAAATTTCATATATCTTCATCTTTTCTAATATAATATTTACTTCCAAATAGTGTAAAATATTTCATAGTAAGAGGTTTTCCATACCATAGTTCATAGGGGGTCTTTGAACTATTCACTCTTGCTTTCCCTCTGTTAAAAATGTACACTGTAGTATGAATAGATTATTTCCAATAGACATCTGGCATATTTTATTTCTTCATCATAGTTCTTGCTACTTATTGAATTGTCATGTTCTTCCTTTCCACAACTCCATTCTACTAAGAATTCCTAGGAGCTAATAAATGTCTTTTTATCCCATGATCTTCACAAAATTTATTAAACTAATTGGAGTCAAACTCACCACCTCTATTAGACCTCAAAATTTTTATTTTAAAATCCATTTCATTCTCAACCATAGAGTTAAATGCTTTAAAATTATCCATAGATTCTAATTTTTCTTTGAGAAACATCACCCAAGTCATTCTAAAGTAATAATCTATTAATAACATAAAATAAATGTCACCTTGAGAGCTTCTTGTTTTGGTAGGTTTGCATAGCTCTATATGCACCAACTCCAAAGGTACTATGGTAGAATATTCCTTAGTTTTAAATTTCTTCTTTGTCTACTTTCCAAACTAACACTCCTTATAGATTGCATTGATAGGCTTTTAAATTCTTGGAAGATCTCTCACATATTGAGTAGTGTTGGTCTTCACTAGGCTATCAAAACCAATGTGACACATTATTTTATGCCATAGCCAACTTTAATTTATTTGAGACATAAAGCACTTAACACCACCACCTTTGAGAAGATAAACATTTTATTTTTTCCTTTTTCTAGAGGCAACCAACATTTTAGAGCTTCTTTTCTTATTTCAAAACCATCATCTTGAAACACAAAATTGTATCCTTGGCTACACACTTTTCCTACATTGAGAAGATTATGTCGAAGGCCACTAACATAAAGAACACCATCTCTCTTATGCTCTCGATCAATACTAATTGAACCTTTACCATAGACCTTAATAGATGCATCATCACCAAACTTAACAAGACAACCATCATAATTTTAAAGCTTAAGAAAATTACTCTTATTACCTATGATATGATTTGACCATCCACTGTCAATTATCCAATATTTTCTCTCCTCTCTTGTATGAAAGGTATTCCACATAGTTCTTTCAATATTGTGACCTATTTTCATAGTAATTTCCTACACTCATATTTTAGGATTAGAAGTTCATCAATTCCAAAATTTAGAGCCATGAAAAATCATTCATCACTTCCATCATCTGGATAGTCTAATTCCTCATTATTGGATACACCACTACCTTCTTTAAATAATAACTCTTTTTGATAGATTTACCTTTATGATCTTTTTGGTTTTCATTTGAAACTTTGATTGCACATTTAGAAGCATAATGAACTATCTTTCCACAATTGAAACATTTGAAGGGTAACTTACCTCTATATTTTCTAGTGTCCTTTTTTCAGTATCCTTACAAAAGAATTTCCACCTCATCAAGATCATCTAGATCATATTTATCATTCTCTTTCTTGCTGATATTAAAATAAGTTTCTTTTCTTGGAGCATATTTGTCAAACTCTCTTAATTCAAAAGTAGTTGAAGCACCAAAAAATTGATCTCTAGTATATTGATCCAAATTATGAGCTTCCTCGATAGAAAAAAACTTTATCCCTATAAGAGTTAAAAGGGTTCTCAATACCTTTTTCACAACTTCACTTTCCTCCAGTTTTCCACCAAGACCATTGATGGCATTCACAATTTCATCCACTCTAAGAATGTAGCCAACAAAATATTCATATTCTTACATCCTTATGGTTTTAAATATTGATTTGAAATTCTACATCTTTGCTTGCTTGACCTTATCATTTTCTTCATAAATTCTCTGAAACTTTGTCCAAGTCTCTCTAGTAGTTTTGAGGATTATCACCTTCACAAGTTTTGAATTATAAATTCCACTCAAGATAGCATTTCTTTCTTTTCCATTATTCTCATAATCCTTGATCTCATCATCAATTTCTAGAGTAGTAGGAATAGTGTATTAATTTTCAACTGAATTCCAAACAGGGTGCTATCATAATAGTGGTATACAATTCCTGAGAGGAACGTATTTTAGCTGAAATCACATATTTTTAGAAAATATAATGATTTAAGCCTTTAAAAGTTCCATTTTAAGGATTCCAATTGAAGAGGGTTTGATCAAATCACCTTATATCAAACCCCCTTGGATAGAACCTCGCTAGATTTAAACCATACCTATAAATGCATCTCCTTTACACCTATCAAAATGCTGATAAAAAATCACTTTTGATTTAGCATTTTTGGGATCAAATTAATTCATTTAAAATTTATTTTAAATGATTATGGTATTCCTCAAAACAAGCTATCCAATGAATATAATTTTAATATGTTTTGGTTTTGTTATGTATTTGTTTTTTCAGTTTTATTAAACATAGGTTTTTCATCAAAAATGAATTTCTTTGTTCTTCACATGTGGAAAAATAGAAGATTATCAAAAAAAAATTAAAAATATGAGTGCACCATATATTGAAGTCTTTGATCCAACAAAAAAAATTAAATTAAATTTTGACATATACAAAAAAGTTACGTTATCGTAAATACCTGTCTTGCAATTATAATTGTTTGACTTTGAAACTTGATTAAGGAAAAAATATTCAATAAAACTATCTAACCAAGTGGAAGCACTAGATATCAGAGTTACAAATCTAAATTTGAAAGAATTAGAATTTTATCCTTCATGGAAAAAAATTTATGCATTATACGGTGTGCGTCACTTTTTAAAAATGTTGTTTTCTGAAAAAAAATCAATTTTCGTGGGAGATGGAAAAAGAAGTGTAATTTGATTCCAAAAATTTGAAAAAAATATTTTTAGAATCTATAGAAAAAATTTGATGAGACTCTAGTTTGCACCATCTCCAAATTCCTCACAGTTTAGCCGCTATAGGTGCTCGAATGTGAAGATTTAGTTAAAAATAATAATTTCAGTGTCCAGTTTGGCCAAAAATTGTAAACCACTATTATGGGATCACCCAACAACAAATCCCAATAAGAAAAGAAAGGCTTCTAGTTTGGCTTTCCAAAAAGCATAGTTTGATCCATCAAAAATGGGAGCTTTGACACCATTCTTATATGCAATTTGGATCTACCTCAAGCAGTTAAGCTTCTTCCAAGGAACCACATCTTTGATACTAATCATTAGACACACAAGAAAACTGAGAGGGGGTGTGAATTAGATGTACATTCAAACATTCAAACCCTCATTAACCCTCAAACCCTTATTATGTATCAACATGAATGTAAACTAATTAACATAAACACATTCACAAGAATACACAATAGAATACTATATTTACATGGAAAAACCTAATAAAGGAAAACCATAATAAGGATTAACTCACATATATATGAATAACAACACAAATTATAAAAGTATCACCACCAAAAGGGTCACTTCCTAGAACAAAATAATGGCTCACTGCTAAGTGATCATTGTCTAGAATAGAAAGAGAATAGAAGAAGACTATTACAAGGAGGTTCAGTACCTCAGATAAATAGGAATATCCACCATAACAACTCTACACCATCTACAACCTTCGGCTCACTACCTCCAATAACTTCAACTGACTTCCAAACACCAATCCCTAATGAAACAAGAAAGGCTTCCATCTTGGCTTTCCAAAAACCATAGTTTGATCCATCAAACATAGGAACTTTGACACCATTCATGTGTTCCATTTGGATCTACCTCAATTGGTTAAGCTGGAACCACAACTCTGATACCAATTGTTAGACACAAAATAAAATTTAGAGGGGGTTGAATTAGTTATATATTAAAACATTCAAACCCTCATTAACCTTCAAACCCTTATCATGCATAAACATGAATAAAAACTAATTAAATATAAAAACATTCAAAAACATACACAATAGAACATAATATTTATTTGGAAAACCCTAATGAAGAAAAAAACACAGTGAGGATTAACTCACATCTATATGTGGTGTTGTTTTTTTAAGAACTAAGCTAGTATTCAAAGAAGCTTGTGAAATTTCCAATTCCAATCCTTAGCAAACTAAAGGGATTGGCCAATGAATGAGTGAAAGTAGCAATGATTTCCTCCTATACCTTGGGATCTGCAAGACCCAATAGGGTGATCCCACAATGTACCTAAAAACTTATACACTCAATGACCAGATACATTCTAAATAACAAATGAATTTTCATCTAATAGCTCAATAAATGGAATGTTTCTAGAAGTTGGCCACTCCTTTACAACACTCAACATTTAGAGCATGAGAATGGAAGAAATCAGCATAAAATAACAACAATTGTAGTTCATTTGAAAAAAATTATGAATTTTATTTGCTATTGAATTACCAAGAAGATATATCATGAATACAAAACTTAGATTAGTGCCTTAACCTAGGGAATGAAGTCAATATCAACAAAAATATAATTTAGAGAATATATTAATACATCACAACATAAAGCTTTGATAACATGACATTACAACATCAAAACATTGTATCCCAAACCATAACTTCTTATAAATATCCTTATACTCGAATGACATGAACCTATAGCTTCATCCAAGCAATTTCATTAATTCTTTAAATGAAAAGAAAGGACAAAACTACACATCCATTGGAAATCAATGAAGATTAAAAAAATAAACCTTGATCATTTTATTAATAGTTAATGAAATGAATACACCAGGAGAGAAATGGATTTCAATTTGCACCATTTCCCATTCAATTGATAATACTGTTATCAAAAATTACTTATGCACATATGAAATGGACTCAAAACCTAAGAAACAAACTCTAAGATATTCTCTATATTTTCATTACAAAATTTCTCTATGTGATCAATCAATAACCAGCTTGTACATCTGGCCTTGAATTCCTTCTTATAGAAATGAAGGATAAAACAAGCTTTGGGCTAGAATGTACACATGTCCTATTTTAATTGGTGTGTCACAACATATATTCCCCAATACAGTTATATTTGCAGTTCAAATGGAGGGAAATACCACATGGGAGAAAAACCATTTACATTTGTTGATGAAGATATGGTCCCACCTTCCAAAAGTCACCTTTTATTTATTGTAGCAATATACCCATGTGACTTCAAAATTATTTCCATGTACACCAAGCTTGAAGGAAGAAAAGCATGAAATGAAAAGAGATAAAAGGAAAAAATACCTCCATGTCTACATTCCTGTCATCGATTTTCAAATTGGAGAAAATATAATATTCTGAAATTACTTTATCAAAGGCCTAATATGTATTAGTTTTAGGCCATTCATTGTATTCTCCCATCTGTTACTCCATTTTGGTAGACTTTGAGACCAAAATTACATTAACCACCCCCTACAATAGTAGCTTAATCCTCCAAGATGTCTAGGTACTTGTCTTTCCATGATTGGAATTCTTCTTCTAAGGGCCAATTGAATGTTATAACACTATGAACATTTTCTCTATATGGAGCATACTTGGTTACCACTTGTTTGGCTTCCTTATCAAATTCCTCCAAGGAAATTACTTTTTGAGTAAGCATTTCCTTGTTGTTCTTTAGCATTCTCATATCATTTCCTTAACAAATCAAAGTTGCTTGCTTTGAAATTACATCATTAGCGTGCTCTTTCAAGTCTTGCAAATATTTGATCTCACCATTCCCCTTCAACATATCTGGGAGAAGACTAAAATTCAATTCATTAAACCTTCTAAAAAACTTCCTTATTTTAGACTCCAAAGGCTCAATCTTTCCTTGGAATTCCTAAATTCCATTCACAAGTCTAAGGGTAGGTTGGATTTTTTCTAGCCTATTTATGTCATGTTTGAATCCCACAACCATTAGCCTTAAATATTGGAGTCTTGGGATCCATTTCTCCATAAGTGGGATTGCCACCTCTTTGTCTCCATCAAAATTGTTCACAACATAAAACATGGAAGAATAATTAGAATGGATGATAATTAATATCTTATCAATCCCCTTGTTTAGATGCTCCAATACTGAAGTGGAAATCTTTAAATTATTGACCAAGACCATCCTATCATGGTGATTGTACCTCTCTTCATGAGTTTTCAACTTCTCAAGAATATCTTCCTTGTTGATTTCCTCAGCTTGTTGTGCCTCTGATGTACTTGTCTCTTCAATTAATATAGGAACACTTCCCATGTTGTAAGGAACAATTTCCAATGAAGTATCCATGGGAAAAGTAGGGGTAGAAGGTGTTTGTGCTTGTGGTGAGGCAAGAAAAGATTTTTTTTTGCATGGGCTCACTAGATGACATAATTTTCATTTTCTCTTTCAATAATTCCAGTGTAGTCTACAATTCCATTATCTTCTATTGGTATTTATCACATTCAATTAACAAATCAAATGTGTACATTTTTTTGAATTTTTCCATTTTTGCTATCACTGATTCCACTGTTTCCTTTATAAATTGAGCAACATTCACTAACATAGTGGCAACTTCAATGGCAGAGGTATCAGATACTCTTTTTATAACCAAGCCTCCTCTATAGCCCGTAAAAGGTTTAACAACTTTTGGATTCTTTTTGTTTGGGGCTACAGTCCAAATAGAAAAAGTATCCCATTCCTCACTAAATGTAGACCCTTGTAGTGCAATTGTTTCTTCTTCTTCATAATTGTATAGAGGGTTTGTCATATCTCCTCACGATATCAAAAGCTATTGTAGAGGCTCTATGCCACTCTAGAAATAGGAGAAGACCACTATTTCTTACTAGTTCTCTACCCTCTTGTGTGGTTATTCCTTGGAAACTCTCTTTCATTTCCTTCATCACTTGAGCCTGAATGACCTTTTCAAGTAGTTCTAGATGGAGTCTCCTCTTCTTTACAATGTTATTGACATATTCATATTTCTTCACTCTCCAAGAAAAGTCAATGAATGCAGGAGTCTTGACAAAAGAATCATCATCCATGAACTACTTACATGCCTCTTCTATGACATCATCCCTGTTATTCATGCTAGAAATTCCCACCTTACTCAATCTAAGGCCCAACTATTGTGGTACCATCTCCCTAGGGGGAGAAGGCATACCCTACTGCATCTATTCTTCAATAACCAATATCTTATCATTAGAATCCTCATCATAATCCACTAGGCCACTTGATTTAACCTTTTGTCTCTTAGGAGGTGGCTGCCTTGGTGGTTATGATTTCCTTGGTGGTGAATTAATGTTAACAGTCATGGGATCGATTGACCTAGGAGGAGATAGTGGTGGTATTTCATGTACTGGTGAAGGTATTTTTGGCTCCTCTTGTTGAGAAAAGGTAGTAATTGTTTTCTTCTCCTTCACATTGTCCTTCCTTCTTTTGAATAAAAATATTTTCTTGGGGGATTGATAAGTAGGCCTTTCTTCCATCACAGGGGGTTCCCCTCACCTTTTTCCTCTACCACAATAGCCTCCCCATTTTCTTGTAATATCCTTTCTCCTTTCCATTATCCCACTACTTGCTCAAAATTTTGAAAAAAATACTCAATTCTCTAAATTTCATATGTACTATTTTCAAGAGTTGTATATTGTAGATCTTTTGCTCTCATCTCCCTCTCCAATTTTTTAAAATAAATCCATTTCATCTTTCTATCATCTTGTTTCTAGAAGTCAAAAATATTACTTATTACATCCTCTAAAAAATATAAACTATGGATGAATTTGGAGCTTCTAATTCTAGCCTCTAACCATGCCATGAATCCCTCAGGTTCATGGTTTCTTTCTCTTACTCTCTTAATCCCAAAATGCTTAAGTACATTAGAAATCTTACACCATCCTCCTTTATTCATGACAAAATCAGAGAAACAAGTGTAAGTAGGGGAAAAGGTTCCCTTACCATGATCTTTTAGATGGTTATCTTCAACATCTCCTAACCGCCACATTAATTTTAAGAAGCCAAATCTCAGTATGTCAGTAGTAACCCTTGTGCCATAGACCCTCAGAATTGTGTAGCTAGGATATGGAATAACATCTCCCCGATTGTGATCAATATTCAAATAAGTCCTCCTATCTTTAGGCCTCAAAAAGTCATGTAAAGTGACAAGAATTCTAGGCATGTTCAAAATTAAAACTCTTCTTAGCTTGGAAGTAAACAGATTCTAAAAAACCACATAATTGTATTTTCTATCATCCTTATCAAGAAATGTGGTCCAACATTGGATAGGTAGATCAATATTACCTACCTTTGTGTCCAATGTCACACCTTTTTCAAAATATTTAGCTCATTTGAATAGAAATATATGCATGAATAATGAATTCCAATAGAATCTAATCCCAAGTTCACCATTTTTCAGTGCAACTAGGGCTTCATGAATCTTCTTAGCCAAGTATGACCCATAATCAAAAAGTGTGTTGCATGTAGGGTGTTGAATTTGTGTAGTAATATACATCTCATTCATGGGAATACTTGTAGTTGGGTCATAACCTATGATTTGACAAAAAGAATAGAATCTCCTTTGGAAATAAGATACAAAAAAATTGATGGGGTATGGCTCTTTATTCGATGGGCACAAAATAATTTTCCCTTGACCTTTCACAGATGCAAAATAGTGCTGCAACACTGAAATTTTGAAGGTATGCCTTACCCTCTCATATTCATCCCTGAGTGCTTTTGTATCAATTTCACCATATCTTCACTCCATTCAATCAAATTAAAAACCTCAGCAATCTCATCCCTAGTGACTTTAACCATCTTAATTCCATCATATGTTCGTACAATTCTTGAGACTAGGTCATAATTTGTTGCTATTTCCTTAAGTCGGTCAACATCCATATAGATATTTGGCACAACCACCTTCCCTGTGTCTAATCTCCATTGGTTGCCAATAGGGATGCCATATTTTTGGTTTCCCAACCAATAGTTAAAGTATACCCATCTAGTGTATGGTAGTGTGACATCTTTGATAGTATATTGTTTATCTATAAGCCCTTCTACAATTTATGTACCTCAGAATAAAAATTGACCCTTAGGTTCCTTAGATGTGGAGGGTTTCAATTGGTCAATTAAATCCTAGACTAGAAGCCTAACTATAGGTTTAGACCCAGAGATTTGGTCTTTTGATGAGGACGCTTTGACTTTAGGTGCCACAGTTATAGGGTTTGTGCAAAATAGGGTTTACCTCTTATCAAATTATAAGCTTACGACTAGGATATGGGTTTGATGCAAGGTACTAATATGAATTAAGAGAAATATCATTCAAAATGAACATAAAACCTTAATAGAAATGTAACAAACTAGAAAACCTACTGATAGAATGATAAAGCAAGTGAATTTTAGTAAATTTTAAACAATTGAGAAGGTATTGGTTTCACTTACTAGTTTGTAGTCGGTTTGAAAACCCTAGTTCTTGATGTCAAACAAGTTTGAAATTTGCAATGAGAAATCCTTAGGCACATTGAATTCTTTAACAATTTGTAGTTATGATTTAAAGCAAGTTTTTATGTCTTCATGGCAGATCAACTTAGTATTTCGGTGTCATATCTGCCATTACTACTCACTCATGCAAACTAGATTGACTCACTTGACCTTAATATCAACTTTTAATTATAGTCATCAATCTTGCAGTGAGTTGACTCGATGAACATACTAGATCTAGTCAAAATTAGTTTGAAAATATAACCATGAAGAACTATCACCATCAACCAATCAAGATTCAACATGTGGACCTTGCTTCCAAGTCACCCCACAGGCTCCACCATCTCCATTAGCCATGAAAATGGCTACGTGTCAACCTCCCCACTTCCCCATTGGTTTTAACACGTGTGCATATTTTAGCAACAAGGAGGCAGGGAGTGGTCCATATTAAATATGACACCTTCAACCCATATGTATTTTACCTTTTATAGTGTTCTTCTTAGTGAATAACCCTTTGATTTGATGGATGACCATGATCATAACATCTTGATCTATTATTATTCACATTCTTGAAAGGACCCTTTAGTAGTCTGTGAGTTAAAACCTCTCAACATCATACCAAATATTTCATAAATATTTCATTCCTTACTATAATTTCATTGACGGTGTAGATCATTCCACATTGTGCTTCCCTACTTCCCCATTGAGGAATGGGATGTGTTGGAAGAATGAAGAAGAATTTCCTACTATATAGTTTTTGTGTTGTCATTGATGTCACCATGTTATATGTTTATGACTACAAGACTAAGTTATTATTTGAACTGATATTTTGGTCTGGAATCTGAACTGATATATAGTTTACATCGTCTGGTATCTTGGTCTGCAACCCTTCATGGTTGATAGTTGCTTGTTGTGGTTTTGGGATTTAGCTTATGGATATTGAAAGCATGTATGTTCTGAATCTCATGTATTCAATTGCTCATATGGTGTATCGACATTATTTTGTTGTTGTATTTTTGCTATTAGACCTATCTCTAGCCAACTTCATGGATAATCGGTGGTATGGTGAATTAATTTTGTTTTGTGGATATATTTGTGACCTATCTTAGGTCTATTCTAACATGTAGTGTGTTAAACATTTGAATTTTCTTTTGAAAGATCTTGAGAATGCTTGAAGTCGACAGTTTAAATTTTGATAAATAAGGGTTGCATCTAATTAGGCCAACCTAATTGATGCTTGTGCATAGGTCAGATATATATGGCAGATAGTTTTGAAGATTTGAGGAAAGGAAGATAGTGAGGAATGAAATTTATGTGAATGTGAAGAAGTGAAAAGATGATGAAGCGTATTAAGTCAGTCTATTGAGCATCACTAGAACTATATCAACACTTGTTAGGTGCACTCTCATCAGTTCATTTTGGTTTTGAAGCCAATTTTGTTTTGTAATTATTTTGTATGTAGTGAGCTTCCTTGTGTAAGCAGTGAGCTTTTGTATCCAAACAGTGAGTCCTACTCTTGGCAGTGAGCCCTTTGGCAGTGAGCCTTATATATTTGGTTTTGTTACTACTTTATATTTTGATTTAATCCTCACCGTGGTTTTTCCCTTATTGGTTTTTCCACATAAATATGGTGTTCATTGTGTTGATTTTTCTTTCTATTATCTGCATTACATGTTCATACTTAATAAGAGATTAGTGTGGTTGTGATGTTGATCTATGGTTGAGGTTTTGTGTTTGAATTTGGTGACAACCGATTCACCACCCCTCTTAGTTGTCCTGCACCTTTTAACAATTGGTATCAGATCATTGATTCCTTGGTGAAGAGCTTAATCTCTTGAGGAAGATCCTAAAGGCCGATCAAATGGATGATAGAGAAGAGATCCAGGCTGCACTTGAGGATCTTGACAAAGTTGAATGTGAAAATAGAGATTTGAAAGAAAATCTTGAAGATTCAAATGAATGTGTCATGAAATTAAAAGAGCAATTGAAGAAATTAAAAGAAAGACATAGAGAAATGAGTGAACAGCTAAACCAAGAGATCATTGGATTGAAAATGCTAGTGGAAGAGAAAAGAATTGGAGAATGTTTGAATACAATGGTCTAGAGCAAGACTAATGAATGCACTAGGCTTGAACAAGAGGTGGTGAACTTGAAAGTAGAAATGGAGAAAGAAAAAATCTATGAGAACAATTTCAAATCTAGCTCCAACAAGCTTGATGAGTTGATTGCTGGATAGAAACCAAGTAAAGATAAAGGTGTCTTGGGAAATGAAATAGGTGAAAGTTCAAAGGATAATCAAAAGACTCAAGATAAAGGGAAGTAGAAAGGAAATTCAAGAGACTTTGCTAGAAGACTGTCTGTGAGACAATCTAATGCACAAAGGTTTCCCTCTTTCAATGGTGTATGTTTTTCATGTAACAAATTTGGTCACAAGGAAATTGAGTGCAGAAGTAAAATGAATCAATTTTCTGAAAAATGTTTTTTCTGCAAAAAATTGGACATAAAGCTACTGAATGTAGCTCTTAGGTGAGAATGATTATTCAAGTGATGATGAACAAATTTAATGGAGGAAGAATGAATTAATCCTTTAATGGATACTGTGTGTGGGAAATGTTAGTATCAAAATAAGATAATAAAAACACACCAATGCAACATTGAACTAAAGAAAACTGAATAAAATGAAATCAATAAGATTAAACAAAGCTTTCTTTAGAATCGTTCCATTGTCCTCTATCTCTAGGGATTTTCTTGAAGCTACTACTCTCAAATTGTGTAAGCAATGCTTCTCAAAATGGAAACCTATAGAACGAGTATGCAAAGGGAGAGTACTTCTCTATCCTATATGTTGGTGAAGTGAAATGTTGATGTACGAATATGCACAGTGTTGAAAAATAAGGTGAAGAAAGCTTGCAATATTAACTTAAATGTGTGAATGCAAATCTGAAATATGTAGATTAACCTTAGCCTTAGTGTTAAGAAAGAATGAGAGAGAGATAGAAAAATCATAACACATGCAACAACAGATTTATGTGGAGAAACCTCGAAGGGAAAAAACTCCACCACCGAAAGAGAGGCAAGTATATTACTGATAATCTCCAATATTACATGCAGCAATAGACTTCTCTTATCATTCCTTGTAAATCCAGCAGCACCCTGTTACCCTACAAAACTGAATTCTAATAACACTAGCTCAAGGCCCCAATTTATAGAGATTTGTGAGGATGAAAACCACCATGGTTTCACCAAACAATAGGTAGCAATACCACCTAGAAAAACCTACGCCTCCCTCCTTGAAATGGTCAAAAAATACCAAAAATAGCCTCTTACAAATGCTCGTACAGCTGTCATAAGGCATCTTTTATGCATGGGCGCCTGGGGTCTAAAAATAGCATATTCTGTCATAGGGAATCTGTCATACTGTCATAGCATCTTATGACAACTTGCATGCATGTCATAGATGCTCTTACAACATCCTATTTTGACCCAACAACCTTATTTTAGAAGATTCCAAGGTGGGACACCTAGCTAATTTGTCCTTTTCCATAAGGATAAACGGTAACGGTAACACTGCATTTACATAGTCTCTTTCACCACTGTTGGTCAAACAATTTCACCTCTTATGGGTAAATGTACAAAAAAATTTAGGAGAATAATAAAATAAAGGATTTACAAGGTTGATGACACCTAAATCCTAACATTCTCCCACTTGACATCATACATTGTAAATTACACCCATAGAGATACAAATACATAGAATTAAGTATAGTGATCAAGGCCCATGGCCTTTCTGCACCAAGAGAACTTTTCTATGGTGACTGGCTTCGTAAGAGAATCTGCAACATTATCCAAAGTGTCAACTTTTTCAATCAAGACTTGTCCATTCTCAACCATTTCTCGCACAAAGTGATACTGAACATCAACATGCTTAGTACGAGCATGATACATAGGATTTTTAGCCAAACATATGGCACTCTGACTATCACATCCAATCCTCACTATCCTATAATCAAAACCAATACCATTACCAAGTCTCTATAACCAAACTACCTCCTTAGAGGCATGTGTAGCAGCCATATACTCTGCTTCAGTGGTAGACAAAGCAACTGTAGGTTGTCTTTTACTCATCCAACTCACTGCTCCTCCAAACAAAGTAAACACATAGCCACTAGTGGACCTTCGACTATCCAAGTCACCTGCCCAATCTAGATCAACAAAACCCTTTATGTCCAATGACTTATCAACATTTTCAGTACCATGATAAACCAAACAGTAATCAGAAGTGCCTTGCAAATATCTAAATACCCTTTTAACAAAAGTCCAATGTTCTTTACCAAGGTTAGACATAAACCTACTTAAAACTCCCACTGCTTGGGCTATATCTGGTCTAGTACAAACCATTGCATACATTAAACTACCGAAAGCACTAGCATAAGGAACTTTAGACATTTCATCAATATCATCATCCGATTTAGGACACATGTCTAAACTCAACTTAGTACCAATAGGAATGGAATAATTACTGGTTTACAGTCCTGCATATTAAACCTTTGCAAAATAGTGTTAACATACTTACTCTGACTTAACCAAAGCTTTCTGTGAACCTGATCCCTAATGATTTCCATCCCAAGAATATATTTAGCAGCCCCTAAATCTTTCATATCAAATGTGCTAGAAAGTTGAGTTTTAAGTTCCCTAATCATTGCCTTATCGTTACCAATGAACAACATATCATCCACATATAAGACAATAATCAATATCTGATCATCAATAACTTTAAAATAAACACAGTGATCCTCATCACTTCTAACAAAACCCATATTTAATGCAAATGCATCAAACTTCTGGTACCACATCCTAGGTGACTATTTCAAACCATATAGAGACCTTTTTAACCTGCAAACCAAGTGTTATTTTCCTTTCACAACAAAACCGTCAGGATGTTGCATATAAATTTCTTCCTCTAGATCCCCATGCAAGAAAGTAGTTTTAACATCCATTTGTTCTATTTATAAATCATAAGCAGCAGCAATGGATAAAATGAATCTAATAGAGGTTAACTTAGCAACAGGAGAGAATATTTCACCAAAATCAACTCCCTCTCTCTGGGAGTAGCCCTTGGCCACTAATCTGGCCTTGTACCATTCCAACTTTCCGTCTGCACCAAACTTCTTTTTATATATCCACTTACAACCAATGGCCTTTCTTCCTTTGGGAAAACTAACAAGATCCCAGGTGTCAGTTTTTCAAAGACATCATCTCATCATGCATGGCCTGTATCCAAGACTCACATTCTTCTGAAGAGAGAGCCTCCCTGAATGATCTAGGTTCATCATCAGTACATAACAAAGCAAATTTACAATGAAAATTAGGTGGGCTATATCTGTCAACTGGATTTCGTTGTCTTGTGGATCTTCTCAAAGGTGGAGTAAGAGGTTCCTCCTCATGTTCATCCTCATTGTTTTCAACTTCTTCTATTACAACGGATTCGTCAAAACTCTCTTCTTCTTCTCCATCTTCTTGTCCATCTCTCTATTCTTCCACATGTGCATCTTCTTGCTTAGTTTCAAAATGCACTGTCTTTGATTTTTCCTTTGGTTGCACATCTTCAAAGTTAGCTCTAAATTCCCTGAAAATAACATCTCTAGAAAATATCATCTTTCATGTAAGTGAATTCCAAAGTTTAGTTATCTTTAACATATTCACCATAACCTACAAAGATGCATTTTTGAGATTTGGGATCCAATTTAGACCGCTTCTCTTGAGGCACATGAACAAAAGCCTCACAACCAAAGACCCTTAAATGTGAAATTGAAGGCTTTTTACCCAACCACATTTCATAAGGAGTTTTATCAACAAGAGCTTTACAAGGAGATCTATTAATTAAATAACAAGTAGTACCAACAGCTTCTACCCAAAATCATTTGTCTAACTTAGCACTACTTAACATGCTCCTAGCTCTTTCCATTAATGTACGGTTCATTCTTTTTGCTACCCCATTTTGTTGGGGTGTGTAAGGTGTAGTCTTTTGCCTAACAATTCCTGCATGTTTGCAAAACTCATCAAATTCCTTAGAACAATATTCACCCCCATTGTTAGATCTCAATACTTTTATCTTATAATTTGTTTGCTTTTCAACCAATGCCTTAAATTCCTTAAATTTGGTGAAAACTTCAGATTTTGTATGCATAAAATAAATCCAAGTATATCTTGAGTAATCATCAATGAAGGAAACATAATAATGAGATCTACCCAAAGAATTTGTATCCACTGGACCACACACATCTGAATGAATAAGTTCTAACAATCCATTAGCTTTATTAGTTCCTTTAGGAAATGATGACCTATTTTGTTTACCAAACACACAATCCTCACAAAAATCATTTTTACCAATAGAATAATTAGAAATACTGTCTACTAGTTTCTTATCAAGTATGGTCCTAAGACCTTTTTCACCAATGTGACCCAATCTATGGTGCCACAACATACATGCATTTTCAGCGCTAGTTACAAAAGAGGAGTTACAAAAAGTAGAGGCGTGAAGCATAAATAAATTCCCTGTCTGAGATCCTTTAGCAACCACCAAACTTCCCCTTACCATCCTGCAACCAGACTTGTCAAATGTCACATGCATCCCAGAATCATTCAACTTGGAAACTGAAATTAAACTTTTTGTAAGTCTTAGAATATGTAAAACATCATCAAGGGTTTTAACCCTCCCATCACTGAAACACAACTTTACCTTTCCTTTACCAATAACCTTTTGTGAGCTATTATCACCCATGAAGACCTCTCCTCCATCATATTCTTTGTATGTAGAAAACCACTCCTTATGAGGAGTCATATGGAAGGAAGCACCTGAATCAATAAGCCAAGCATCATTACAAATTGTGTTAGCTGAAATAATCAAAGCATTAGAATCACCATTATCAGAGGACTTTTCCATGGAGGAATCTGCATTCTTTTTCTTGTTTCTACATTCCTTCTTCACATGTCCCCATTTACCATAGTTCCAACACTTCACTCTGCTCTTTCCAGGGGTCTTAGATCATCCTTTAGACTTATCCTTCTTCTTATCCCCTTTAGGCTCTTTCTCCTTGGGCCTACCTCACACATGCAAGGCATCTTGGGAGCCATTGCGCATGGTCTTTCTCCTCATCTCCTCTGAAAGAAGTATGGGAATAATAGTATCCAACTTAGGTTCTGCACCACCACTTGTTATAGCAATAACTAAATTTTCCCAAGATTCTGGTAAAGAGAAAATCAATAAAATGCATTTATCCTCATCTTCTATTTTAACATCAATAGATGCAAGCTAACTTATAATCAAATTAAAAGCATTCAAATGTTCAGAAATAGATTCGCCATCCTTCATCTTTAATGAATACAAACATCTTTTGAGATACAACTTGTTAGACAAACTCTTAGTTTGGTAGATTTCACCTATCTTCCTCCAAAGCTTGTATGTTGTGTCTTCTGGAGAGACATTCAGGAGGATAGAATCTGTGAGACACAACCGAATAGTCCCTCGAGCATTCTTGTCTAACTTATTCCAATATTTATCTGACAAGGCTGAAGTAGATGGCTTCTTTTCAACTGAAACTAGTAACCACTGATCTCTTTCCTCAAGAAGGTCCTCCACTTTCAACTTCCACATCTCGTAACTAATTCCATTGAACTTCTCAATATCTAGACAAGAGGTGGAGGCCATGGTATGCAATCTTTCACAAATCTACAAAACCCACAACACAAAAGCTCCCACTGCAGCAAAAAACCTTCAACACTCTAAAAGGAAAGTGTCCCTTCCTTAACAGAACCGTTAGCTCTGATACCAAATATTGAAAAACAAGGTGAAGAAAGATTGCAATATTAACTTAAATGTGTGAATGCAAATCTGAAATATGTAGATTAACCTTAGCCTTAGTGTGAAGAAAGAATGAGAGAGATAGAAAAATCATAACACATGCAACAACAGATTTACGTGGAGAAACCCCAAAGGGAAAAAACTCCACCACCGAAAGAGAGGCAAGTATATTACTGATAATCTCCAATATTACATGCAGCAATAGACCTCTCTTATCATTCCCTGTAAATCCAGCAACACCCTGTTACCCTGCAAAACTGAATTCTAATAACACTAGCTCAAGGCCCCAATTTATAGAGATTTGTGAGGATGAAAACCACCATGGTTTCACCAAACAATAGGAAGCAATACCACCTAGAAAAACCCACGCCTCCCTCCTTGAAATGGTCAAAAAATACCAAAAATAGCCTCTTACAGATGCTTTTACAGCTGTCATAAGGCATCTTTTATGCATGGGCACTTGGGGTCTAAAAATAGCATATTGTCATAGGGAATCTGTCATACTGTCATAGCATCTTATGACAACTTGCATGCATGTCATAGATGCTCTTACAACATCCTATTTTGACTGAACAACATTATTTTAGAAGATTCCAAGGTGGGACGCCTAGCTAATTTTTCCTTTTCCAAAAGGATAAATGGTAACGGTAACACCACATTTACATAGTCTCTTTCACCACTGTTGGTAAAATAGTTTCACCTCTTATGGGTAAATGTACAAAACAATTTAGGAGAATAATAAAATAAAGGATATACAAGGTTGATGACACCTGAATCCTAACACACAGGAGCTTTAGATTATGCACAGGGGTTGTGGATTATGGATGCTATTAAAACTATGTTATGAGGATGATAGGCCATGATATGGATTGCTAATATGCTAAACTATGCTATGCTATGATTCTAGAGGCTATGAATGCTAAAAGGCTGTGCTATTGCAAATTGGCTATAGTTTTCTTGTATGAAAGCTTCTTTGTTTTCAAAGACCCGATAGTCCTTTTTATAGATTTTTATAGGCAAGAGCCTGGCTGGCAAAGATCAATGGTTGTGAGATTGTTTGGTAAATTTGAATGGTGAGAGATGGAGAGGTTGAGAGGAAGATGGAAGATGTTGGGAGGTTGGAGAGAAGAATGGAGGTTTGTCTTCAACCCATCGGAACAACTTTGCTTAGAGAAATTAATTTTCTGTTTTGAAGTTTGTTTCACGGTTGTTGAAGATAATCCAAATTAAATAAGTAAATAAATTTATTTAATTTTATGTGAATTTGTGGATTTAAAATTTTTTTGAAATATTTGGTGTGAATGGACATTAGAAGATTTAATTAAATATTTTGAAATATTTAATTGCTATGTGACTTTAGAAGAATTAATCAAATATTTGGAATATTTAATTGTGAATGGAATTTAGAGAATTTTAGAAGAATATTTAATCTTTATTTGAATAAAATATTCAAGCCAAGATTATATGATAATTAATATAAATAAATCATAATGTTTATTTAATTAATTAAGAAATGGATAAGAAAAGTGATTAAATAAACTTATTTATTTAATCGAAATGAAAGAATGAATAATATAAATAAATTATTTAGATTTATTTATACACATATTGAATTCAGAGATTTAATTAAATATTAAAAATATTTAATTAATTACCAGACTATTGTGATGTGACCATTTTTAGATGTACACTTTTTGCCCCTCTTTGAAGTGATGTGTTTTACGCATTAGTTCAAAGAATTTTGAAATTTACCCCAGATGTTGATTGTCGAATGTTGATAGGTATATGCCCCCTCAGATGATGAATCGATAAGATTTTTTATTTTTGTGATTATTTTTTGAATTTTTAAATTTGGAATTTTTTTAATTTTTATGATTTTTAAGATGTCGATTCATCGTTCGAAAGTGATGATGTGAAGAAATTGATGTGAAAAGATGTGAGATGAAAAATGGATGACCTAGATTGCCCCTACAATGATAGAATGTGATAAAATGCATGACTTTGTATTGATTGTTTGCGTATTGTGATGCCCTAATTTGATGATGTTTGTCTGATAAATTTGTTCCCAAGGTTGTTGGAAAACAAATAGTAGTTGATAAATTTTCTTTCAAGTTAATGAAAAAAAAATAGTGTGATTGATAAGTTTGCTTCTAAGGTTGTTAAAAACAAACAGGATTTTGATAAATGTGCTTTTCATGATGATGAAAAACAAATAGGTTGTTGATAAGTTTGCTTCTAAGGTTGTTAAAAACAAACATGATTTTGATAAATTTGCTTTTCATGATGATGAAAAAAAAATAGGTTGTTGATAAGTTTGCTTCTAAGGTTGTTAAAAACAAACAGGATTTTGATAAATTTGTTTTTCATGATGATGAAAAACAAATAGGTTGTTGATAAGTTTGCTTCTAAGGTTGTTAAAAACAAATAGGATTTTGATAAATTTGATTTTCATGATGATGAAAAACAAATAATTGTTGATAAGTTTGCTTCTAAAGTTGTTAAAAAATAAACAGAATTTTGATAAATTTGTTTTCATGATGATGAAAAAAAATAGTTTGTTGATAAGTTTGCTTCTAAAGTTGTTAAAAACAAATAGGATGTTGATAAATTTGCTTTCATGATGATAAAAAACAAATAGTTTGTTGATATTTAGATTTGATTGATTTTTCTTGATGATATGATATTGATTTTGCTTTGACTTGATGATTCTTCCTATTCAATAGGAGAGATTGAGCATCTTCCAATTACGAGAGTGATTCCCAAAGACATAGAGATTGATTCCGCAACTTGTACAGGCGGATAGAGATGTGATCAAGGCATGCGGACTAACCTCGTTACTTGATTAGGGGCAGGTGGGACAGAGCCGAGACTGGCAGCATCAGAGGATAGCACTTTGTAGTGATTTTTATATGATGTGTGATATGTCTTATTGATACTCTGTTGAGACATCTGTATACACACTAATATGGTCCCATTTTTTATGATGTTATGTCATGTATAGTTGACATCTTTTGTACATTTGACATTCATTTTCGAGATATGTGATATGCAGCGATGATTTGTTCATGCGATGAGTATGTGTACCTTTATTATGTGATGGGTATCGATTTTATCTATGCATGATGCTTATGATATGATTTATGATGTGGCATATGATGAAATGATATGTTATGAAAAATGAATATGATGATGTTTTTGTGAATGTCAAAATGTACTCAGTCATTTATCGGAAAGATATGAAACTTTGATACTTTGCCAGCTTTCTTATAAGTGCAAAATGTAGATTCTAAAATGAATGTAATCTATACCAACCATGCAGGGTATCTGTACAATATTGCCATTCCGAGAGCTTATTTGTGCTTTGTGTGTCATCATAGAGCATTGAAATGTTGAAAGTTAATACAAGCATCAAAGGGTATGTTAGCACCAGTGATGACCTGAGTATTACTTTCATGATTTTTAATATAGCAAGATAATACAAGCATCTAGGTATAATTGAACCGAGATGACTTGAGTATTGCTTGTATAAACAGACAAGAGTTAACCCATTTCCCATGCAAATTCTGAAAAGTCATCAATGATACTTAGTAGAGCATGTCTCGCGACCAATTTGCATAGTACTAATGATTTCCTTGCAAACAGCAGACAAATAAAAATCATACTCCTTCCTTGCTTTTCTAGTTCAATACATCATTGAATTGCTCCAGAGATATGATAGAAAATCAACCAACAATTCAAATTTTTCCTAAAGTATTTCAAACATTATTCAGATTAAGATCATCCAACTTGGTTATCAACATTGATGTTTGTGTTTTGATTAACGTTGTGTTTGACCATGTTGTTTGATTTCATTAGCATTGAGTGATTGTTTTGGAGTTTTGGTTGATTTGATGCATCAATGTACGTTGTGTTTTGTCAAACCGTCATTTGTCCATTTGGGATATTCTAAAAGCTCGTTGCCCCTCTCTTTTTTAGTTTGTGTTTCTGCCCCTAGTGTAAACACAACCTATGATGGATATGTACAAATTTCATCAAGCCATGATGAAAGACAAGGATTCCCGTTGCATGATATGGATATGATAGATATGTACATATGATAGATATGAAATAGATGATGTAAGATAAGATATATGATGTTCAAGAAGATCCTTAACCTTGTCAAGATCAAAGGTGGAAATGTAAGGAATGGGCATAAAAAGGATAATGACCATGAATGATAAGATGGATGAAACTTGTCCCTAAGTGTAGAGTGCAAGAGGAATATGGAAGAAAGGATATGGATGATAGGGAGATGGAGGAAGGACTTAAGCTCAAGTTTCACAACCAAATATCCCTCTAATAAACCATGGCAATGGGAATTAGAATCCTAAATGTTGGAAGATTAATGATATGATGGAAGAATCTAAGGACTTATGCAAAAGTTTGGATTAAAGGAGAATGATGGGGTATGAATGTTGGATAATGGATAGGAGGTTGTAAGGCATGTTGATGGATAGATGGAAAGGTTGGAAAGATCAACATTGGCACACACCTTGAAGGGTAGTGGAGCGATGAAGGAAAAATGGATTTGGAAGGTGATAGGTTATTAAATGGAAAATTGGAGGAAGCTTTTGGATTAGAAAATTTGGATGCTAATTTAGATTTTATTGCTTTTATGAGACTTTTAGGAATCCACATCACTTTTGACTTTGAGTTTTGCTTATGGACCTTTGTGGCCTTTGACATTTTTCTTTTTGATTTATGGACCTTTGTGGTCTTTGAAAATTGCCTTTTTTCTTTGATGGGCCTTTGCGGCCTTTTAGATTTTTCTTTTGATTTTGAATCAAATTTTATTTTATTTTTGCATGTCTCTTTGAGGAGACATGTTGATCCTTTGATACATGTGGATTTTGATATAGAAAATTTTGATATTTGGCACCCAAATTGCTTCCAAGAGCAATGGGAGGGGTGGATTGAGGTGAATGATATGGAGGTATTATGGATGCGTTAATATGGGTATAATTTTGAAAGGGCATCAAGGATGTGTGTCTTTGTTGTTCTTGAGAAATAGGATATGGACCTAGGATAGAGGGAAGGTTTGATGGACTAGGATGAGGATCTAGGATAGATGGAAGATGTGATGAACTAGAATGAGGACCTAGGATAGATGGAAGGTTTGATGGACTAGGACACTTAGGTGTATAACCAAGGCAGTGGTGACATGGGTTTCTTTGAACAGAAAGGGGTTCTAGGATACCTTGCTCATGAAGGCCTAATCCTTTTCCTTTGTAATTCATACTTTGACACATTCGTTTACCAATGGGATATGTATTGTTTTTAAAACAAGATGCGAGTCCATTTTGAGGAGGATATGATATGGATGAGAGGATAGGTGTTGGAAGTAAACCAGAATGGATAAAGGTCGAGGATCCCAATTTATAGGTGTGGGGTTCATGGATAACTTGAATAGGTGTGATAGGCTCTTGACATGGGGATTGTGGGGTGTTTTGATCTTGACTTGGAAAAAGATTATGAAGTGGTATGAACGGAATATCTTGATCATGATAAGGATAATCATCTTCATGGGATGAAAGGGTATCCTTGAATGGAAGCATATATTGATCTTGATGAGGAAGGGAATCATGAAATTTTGTAGAAATCATATCTTGATCATCAATTGGTAAGACATCATTAGATAGGATGAAAGAACTATCATGCTCTTGTGATGCAATAGAATCATGGGATGGTATGGATTGATTAGATGATGTGGAAGGAGAACTTGGAAGAACATTTTGTTCTTGAGATGGAAGAGGATTATCATGGGTGAATAATGAAAGGAGGGGATCATCATATGATTCTTGAGAGATGGGATCTTGATCAAAGATAGGAAGGGTTTGTAGAATTTTTCGATCGAGATGTGTAGATTGAAATGAATCATTGGATGTAAAGGATATGATAGAAGAAGGTGATTGAATGGAATCGTTATCTTGGGTGAAAGAATCGTGAGGTTCATTTTGAATTATGGGGGATGAAGATAAATGCATGACATGATAGGATTGGTCAATTTTATTTGATGGCTTAGATTTAGGCTTCTCATTTAACCTTTGCAAAAATTCAAAAACATTGAATTTGGATGATGTTGCTTTTGGAGGAGAAGATGTTACATTCATTTTTCCGTCAAAGGACTTCATAGTTGTGCCCCCTTGTATTTCCTTGATTTTCCTTTGTTGTGCTCTTATTTGTTGGGGAAAACTACTAAGATCATTTAATGGAGTTTTAGTCTTTTCAGGATCTTCCTTAATTTTCTCCATATTGTAGTTAGAGGGAAATTTGGCACCTTGGTTTGCTAAAAAAAGAAAGTAGCCTTCTTTATCTCGCTCTAAGATCTTGTAGAAAATTATGTGATACTATGGATCCTGTTCAACTTATTGAATCATTTCATCGATTATTTCATCATTTGAACTATTCCTAGTACGAAACCTATGAAAAGGATTTTCTTCCCTATCACCCATGTTGTAAAGTGGACAACAGGCATATGCTTTTGAAATGTTCTTCTAGACTCAGATCACAGTTTTATAAGTGCAAAAATAATGATGTCTTGATTTGATAAGATGAAAATCTTATGATATGATCAAATGATGTTTCTAACTCTTGATTGTGGCTTCCAAGATGAAAGGATATCAGAATCATGTTGGGGAAGTTGAATCAATAATCAAAAACTTGTTTGAAAAGATGCACTTTTTTGAGATTTGATCCTAGTCTTGAAAAAAGATAAGTGTATTAAATAGCCTAGTTTGTTTTCAAGATTAGTGAATGATTTGGCTAGGATGAGTGGGATATTAAACTGAGGGTTGTGGTAGATAAGAAGAACGAATACGCTGACTGTGGTTGTGCCTTTGAGAAAGGGCTCTTCTTTGAAAGAAAGCTCATGAGTATAATGGTTCTACAGCATAATCATCAGTGAAACCTCTAACACAATCATGATATCAATGGATAAAGGTTCTATGTTCAAGTAAGACCGTTCAAATTTGGTAGAAGAATCATCTTTTCTTCAATAGTTTCTTGTAGCTAAGTGGTTTCTTTGGCTTTTTGATTCATTTGAGAATGGATTTGTTAACAAAGGTTGTGGATTTCCAATCTCTTAACATGAGATTAATCAATGTAATTGTGAGTTTTGGATGATCTTTACTGAATTAATGTTTTGAAAACACATCAAGCAAGTTGTAGAATAGTTGTTTTAAAGTCCTATACTAAACATCAAGTGTATGATCAAAATGTTTGTCAAAAATTGTTTTCACAGGTTTTACACTGATAGATAGTTCAAGTAGACTCACACTTAGTACTCAGGTAGGTCACCATAATAATCAACAGCCCACATCTTAGAACTACGTCGACTCACACAGCCATGTCACCCCCAAAAGGGCACCCGTGTTTTTGTCTTTTCCAGGCGCGTACTTAGAGTGACGGAAGTGGATACCGGATCCCCTGAGCAAACGGTCCTTGGCAGTTATATGGTGAGTATCTTGGGGGTAGATTCTTCCCTCCCCTGCACTATGATTATTATGATGTTCGAAAACTGACTTCGGTTGGATACTACACTAAGTTCATAGTAAGGGTTTCCATTTGGTGCGGCAAATGATAGACTCCCTCAAGAGACCTCCCAACCTTTAGAACAAAGGCTTTGGGGATGGTTATCAATGCACACTACCATCGAATGGGATTTTCATCAACCATCTGCATTTGATTAAAGTGGGTTGGAAAACTTGGCTTTAGTTGTTCCCACTTAGGTCGTTCCCGTAGGGTGAGTACTTTTTCCCACTACGGTAGGCCTTCTAAGAGGTATTATCAAAGCTTGAAATTGCATGAAATGAAATAGATGAGTTTGGCATTTTGATCACCCAATTAAGGGGAGAGCATAGGCCTATCCCTGTTTTAATCAAAGCAAACAAGAGTTCAATTTTAAGCCCAAATGAACAATTTTCTATGCTAGGTGAAGATATTGCTTCACAAAGACATGGAGTTCTTTTTAGTCCAAAATAAAAAAATGAAATGACTATCCTAGGATTGATTCATTCTTTTAATTTCTTACTGGTCACGGTCGCGTCAAATCCAGTCAAATCTCACTTCAAATTACAGATTACAATTGCAGACTTAAAAAATCTATGCTGGAAAAAAAAAGTGTTAAAACAGACATCAACAGCTCTATAGAATAAGTAATGGGCGTTATAGGATCATTAAAGGGTGTTGGGGAATCCCTAAAGGGCACTATGGAATCATTGATGGGTGCTGAGGAATCACTAGAGGGCACTATGGAATCACTGAAGGGCGTTGAGGAATCACTGAAGGGTGCTATGGAATCACTAATGGGCGCTATGGAATCATTGATGAGCACTGAGGAATCACTGAAGGGCACTATAATAGAGTTAAAGAGTGCTAAACTGGGTGTGAACTGCGCTGAAGCGTGTTTAATGCGCTAATATGCTCTTTTAGCCATAACCTGTCAGAAAAACCTGTGAAAAGATGTTAAAATTGGGGGAGCCCCACGGTGGGTGCCAAAAATGTGTGTGGGAAATGTTAGTATCAAAATAAGATAATAAAAACACACCAATGCAACATTGAACTAAAGAAAACTGAATAAAACGAAATCAATGAGATTAAACAAAGCTTCTTCAGAATCGTTCCATTGTCCTCTATCTCCAGGGATTTGCTTGAAACTACTGCTCTCAGATTGTGTAAGCAAAGCTTCTCGGAATGGCAACCTGCAGAACAAGTATGCAAAGGGAGAGTACTTCTCTATCCTATATGCTGGTGAAGTGAAATGTTGATGTACGGATATGCACAGGGGCTGTAGATTATGCACAGGGGCTGTGGATTATGGATGCTATTAAAACTATGTTATGAGGATGATAGGCCATGATATGGATTGCTAATATGCTAAACTATGCTATGCTATGATTCTAGAGGCTATGAATGCTAAAAGGCTGTGCTATTGCAAATTGGCTATAGTTTTCCTGTATGAAAGCTTCTATGTTTTCAAAGACCCGACAATCCTTTTTATAGATTTTTACAGGCAAGAGCCTGGCTGGCAAAGATCAATGGATGTGAGATTGTCTGGTAAATATGAATGGTGAGAGATGGAGAGGTTGAGAGGAAGATGGAAGATGTTGGGAGGTTGGAGAGAAGAATGGAGGTTTGTCTTCAACCCACGGGAACAACTTTGCTTAGAGAAATTAATTTTCTATTTTGAAGTTTGTTTCATGGTTGTTGAAGATAATCCAAATTAAATAAATAAATAAATTTATTTAATTTTATGTGAATTTGAGGATTTAAAATATTTTTGAAATATTTGGTGTGAATGGACATTAGAAGATTTAATTAAATATATTTTGAAATATTTAATTGCTATGTGACTTTAGAAGAATTAATCAAATATTTGGAATATTTAATTGTGAATGGAATTTAGAGGATTTTAGAAGAATATTTAATCTTTATTTGAATAAAATATTCAAGCCAAGATTATATGATAATTAATATAAATAAATCATAATGTTTATTTAATTAATTAAGAAATGGATAAGAAAAATGATTAAATAAACTTATTTATTTAATCGTAATGAAAGAATGAATAATATAAATAAATTATTTAGATTTATTTATACGCAGATTGAATTCAGAGATTTAATTAAATATTAAAAATATTTAATTAATTACCAGACTATTGTGATGTGACCATTTTTAGATGTATGCAGATACTTCTATACTTGTTACAAATTTTGGCACATAACAAATCAATGTAGAAAAAGGGTTAATAGAGTCCTAACAAATTAGAAAGGTGTTGTTTGTTATAACTGCAACAAACATGAACATATCTAATTTTTTTGTAGAAGTAAGAAGGGAAAGCAGCCTGTTCCAGTAGAGAAGAATGAGTCAGTGAATAAAATTGAAAAAGATGAGGTGAAGCAAGTGATGAATAAGATATGGAGAAAGAAAAAAGAAGAATAAGAGACAATAGATGTGTTTGTGACCTCATCTAGTACAAAGAATTTCTCTAGGAATTAGACTTTGCATGGTCTTAGGGGGAATATTAACATAAAACTGTTCAAACCCCCTAGATATATGACATGTTAGAGGTTGGTACAAGGATATATTGTAAAGAATGAGTAAAAAGAGGCTATGGAAAAGAAACTAGAATAAAAGTTACAAGACTATTCTCTTGTAGACTGATTTCGGGTTTATAGTGCAAAGAAACAAGGGTTTTATTAGATTTTTAAAGTTTGCCGCATTTAATGTGAATTGGGGTAAACCGACGGTGTATAAAGTAAAATTCATAAGTCTTCTTGTTCACTTGTGCACTTGAACAGTTTGGAAAATCACTTGGAGCAATCCTGAAGTGGTCTCAAAGTGATTTGAAGCAATTCTTAGGTAATTTAAAGGAATTATTACAGATAATTAGGAGTTATTTCTCAGTTTACAAAGGGGAATAAGGGAAAAGGAAGAATTTTTTATTGAACAATAACAAATTAAACAAATATAAGCACACCAATGGATAGAGGATATAATGGCAATATTCCACTGAAGCTGAAGGGTGTTGAATTGGAAGAATTCAATCATAGGAAGATGAAGGAAATGGAACTAGGGATAAAGATAAATGAATTGCAGAGCATAAAAACCCTAGGCATGGATTTATGGGGAGAATTTCCCTAGTTTTCAAATAAAGAATCTATCTTGTTCTTATTAAGTTGATTCAAGAACAACAATATTATGTTGTAAAAACCCTACCTGATCATGAAGGAATCAATCAAAGTGATTACTGGTTTATGCAGTGTTGGGGACCTCCCTGGGAAGAAAACTATAAAATATAGAGAAGTGGAGGAAATTACTAGTATTGACAAAGGCCCTCAAGCTCTATTGATAAATACTATTGTAGATTCTATTGTAAGGTATGTTGTGTACAACGTTTCTTATAAAATTTATTTCAGAAATCGTGAAGGTTCAACTTTGGCTATTGTTGTATATCTTGCACACATGATGGTTAAGGAAAACAAGCAGTTTGATTTGTGTAGCCTATTACTAGAAAACCTATTTGAGAATGTCAAGATGTCCTTGGTCAAGGGCTCTCCTTTTTGGTTTGGGTCTTTGCTCATATGTTTGATATTTCACTTTCTAAGCTCGCTACTAGGAAAAGAGAATGTTGAGTGGGAATTATGAATTCCTATTGGAAAAGAAGTTTATAGACATTTTAAATTGATGGAGGAAAATGTAAGTGTTTGCAAAACCTATTTTGCATCCTTGAAAATGAATTTGTGCTTCGGTATGTTAGTTCCTAGTTATTTTAAACTAGGCTCCTCCTCCAGTAAGAAAGAATTGGAAGTTGTCATTGGTGAGTCCTCTCTAGAATCTAAAAAGAGAAAAAGTATCTCAAAAGATGTTATCTCTATCCTGGAAGAAGAGAAGAATGAAGAATAATTTCTACCTATATCTGACTCCTTTGATCTAGAAGATATACAAATGATGTTAAATAAAGGTGATATGAAGAAGGTTGGTGAAATGTGGAGTGCATGCTCTCCAATCGAAAGACTTAAGATTGATGATTTACTGGTTGATTATTTTCTCAATAGGGGTATTTTAGTTTTAGGTGTGTTCGACTCTTTACAGGAAGACCTAGTGGAGGTTATTGAAGAAAGAACATTGTTGGAAGGACCCGAAGGTCATAAACTTGAAGCTATGATTGAAAAAAGATGTGTAAAATCCAAAAAAATGTTATCTAAAAACATTAATGAAACAAGAGAATGCATCAAATAAGCATCTGACATCTATAGGTATTATCTCTAGTGATCGACAACTATTGAAAATTTTAGAAGTAGAATTGAAGCCCTTGAATTTGAGATGAATTATATTGGAAATCATTTTGATTTCTTCAAAGACAAGAATGGAAAAAAGTGAATAAGAGTTGGCGAATTACAAGTGGAACTGTTGATTGCTCAAAGACAAAGAGAAGACTTTGTTCGAACCTTCTGGCTGGTTAAAGAAATTGTTGAGGTCCAGTTAGATAATCTCTCTGGAATACTCTCTAATGTAGAAGAAAGGGAATGACAATGTCTCTCTTTGGACTAGACATCCCCTTTTACACAGTTGTATTTATTGGATGGTATGAGTGCAAGGATGAATTTAGTTGTGCTTTCTTGGAAAAGGATTATTTTGATCATAAGAGATAGGTACAAGAAAATTTTCATGTAAAAAGTGTCATTTTCACTTGAATGTTTGAAATGGGAAGTTGAAATTTCTATGTATATACAATATTACCATGTGCATACATGCACATCCTATTTTTTTGGTTGTATTTTTCCATTGATGTCAAAGCGGGAGAGAGTCATATGAAGAATACCGGTGATAAGGGGAGAGAATTTTGTGGCACATGTTGCCATCAATGACAAAGGGGGAGATTGTTGGAAGAATGAAGATGAATGGCATACTATACTATTTTTGTGTTGTCATTGATGTCACCATGTTATATGGGTTATGACTGCAAGACTAAGTTATTGTTTGATTTGGTATTTTGGTCTAGTATTTGAACTAGTATACAGTTAACATCCTCTGGTATCTTTGTTTGTAATCCTCCATGGTTGATAGTTGTTGCTTGTGGTTTTGGGAATTATTTTATGGATATTGAAAGCATGTATGTTCTGAATCTCATGTATTCAGGTGCTAGTATGGTGTATTGACATTATTTTGTTGTTGCATTTTTGCTATTAGGCCTATCTTTGGCTGACTTCATGGATAATTGGTGGTATGGTGAATTAATTTTGTTTTGTGGATATATGTGTGACCTATCTTAGGTCTATGCCAACATGATGTAGTGTGTTGAATATTTGAATTATCTTTTGAAATGTCTTGAGAATGCTTGAAGCCAATAGTTGACATTTTGATAAATAAGGGTTGCATCTAATTAGGACAACCTAATTGATGCTTGTGCATAGGTCAGATATATATATCAGAAAGTTTTGAAGATTTGAGGAATGGAAGAGAGCGAGGAATGAAATTGATGCAAATGTGAAGAAGTGTGAAGATGATGAAGTGTATTAAGTCATTCTATTGAGAATCATTGGAACTGTATCAGAACTTGTTAGGTGCACTCTTATCAATTCATTTCAGTTGTGAAGCCAATTTTTTTTGTAATTATTTTGTAGGCAGTGAGCCTCCTTGTGTAAGCAGTGATATTTTGTATCTAGACAATGAGTCATATTCTAGGTAGTGAGCCCTTTGGTAGTGAGCCTTATATATTCCATTTTGTTTCTACTTTATGTTATGAGTTAATCTTCACATTTTTTTTCCCTTATTGGGTTTTCCACATAAAATATGGTGTTCATTGTGTTGATTTTTCTTTCTATTATCTACATTACATGTTCATACTTAATAATAGATTAGTGTGGTTGTGAATTTGATCTATGGTTGAGGTTTTTTGTTTGAATTTTGTGACAACTAATTCAACCCACCTCTTAGTTGTCTTGCTCCTATTAACAAGATGCTAGTGGGTCCCCCACGAGCTAGCAGAGAACGGTTAAGATTAACTTGATCCAGCTCATCTCAACTACAAATTTTGTCATACTAAATGTTCATAGCCTTTCAAACACCATTGGATCTTGCTGATAGATAGGACACATGGTGCTCACCCCCTTCCCTATTGGTTCATTTTAATGGAAATTTTAAAAAATGAGGGTGCAAGGAATGACCAAGATGTAACGACATAGATTTGAAGGTCTACATAAAAGCTTAAATATACACATGTTAAGAGTTAGCAACTAAAAAGAGGGGATCAACTAGGTTTATGAGTGGAAGGGACATAAAACTCATGTCAATACTTTAGAACAAAGATAATATTAAAACCCTCTTCAACTTTGATTTGCAAATATTTCCCATCAACAGAAAGATCATAGAGACTAGGAAAAGGGGTTGGTAAAGGGGACAGGCTCAATGACATAAGTCATAACTAATATGATTGGGAATGTGCAACTAAAGTTCAATAATGAATTATAATGCTTGCAAAGGGATTGTGATAGGGAGGCTGTAGGAAGCAATCATAGATTCCTGGAGGCTACAGGAATCAGTCACACTATTTTCAGATGCTGCAGGAAGCAATCACAAATTCCTACTCTAGGCCTTGTCATAGACCTCCTTGGTGAAAATGTTGTTCCACCCTAACCTATAGGAACTCTACCTTGTCTAAGTTCCCCTGGTTCTCCTGCCAACCTCACTAGCTTGTCAAGTTTGCAACTACCAAGCCAAATCTTGGTGCTATGACTCCTTTCTTTCTTAGCCTTTTATGCATCCAAAAGGACTAATCCTCCCTCAATACATGAATGAATCTTGCAGGGGTGAGGGAATGTTTTCCAAAACTCCAAAACAACCTCCTAGGGTTTTTTGAACTTCACTTGGACTCCATCTTACCAACGCTTGCATGAAGTCTATTCCATAGGTTTTGCCCTTGAGCCACTATTTAGTCTCTGAATAGGGGTAAATTGCTTTTCCCTCCTAAACCCACCAAAGAAACGTGGTTCTTGGCTTAGGAAATGTGTTTCCCCTATCTAAAGCTTCAATATTTCTATGGTCTTGGCTCTATCCAGGCCGTACTCTGCCCTCATGCAAACACTGCCCAGAAAACTAGGGTTTCTAACTGTTCAAAACTAGTTTTAGGACTGGTGAAAATTTCTCCTTCTAAACGGACTGTTGGGCTCTCCTCCTTGGTACCATACGTGGCCAAGACCTTCCCCTAAATTCTCCAAAAATAATTTTTCAAAAATATTTTCTCCCCTGCAAGAAATCCGCATTGTTCTGCAGCCTTTCCTAGTCGGGCTCTCACTGGCTCGCCTAGGGCAAGGCTTTTCTCATAACTCCTGCAACCAAAGAAAACCTAACACCTACCACTAAAATATGTATAGAGATGGAGCCTGACCACATTCCCAACAATTCCATACTTCCTGGTACGGAGGGAATGCAGCCTAGAACTCCATTTTTACACAGTTCCAATCAAAACAACAAATAAGGGAAAAACACAGAATTTACAAGAAATGGATGAAAGTGATGGAAACAGCTATCAAATGTGCCAAAAAAAAAATTCCATAGGCTTCTCTACATGCTAAAAAAAACCTACAAAATGCCTCTTTTAATTCATTTAGCTGTTGTCATGCAAACAAGAACAGAAAAATAGAAAATAAGACAAGAACGTTGTTTTAATTAATTTCTGGAAAAATAGTCCATACAAAAAACTTCTAACCCCCCAAATAGGTCATGAAATGCCTTAAATATGCCTCCCCAACAATTTAGGTTCTTGGGTCGAGGCTTAGATGACCTAAAAATGCCTTTTTGTAAAACCCGCTGTGTTTTCAGACATTTAACAATTTTTGCCAACCTAGCAATATGATGTAAAATTATTTAATACTTGTCACCTTCTTTCCCAAATTTAAAAAAACCCTAATCACCTAAAATAATGGTCAACATGACCTTATGATAGCACAACAAAATTAAAGAACTCAAAAACAAAATAGTCCTTTGCCAGGTGCTCTTGCACCATTCTCCCCCTCTCAACACAAACAACTAAGGAAGTTTGGGAGAGATCAGAGATATGTCAATGCCTTTCTTCTTAAAATCTGCTTCTTCTACCTAGGTAGCTTCAGATTCATGCTTATCCTTCCATTTGACAAGATGCTCCATGTACACCTTGTGCCTTGTAGTCTTCTTCACTCCCATGGTCTGTTAGGAATGGGCAGTGGTTGATACAAACCAGCATTGCTAGCTCCCCCTTTAGCTTTCATGCATACAACACACTGTTCCACATATTTTCTGACATCTCTTGCTAACTTAGGCTAGTAATAGAATCTTTGAACTAGCTCTAAAGTTTTATTAATACCAAAATGCCCACTAAGACTACCATTATGCTTTTCTTGAATTAGATTTTCCCTCATTGATCCTCTTGGAACACATAACTGATTACCCTTAAATAACAGTCCATTTTGCAAAGTATACCCAGCATACTGACTATGAAAATGATTCTCAAAATTAGAACATACCTTGTAGGCTTCTAAAAAATCTTCATCCTCACCATAGAGGTCTTTGAAACACTCTATTCCAATGCTCTTCAGCTGTATTTCTTGCACTTTCGGCATTCTTCTACTTAATGCATCTGCCACCTTATTCATTTTTCCCTTTTTGTGCTTGATAGTGAATGTGAAAGCTTGGATGTATTCCATCCATTTCAAGTTTCTATTACTCAGCTTCTCTTGGGTGTTGATGTAACTAAGTGCCTAGTTATCAGTAAAAACCACAAACTCTTTGGGTAACAAATAATGCCTCCACTTCCTAAGGGACTGCACTAAAGCATATAATTCTAGATCATAGGTAGAGTACTTTTGCTTGGCTTCATTGAGATTTTCACTAAAAAATGCTACAGGCCTACCTTCTTGACTAAGTACTCCTCCTACTACTACTCCACTTGCATCACTTTCAACTGTGAACAAAACTTGTCAAAACTAGGCAACAACAAAATTGGTTGAGTTGCCACTTCTTGTTTCAGTTTTTCAAATCCTTTATCAGCCTCTTGAGTCCATTTAAACTTTGTTTTTAGACCCCCTTTAATAGTATCAAGGATTGGTGCACATAGACCACTAAAATTCCTGATGAATTTCCTATAAAGCTGAGCTAAACCATGAAAGCTCCTTACCTCTGTTGTTGTGCTTGGTGTAGGCCAGTTTAGGATGGCTTCCACCTTACTTGGATCCATCTTCAATGTTCCTTGGGATACTACAAAGCCTAGATACACAAGTTCCTACTTGAAGAACTCACACTTCTCAAGATTGATTGCCAACTTCTCTTCTTGCAACCTTTTAAGTACCATCTCCACATGCTTCAAATGTTCTTCTGCTATCTTACTGAAAATCAGTATGTCATCTAGGTAGACTACTACAAAGATCCCTATTAAATCCTTAAGCACTTCATTCATTAGTCTCATGAACGTGCTAGGGGAATTTGAGAGGCCAAATGGCATCACTTTCCACTCATATAAGCCATCATTTGTCTTAAAAGTTGTCTTCCATTCATCACCCTCCTTGATTCTGATTTGTTGATACCCGCTCTTAAGATCCAACTTGGTGAAGAATTTTGCACCCCCAAGACAATCCATCAAGTCTTCAATTCTAGGAATAGGAAACCTATACCTAATTGTAATTCTATTAATTGCTCTAGAATCAGTACAAAGTCTCCACTTACCTCCTTTCTTTGTTGCCAAAACCACCGGGACTGCACATGGGCTGATGCTCTTTTGAATCAAACCTTGATTCAACAATTCTTCCACTTGCCTAGCCACCTCTTGGTTCTTATTAGGAGTGAGCTTGTATGCTTCTTTTTTAGGTAATGAGGCTCTAGGTATGAATTCAATTTGATGACTTATTGCTCTCTTTGGTGGTAAAGTTGCAAGTGTACCATCACTGACTATACTCTTGTACTTATTCAGCAACTTTTGGACTGCTTCTGGTAAGACTATCCTTTCAACCTTTTATTCCTCTTTGGACTGCATCATGACCACATAACCTTCATTCCCTTGGTGTAGGTCCTTAAGGAACTCCTTTCCACTGCTCAACATAATGTTGGGTACCTTTGACTATCCTTCATCTTCCTCTGTCAATGACTGCAGCTTGAAGGTTCTTCCATCCTTCTTGAATGAAATGGTGTTCTCTTTCCCATCATAAATGGCACTCCTATCATATTTCCAAGGTTTTCCCAATAGTAGATGGCATGCATCCATGGGTAATACATCACAAACTAGCTTGTCTTTATAGCCTCCAATTGAAAATTCCACTGTTACTTGCTCATTCACCAAAACACTCTGCCCTTTATTCAGCCATGTGACCTTGTAGGGGTTATTATGAGGTACTTTCTCCAATTTTAGCTTAGTTACTGCCTCCTCTAAGATTATATTGTCTGTTGAACCAGAATCTACAATGACTTTGCACACTTTACCAAGTATCTTGCACCTTACTCTGAAAAGAGCTCTTCTTTGCTTAGGTTCCTCTTTAACTGGCTGCCTAATCAGAACTCTGTTGAACATCAGATTCTCTCCTATCTTAGACTCTATATGACTGATCTCAGATGCTTTAGGACTCATGGTGTCCTCTTTTGCATAGGCCACTCTCTTTTCATTACTAGAAGAGGATGCTTTCTCCGGGCACCTATAAGCAGGGTGACCTAGTTGGTTACAATGATAACACTTCATGTTTGCAAAGTAAGAATTACTCCTACCTGCTCCTCTTCCTCTGTTTGAACCTCCTTGAGGTCCTCTTCCTCTATTAAATCCTCCTCTTTAAGATGTTTCACCTCCATGCTCAGCAAGTTTTGATTCTCCTTGATTTCTTGGATCATTACCTCTACCTTGGTAACCACCACGCTGTCCTCTTTGATCTCTACCTTTTCCTCTGCCCTTAGAAGACTGATCTTGCTTCCTCTTATTCCTTTCCTCAATCTTAATAGCCAACTGATAACATTGGTGTACTGTTTTAGGACTCAAAAAAGCCATCTCTTCTTGGATGTTCCACTTCAAACCATTTAGGTATCTAGCCACTTTTATGCTCTCATCCTCTATCACATTAGATCTCAAACAAAGCTTCTGAAACTCTTCAGTATAAGTGTTGACATCTTGGTCTTTCTTCCTTAGACTTTGCCTCTTCTTGTGAAGTTGGATCTCATAGTCATCTGGCATGTAGGCTTCCTTTACCTTAGCAACCATTCCTTTCCAAGTTGATATGGGCTGCTTGCCTTCTTTTTCCCTTTCAGTCTGTACAAACTTCCACCATGTCAAATCTGATCCTCTCAATGTTGATTTAGCAACCTTCACCTTCTATGCTTCAGTGACTCCATCACACTCAAAGTGATTCTCCATGCCTTCTATCCAATCCATGACCAAATCAGGATCCATCTTTCCACTAAACAGTGGTATGCCCTCAAGTCCTTTTCCACTCAAGGCTTTCAATGCCTTCAAGAAAGGCTCCTCCTCCAAAATAGGGTTAGGTGCAGGGACCTTTTCCTCCTCTGCAATCTCTTCTTCCTTTGGTACCTTTCCTTCCAACCTTGCATCATTCAATGCTTTCTCAAGTTGCTCTATCCTTTCTTTTAACAACTTGTTGTCCTCCTCTTGTCCTTCAACCATCTTGGCTAACTGTGCATTTGTCACCATGGCGGGAGTTTCACTTGACTCACCTTCTAACATATAAGTTGCTTCCCAAATCTTTTAACTTGGCTCTGATACCAATCTGATAGGGAGGCTACAGGAAGCAAACACAGATTCCTGGAGGCTGCAGGAATCAGTCACACTATTTTCAGATGCTGCAGGAAGCAATCACAAATTCCTGCTCTAGGCCTTGTCATAGACCTCCTTGGTGAAAATGTTGTTCCACCCTAACCTATAGGAACTCTACCTTGTCTAAGTTCCCCTGGTTCTCCTGCCAACCTCACTAGCTTGTCAAGTTTGCAACTACCAAGCCAAATCTTGGTGCTATGACTCCTTTCTTTCTTAGCCTTTTATGCATCCAAAAGGACTAATCCTCCCTCAATACATGAATGAATCTTGCAGGGGTGAGGGAATGTTTTCCAAAACTCCAAAACAACCTCCTAGGGTTTCTGGAACTTCACTTAGACTCCATCTTACCAACGCTTGCATGAAGTCTATTCCATAGGTTTTGCCCTTGAGCCACTATTTGGTCTATGAATAGGGGTAAATTGCTTTTCCCTCCTAAACCCACCAAAGAAACATGGTTCTTGGCTTAGGAAATGTTTTTCCTCTATCTACAGCTTCAATATTTCTAGGGTCTTGGCTCTGTGCAGGCCGTACTCTGCCCTCATGCAAACACTGCCCTCATGCAAACACTGCCCAGAAAACTAGGGTTTCTAACTGTTCAGAACTAGTTTTAGGACTGGTGAAAAGTTCTCCTCCTAAAAAGATTGCTGGGCTCTCCTCCTTGGTACCATACATGGCCAAGACCTTCCCCTAAATTCTCCAAAAATAATTTTTTGAAAATCTTTTCTCCCCTGCAAGAAATCCATGTTGTTTTGCAGCCTTTCCTAGCCGGGCTCTCACTGGCTCGCCTAGGGCAAGGATTTTCTCATAACTCCTGCAACCAAAGAAAACCTAACACCTACCACTAAAATATGTACAAATATGGAGCCTGACCATATTCCCAACAATTCCATACTTCCTAGTACGGAGGGAATGTAGCCTAGAACTCCATTTTTACACAGTTCCAGTCAAAACAACAAATAAGGGAAAAACACAAAATTTACAAGAAATGGATGAAAGTGATGCAAACAGCTATCAAATGTGCCAAAAAAAAAATTCTAGAGGCTTCTCTACATGCTAAAAAAACCTACAAAATGCCTCTTTTAATTCATTTAGCTACTGTCACGCAAACAAGAATAGAAAAATAGAAAAATAAGACAAGAACATTGTTTTCTTTAATTTCTAGAAAAACAGTCCATACAAAAAACTTCTAACCTCCCAAATAGGTCGTTGAATGCCTTAAATATGCCTCCCCAACAATTTAGGTTCTTGGGTCGAGGCTTAGATGACCTAAAAATGCCTTTTTGTAAAACCCGCTGTGTTTTCAGACATTTAACAATTTTTGCCAACCTAGCAATATGATGTTGTAAAATTATTTAATACTTGTCACCTTATTTCCCAAAGTTCAAAAACACCCTAAGAACCTAAAATAATGGTCAACATGACCTTATGATAGCACAACAAAATTAAAGAACTCAAAAACAAAATAGTCCTTTGCCAGGTGCTCCTGCACCAGATTGACACTTAGGTTTTTTAGAGGGTTTAATGTATACACATAAACCTTAGAACATGATAATGACTGAAACCCTAAGCCTTAAAATACATTCCAAACTAGGACAACAACCATATTTTGTAACAATTATCAATGGAACCTAAAAATTTTGAGGGGTTCCACTAGTGGCTCATGTTGGGGACATCTATTCTTCCATAACAAAGTAAGATCACAAAATCACAAGGTTGAATCGGACTAGCACAAAGAATTAAAACCAGGAAACTACCTGAACAAGGTAGTCAAACTAGACCAAACCCAACCAAAGCAAACCAAAACTATACACAAGATATAGAAAATTTACAATGTATATGTAAGAGAACATATTTCAAGAGAAATATGGCTTCAAGAACTATCCATGTACTAGTAGTTGAACAAGAATTTCACTGGCTAGGTCTTGTAAAAAGTAAGAGTCCTCACTATGGGTTTCATTAATTAGATAGGGGCCTAGCCATAATGCATCAAACTTTCCATGTTTTCCCTTATCCTCAAATATTGAATTCCACATCAACACCATGTCTCCTACTTGAAACTTCCTTGGAGATTCTTTCTTTTCATATAGGTTCTTGACCTGTAATTGTAACTTGAAATTCTTCTTTTGAGCATCTCTTCGCATCTCATCTACTTCCATCAATGCATCAATTCTATGTTGCATCTCATCACACATATCTTTGTTGTATTGTTTGATAAACTTGTACAACTTCATGAAGATATTCTAAGATAACTTAGCTGAAATACCATAGAATTTATAAAATGGAGCATAACCAATGGCTTTCTTGACTATTTCCCTATCTTCCCACAAAGCCAACTTCAACTTGGAGTCCCAAGCTCTTTTTTTTTCTCAATAATTTTTCTATAATCTTCATCAAGCTTTTATTGCTTGGCTTTCCCTGACCATTTCCCTATGGGTGGTATGGTGAATAATGAGATGCTTGAATTCCATGTTTAGAGTAGAAGTATATGAATTCCTTAGACCTAGAGCACATTGCATTATCTGAGACAATTTTGTCAAGAACTCCAAACCTAGTTAGTATGTTATCCATCAAGAAATCAATGAAAACATTGCTTGTTGCTCTTTTTGTTGGAATTGATTCCACCCATTTTGTAAAGTAGTCTATAGCCATAAGGATCCAATAATGACCTCCACTAGACTTATCATATATCTCTCCAATAAAATCAATTCCCCATTGTTGGAATGGTGCTTGGATTGCAACTGGTCTTAGTGGTAGATTACTTGATAATTTTAGCTTCCCAAAAAACCTTTGACATGCATCACATGTTCTTACCAATCTATGAGCATCCTTGAAAACTGTAGGCCACTAGAATCTATCTCTTAAGACCTTATGAGTAGTGGTCTTGTTCATGTAAGTTCCACCACACACTCCACTATGCATCTCATCTAGTATATCAGAAGATTTGGCTTTATCAACACATTTTAACATAAAACCTTCCAGATTCCTCCACCATAGTTCACCATTTATAATCACATAATTGATGGCCTATAGCTTGAAGGTCCTCTTTTCATTTTATGTTAATGCTTTAGGGAATTATATCTTTTGCAAGTAATAGATAACATTCTTGTACCAATCACAGTCTTGCATATCAGAAATATGTGATTTGTCAAAATAAGCTTCTTGATTTATCTGATTGGCATCCAAATTTGTTTCAGCCATCATCTTGGCTAACCCTTGACCTCTCACCAATTTGGTGATCTATATGTCAATATTATATTCTTGTATCCTTTTTATCCATCTAAATCTCCTACCCATGACTTATTGTTGGGTGAAGATGTCCTTTGCAACAACACTTAGAACATATGCCACAACTACAACTCCCACAAGATATGTTTTGAAATTATTTACAAATTTAAAAGTGCATATGCTTGTTTCTCAGTTAGGTCATATTTCAATTTTGTAGCTTGGAGAGACTTGCTAAAAATGTTATGGGTTGTTCAAAACCCTCTTTATTCTTCTGCATCAACACTGCAAGCAATAGTGTGAAATGATGCAAATGAGAATATTTGTAGTGGCTTGGAAAAATTAGTAATCTTTAGAACAAGGGCCTTCTTAATTTCTTGTTTAATTACTTGAAAATCATTACTTATCTCTTCAATGCACTCCACTTTCTCACCCTTTTTCAACATATTAGATATAGGGTACAAGTGATCTCTACAAAATTTGTAGCATATCTTCTTAGGAAGTCAATCAAGCCAAATAATGATTGGATTCCTTTCACATTCTTTGGCTATGGAATATTTTCAATGAAAACTACCCTCTCAAGTTCAATCCTCACTCCTTTTGACACAATGTATCCCAAAAACTTTCCTTTAGTAACCCCAAAGGAACATTTCTTTGGGTTGAGTGAGATACCATACTCAAGGGTCCTAATGAAAATATTCTCCAACTGCATGCAATGGTCTTCCTCTTTCTTGGAGTAAGCAGTTAAGTCATCCTAGTAGATTGCCATTTTTTTTTAATAAAATAAAAAAATGATACATCCATAGACCTTTGAAAATTTGCATCTACATTAGTTAAACCAAACAACATTATAACATAGACATAGGGGCACCATGGAGTGGTAAATGCATTCTTGTACTGCTCAGACTCCACTTTAACTTGTTTGTAGCCAGAAAAACTATCCATCATAGATAATAACTCATATCTAGTCACCTTCTCTAATATGGCTTCCATGTTAGGAAATGGATAGTTATCCTTCAATGAGGACATGTTGAGATTCTTGAAATGAATGCATAATCTAATGTGCCAATTCTTCTTTCTAATTGGAACTAGATTAGACACCCAAGATGAGTGCCTACTTGGCTTAATTATGCTAGTATACCTTAGATTTACTAATTCCTCTCGCAATTATGGTGCTAAGGTGGGATTGATAGACCTTTGCTTCTACCTGAAAGGCTTTGCATTAGCATTTAGAGGAATTTAATTTTGAAACTATTCTTCCTTGTATTCTTTCAATTCATCATATGGCCAAGAAAAGACATGTCTATATTTTCTCAACAAAGTAATCAACATTGCCTTGATATTGAGCTTCATATTTTTTCCCACATAGACTTTCTTAGGAGTATTTGAAATTCCTAAGTTTATCTCCTCTAAATCCTCTAAATGGGTGGAATTTGTCTTGGCATTAATTTTTTCTTGATTTTCAAAAACTCTCTCTAAGGCCACAAGGCCTTTAAGAATCTTATTTATATTCAATTGAAAGACTTCATTACCAAAGACTATATCCTTGCCATCAACTATTTCAACAAAGGCTCCAAAATCAATCTCCTGACTTTCATATTCATCTACACATTTTAAAAACCTCAAGATGTCTTCATCATCATTGAAGACCTACCAATTTTGTATATTGTCAAGGACTAAAGGCCTTGTTTGTACCTCAACCTTGGAGATACCAACAAAATTTATATCATTAGGCCAAACTAAAATGTTTTCCAACAAATCTACCACTCTATTCTAGTCTCTTTCCATCCAATCAATTCCAAATGTATCAAATTTCTCAATGGAATCCTAAACAATATTCATGTATTGCTTCAATATCTTATTCTTTGATGCATATTTAGATCTAACTTGGGATACTACCAATTTTGAATCACCAATTACCTTTAATTTATTTATCCCATATTTTTCTAGTAGTCTTAATCCTAGTAGAAAGACCTCATACTCTTCCACATTGCTTGTGCAAACAAAGGAAAAAGTGAGAGAAAATTTGAATGTGTTTCCACTGGGCGAAACTAATAATATTCCTACACATGATTCCTCCTTGGAGCTTGCACCATCAAAATAAATAATTCAAATATTATTATTATCAGGCAATTTAATCATTTCCTTCTCAATAGGTGCAGGCTACCTATCACTTTCTTGTGGTAACTCTTCTACCTTAAAATCACTGATGTTAGTATCAACAAATTCGACTATATCATATTCAAGATCATGTTCAATCATGTGTGACACTTTTTATTCTCTAACTAGTTTCATATCTTTGCCATTAATTGGGAAGGTGGAAAAAGGCATATCATATTGCATACTACCTCCCATGGAGGCACTCCATTTTCTTGATAGCAACATTTAATATTTTGGTTGAATTTCTACCACTACCACATTCATTCTAAATTCCTTTTTTGGAAATACAGCTAGTCTATATGGGAGTTCATTGATCACACCAATCACACGGAATTCCCTAGAATCCATAGCATAGTATTTTCCATGGGCACTATCAATTTTCAATCCCATTTCCTCCATAATATTAGCTAGTATAATATTATTAGATGCTCTTGTATCAATCATACAATTCCTGAAATTTTTTACATCAACAATTATATTTACAAAAATGGATCTATATTTCCAAGATAGGCGGTTATTGAATTTCCTAAATAAATGTGAGAGATTTCAATGATTTCTCAATCAATCTCCTTTTATTTATTTTCTTTCCCACTCATTTTGAGTGGAGTAGATACCACTAATTCATTACATGATATAGTAGCATCATTGATAAGGGCTACTGCCTTTTTTTTATGTTCGTCAATTCTCATCATTTCAAGCAAAGGAACAAAAAAATTTACTTGAGAAAGTAATTGAAACATATCACCAGGGGTATATTTAGGCAGATCAATTAGAATCATACATTGTTTAATGTTTCTCTCCTTTTGTTTCTCACCTTTTCTTTTAACTTTAGGCTTGGAATTCTTCTTTTTAGGTTCAAAAATTGGCTTTTGTGTTTTCACCTTTACAGTAGGAGAATTGACTCCTCCATCAACCTTTGGTTTCTCAACCTTCTTTGCCCAAATTTTTACCCCCTTACCTTCCTTTCCTTTAGCTCCATCCACTTTATTATCATACTTTTGTTCTTTTCCATTTGCATTCTTCTCTTTGATGAAGAGAATAGCAGCCTTGCCTTGGTCACTACCTACCGTTCTATTTCTCAAATGATAGGAACTTCTTGCATGTTTCACAAGAGCTACTGTTAACTTTGTAATTTCCTCATCTGAGGGTCTCCTTAAAGACACATCATCTTCAATTCTTTCCAATGTACACACTTCATGATCATCATCATTGTCTTCATCAGGGAGAACCTGCTAGTGGTATGCATTTACTCTTTGCCTTTGGTCATCCACATCAAATTCATGAGAATCCACATTAGATGGGCATTCATTGTCAATAAAATCAGATCTACTCATGATCACATTGACTTCAACATCATCATCATGAGACTGATTATAACCTCCACTAGTTGTGCAACTATGCATTGGTTAGGAGAGAGTGGAAACTTACAAACCATTTACCAAGGGACTTCCTCAATGAAATTTGAAAAATGTTTTTGCAAAGGATCAATGTGACCTAATTTTGTTTATTTTTCTAATTATTTGGGACTAGTTTTCCATTTTTCCAATTTTTTTTGTAATGGTAATCTTAGAGCCTTGGGGGTTTTTAATTCTTATGGAACTATTGTTTGTCATTTACAAGCCCATTTTCATTTTTTGCAATAGTGTATTTGATATCTTTGAGAGTACTCATTACCTTATCCCATTTTTTTTTATCATAAGTGGGATTTGAGCCAGAGGCCTTTTCTTTCCTATCTTTGGGATTCTTCAATATTTTGACATCATCTCTTCTTCCCGCCTTACCTAAGCTTTTCTTTACTTTCAATGTACAAATAAATCTTGAATGCATCCCTCAAAGTTTTAAGGTCTTTATCTCTCAGGTGGTAAGCCATTGTAGCATCAAATGCATTAAAATAAGTAACAAGGCATATTGGATCATTCATCCTCAAGTTTGGTGGAAATCTATTCATGGCCTTCTAAAATCTAACGTTAAAATCAAACACCATCTCATTCACTCCTTTGGTGATATTATTGTATTTGTTGAGCATAAAACTTGGGTTAGTTTTATCTCCATATTTCTCTCTAAACAAACATACAACTCACTAACCAAGCTTGTGTAACAACTAAACACAAAGAACTCTAGGAGAAGGTAGATGAAATCAATATAAGCACATTCCAAAATCCACAAGACAAGAAAACTCAACATGGAGAATGCAAGCAATTTCATTTATTCTTGACAACCTTCTTCAGAGGAAACACACTGTCAGATACATCTTTCACTGCCACACGATCTAGAACTTGAAACTATGTATATAACACCTCAGATATTCTCAACCAAACTTCACAAGCACATCTCCAACCATGATGAAAGGTGGAACACAATGTAGAAAATAACTCTATCGCATTGTACAATCTCTATTCAAATTTTCTCAAAAGAACTTGGAAACCAAGTGAACCAGCTACATCAACAACACCTTCTCAACACCAAAAATCCTTTACAACATGACCAAACTAGAGGTTGACATAAGATAATGACAATATAGTGCAGCAATCTCTAAAAAAATTTAGAAGATTTTGGATCCATTAGGACATCAAAAGTATCTCCCACAAGGAGAGTGCTATGATCTTCAAGATGTGGTATAGACATTCTTTCACCATCATAAGTTAAATAAGCTTTTTCATCAATACTTATAACGTCAAAATCTCCAAAGTATGCTAGATTATTCAAGAGATACTGGAATCAAAGGCTATGGTGATAAGAAGGAAGATAAGAATAGACACCTAAGAATTATTCTAGAGCTTCTTCTAAAGAGAAAATGTCTAGAGGAAATTCATTAGAGTTTTATTTTCTTTCAATATATTCTAGATGAACAAGTCTAAGAGGAAGAATCTTGGAAAAAACCATGTTGACATTCAGCCATGGCTTTTCCTTAGACATTATGGGGCGTATCTAAGTCCACTTTTAGATCCACATGGATAAAATTCTAAAGGGAATTTAATTCCTTTTCCCTCACATCCACAACATTTTCCTTTATAAATGAGCTTAGAAATAATATTCAATCCCAGTACATAATGTGATTGCAACTCCTGAGAAGTAGGAGGATTAGTATAAAGGGCTTAATCAGTATTATAAGTATCACTCTACTTTATAGAAGTATAATCATCCTTTTTAGTAGAGGAAAATGATACTTTTAGAATATTTAGGTGGATTTGGTCTACCTTGATTTCCCAATATAAGACTTAGTAAAGTCCAAGTATCCCTAATTATCATCCAAACATGAATTAAATTTAGGAGAATACGTAGAAGTAGACTTAGGAATTTCTTCTTTAGGATAATCTTCTCTAGGGAAATTCTTCTTGAGGATATCTTTAAGAGATACCATATGAGTAGATGTTAAAAGATTAGGAGATAAAAAAGGTAAGTAATTTTTAAAGGTAGGTGTGAATTAGGCATGACCAACTACTATCATTTAACATAAATACATAACATCAAGACCAACCTTGATTGTAACTACCTGGTTGTCAACCAAAAACCTAACTTAGCCATGAAGGATAGAAGTGAGAACTCCTAAATCAAGAATCCAAGTTCTACCCAAGAGGGTATTATATGGTAAAGGTCCTAGCATAACATACACCAGGGTAGAAATAGTGATTGGTCCTATCTTTAAGGGTAGAATAACAGTGCCCAAATCTTGTTGACCAGTATTATCAAAAACCACAAATAAATAAAGAAGATACAAGAAAAGAGCTTGAGTCAACTTTGATCTTAGTCAATAGATTGATACTAAAAATATTAAGTGTCAAAACAACATTAATGAGAGTTCACCTAATATCAATGTTATTAATATAAACAATTATCATTAATGGAACTACTTGATTTTACACTTCTATAGTCAAGAGTTCATGTGGAAAGAACATAATATTTGATGAATTCACTTATGATCTATAAATTCATTCAAATCCATTATCCTAGAAGAAGAGGGTAAAATAATGTTTTCAAGAGTTTCTTGAAGTATACCTTGATAATTAAGGAAATCTGAAGCAAAAACCAAAGTGAGATCTTCATAGGAATAACTTGAAGTTGCTTGATAAGATCATACTCACCTTGTTGCTTGACTAGAGGTTTAGGTGCTTGAGGAATATATGGTTAAGAATATGGTAAGGAAGTCAATTCATCAATATTTTATTTATTCCTTAATGAAGCTAGTGAGAGGCTAGGGACTTTCAAAGACTCTAGTAGGTGTTAATGGGTAGCTGGTGTGTCAGCAATACTCCCAAAGCAATATCACTTCAAATATGTGGCATAAAAATATAGTCCACTACTTGTCATAGAATAAATGTCTTGAAAATATTAATGTGACTTTGAGAAGAGATTTATGATTTAAGAGAAAAGTGTATATGATAAAGGTTGGATCATTGTAGTGGATGAATTATGAAGGAATTTTTTCGAGATGCCTAAGGGTGCTGCCACATAATGGGTTACACTTTTTGGGACATTCTAATTTTTTCCTAAAATCATATATTTTTAGAAAATACAATTATTTAAGACTTTAAAGGTTCCATTTAAATGATTTTAATTAAAGAGGGATTGATCAAACCCCCTTAGATCAAACCCCCTTGGATAGAACCTTGTTAGATTTAAACCATACCTATAATCGAGTCTCCTCTACACCTATCAAAATGCTAATAAAAACCAATTTTGATTTACCTTTTGGGTGATCAAATGAATTCATTTAAAATTTACATTTTGTAAGCATGTAGCCATTATTATAAGCTTCCCAAAAAGTATAATTTTAAATATGTTTAATTTGATTATTATACTTATTTTTTATTTCTTGTGAATGTAGGATTTTCAATGAACATCAAATATTTTTATTTCACACATATGAAAAAATAGAAAAATAGAGAAAAAAATTCTAAAAAATACAGGTGCACTAAGTATTGATGTCCTTATTCCAACAAATAAAGAATAAGTTAATTCAAATGAATACAAAAAACGTTATGCAGGTCAAAATACACCTCTGTCCAAATTATAATTACCTTGACTTGGAAAATTAATTAAAAAGAATTATGTAACAAAAAATTATGAAAAAATATCCATGCACTAGATATTGGTGTGAAAAATTTGTCCGAAGTAAACATCACTTATTAAAAATGTTGATTAGTAGAAAAAATAAGTTATTAAAAATTACATAAAATGATTTACAATTTATTTTTTAATTTTTTTAAAAAAATATAATTAGAATCTACAAAAAAGATCTAACAAATAACTAGTTTGGTTCATCTTCAAATTATTAATGGTTTAGCTGTTATAGGTGTAAGAAAGTGAATATCTAGTGAAAAATCTTGATTTTTAATGTCAAGTTTGGCCAAAAACTGTAGCCCATTATAGAATTCATAAAGACGAGACTACCAGAATGTTGGTATAATTTTATGACAAATATGGTATCATAGAATTCATAAAGACGAGACTACCAGAATGTTGGTATAATTTTATGACAAATATGGTATGGGGCATGTTTCAATATAATCAATGACCCATTAGATATTGAGGGTAGGGTATTATTTTCCCATGATGTTTAAAGACACCAATCAACATGTCAAAACATGTCATGTATGTCAAATAGGTGCTAACAAAGAAATAAATGCACCTATTCCTCTGCATCTTGTACATGAGGTACATCCTTTTTCCCAATGGGGCCTAAATTTCATAAGGGTGATTAATCCTCATTATTCTGCATGACATAAATTTATTTTAGTAGAAAATGAATATATTACAAGATGGTCCAAGGAAATAGTATGCAGGAAGAGTATGATTGATGTGGTAATCAAATTATTAGAAGAACATATCATGACTAGGTTTGGGATATCATTTTCTCTAGTATGTGACAATGGCCCTTATTTTTCTTCCCTTAGTTATTTTAATGGACTTTTGATAATTATGCAATACTTATATTTTCATCAAATTACGACCCTCAAGGTAATGATGTAGCAAAGTCCACTAATAAAAAAATAATTGGAATCATTATAAAATTGCTAGATAAAAACCCCAAGGATTGGTATTCAATATTAAATTTTCCCTCTAGGTAGATAGAACTAGGGTTAAAATTTCTCTGGGAATGTCTCCTTATCAATTGTTATATGGATTAGAACATATCTTCCCCATGAACCTTTGAATTTATAAATTTAAATTTATGGAAGGATACCTAGGAATATATGACAAAGCCCAAATGAGGTTAATGCAATTTTTGGATCTCAAGGAAGGGAGGAACATTGTATTTGAGCATGTTTCAAAACACCAGGTTGTTGTTAAGAAATGGTTTGACAAAATATCCAAAGATAAACATTTCAAGATTTTAGATCTTGTCCTACATTAGGACAAGTCTACAGAGAAGAAAGGGAACCACTCAAATTTTCATGATGCAAGAGCATCCAGTGGTGTAAGGGCAATCTTGCATCACCCAAAAATAGTTAAATTTCAAGTTTCTCAGTTTTTAGATGTTTTTACATTTTTGGATACCCTTTTCGTCATAATGAAATTCCCAATTTATGGTTTTATTTTCTATTCCGGGTGGAAAGATATTGCAGTTTTGTTTCCCAGATTTTGAAAATCTTTTGAGTTAGATTTGAGGCACTTAGAGCCGGATTGGCCCCAAAACTTGCCAAAATTGGCATAGCCAATTTTGAGCGTGTTCTTGACTTCGAGACCTTTCCAATAGTTCAAACAGTTCGCGAATCAGAGTCCTGGATCAAAAGTTATGGCCCCGGGAAGTTGGCGCACTTTCTAGGAGATACAACTGCAAATGTTCTTTTGAAATTTGAACTTCAAGTTGTAATTTTTCAGCGCCAAACCGCCTAAACTCAAATTTGAATGTTATTTTGGCTCCAAACTAAAGAGGAGCTCTATTTATGGGCGGGTTTCTAATTTTTGGGTAACTTTTTGGGGACAAGCTCGCATAATGCAAAAGGGTGATTCTGTAGCTTTCTGTAACTTGTATGTGTTGTAGAACTTGGGGATTTGAGATCCTTTGCATGTAAGAAGTTCCATTTTCTGAATAAATAAATTATTCTCTTGTTTGTGGGTTCTTTTTTGTGTCTCGGGTTGTGCCTTCATCATTTCATCAACTTTTGTTACATCCATATCAGATATTTGAGATTCTAGGAGAAAATCATTTAGGATCAGTACTATGACTTGAGAGCCTATCCCATTGTTGGTTATTAGGTAGTACCTTAAACATTATTTTTTATCCTAGAGGAGATCAAATTTCTCTCACATATATACCTAGTTTAGGCTTTTGTTCTTTCCTATTTTCTTTTTTGTTTCTCTATTTTTTTCTTTGGTGTTATTGTCTCTTGTGCTTTCTTCTTGTTTTCCTTTGAGGGGTCTATGTGAGTTTGTTTAAGACTTAATGTCAACTATATAGAATGATCATAATACTTATCAAACTTATCAACTATCCAAACATCAAGTTTACTAATTCTTTGTTATGTTTAGAAGTCTTGAAAGTTCAAAGGCATGAAACTAAGAAATTTTGAGTCAAGTAACAAGAATATTACTATTCAAAAATATTAAATAATTCTAAGTTTGAATGAAGGGTAGATGGTGATGGTCTTTTAGGGCAAATAAAACCTAAAGATTGTTATCTTTCTTAGTGACCACTATGATTCCCAACCCAACACCTAGTGAAAACTTCAAAGTAACAAAAGGGAGTTAAATAAAGAAAATATTGCTAAGATGATCAAATAAAAAAGGGGTGATTAAAATCTTTATCAGGCCTATAAACGCCTGGCTGGAAATAGAGCTATGTTTGAGGGAATCCAAGATATCTCTATTAGATCTATGGATGCTTGGATAGTAGCAGAGCTATTCCCAATTCAAAACAATCATATCTTCACAAAAATGCTAAAGTGAAACTAAAGTTGGCATAAAGATATACTCAAGTTATCATTGTTTGTCTTAGAAGTCATTTTGTTTTATTTGAGGCCCTATTTTCAAGGAATATGTGGTTATATCACCTACAGACACTAGGAGATTCATGTATCCTAAGGAAATAATATGAGATAGTTTTATTCACTTAGATCAATATGGAATTATTTTCCTAGCATTAATTTTTATCCTTGGAGTCTAGATGCTTGAGACATTTTGATGAAGAAATGATCCTAGCATTTTATTTGTTTGGTTGCTATGTGTTGTTATTTACACCCGTACCCCATTTTTTTCTAACAAAATGGGATCTCCCATCCTTCTTGTTCATTTTTTATTTTGTATTTTCTTTCTTTTCCCCTTTTATTCTTTATTCTCTTTCCCTTATTCATGTTTCTTTCCCCTTTCTTCCACCTTGCATTTTATTGCTCTCCTTGACCAGTGTTTTATTGATTGTCGGTTATTCTAGATCCCAAGGTTTGGCATGCCATCCTTATCAGGCCTAATACTTGACACTTATTTGATACCACTTGTTCATCTTTGATTCTTCGCTCCTTTATTCTTTCATTCATCAAGATACCCACTTTATGTATCTCTAATCTTGAACACCTGATGGTGGAAATATCATGTCATGTCAATTGCCACACCTATCTAAGTTATTTATTATCACTGTAGTGCATTTATTGGGATATTAATGGTATGTGTTTAGTTGGTATAAGGAGGGTAATTGAAATAATTTGTTTATCATTTGTGCATTCGAGTATTTAAGCAAAGAACTCTACAAATTTCCTTTCAAAAATTACTTTGTGAGTTCAAGTTCTCCTTCCCTCGACCTCCCTCAAATTATCTCATAAGTAGTGACATATCATTGCTTGGAGCTAGTTTTTTGTGTCCCTATGGTGATTAAATTCATTGCTTTTCCTCATTTTCCCATTTTTTCATCTTCTCTCATGTTTTTCTCTAGGTAGGCTTTATTAAATGAAGCCCTTGTTTTAATTAATTATTGTTCAAGTTTTTTATTCTTCATTGTGTGCTTTGTTGGGTTGGGTTCATTTTGTGTTTATTTTTTTCTTTATTTTTTCTTGTTGTTATTTTGGTTCTAGTTTACATTTCATCTTTCTTTATTTTTTCATTTATTTTGTTTTCTTTGTTGAATACACTAGAATACTAAGAGGGGGACTAAACCAATATACTTCAATTTCAATTTCAATCCTTAACTATTGAAGCTAAGTTATAACATTAAAGAATTCACATACTTAATCAAAAGAGGAAAGAAGATAAGTATCCACACAAGAACACAATTGACACTAGATATAAATGGAAAACTGAACAAGGGAAAAGACATGGTGAGAAATGTTGCTTGGATCTACTATCCAAATGCAAACTCCTAAATAAGCAATAATTACAAATTTTACTTAAGGATATAACCAAAGGAAGCTACAACTCCATGGTTACATATTTAGGATTACACCCAAGGAAGCTACAAATCATTAATTAGAAAATTTGTAATATGTCTAACTTTATAGCTTCAACCCACTAACAATCATCAATTCTACACATTAGGCTTATGGAAGACCTTATCACAATGTTCTCATATCCTCACACATCTCATTTTTTATTTTCATATTTGACCTTATATATCATCTACATGCTTTATAAATACAAATTAAGTTGGTTATTAACAAGAAAATATATAACTTGTAGCATGTTAGCCTTCACATCCATTGGTGGTACACAAGAATGATAAAAAAATAATTGCATTTCTTCCAAATGAATTGGTGTGACCCATATAATATCTTCAATAACTCCTTAAACTTCGCTCAATCTTGACTTAGTGGCACACACCATCAACATACCTTAGTTGGCCTCAGCAAAAAGCAAAACTTCATAAAATGACTTAAAACACATGTGCAGTACTAGAAACAAGAAATATCTTCATGTGCTTCATACCTTAGCCATTATGAGACACGTGGAGTTTCCACACAAACTCATAGCGCTGAACTTCATAATCTTTTACTAGTTCAAGTATTTAAACACTTGTTTTGATGAATATTAAGCATCTAGAATCAACTTTTTCATTTTGACAATTAAAAATTGAATGTGTGGACAACCAGATCACTTCAAACTTTAATATAACATACTTTAGAAATTACTAAGAAAATGTTATTGAAAACTAGTTTGCAATTCCTTAACATAGTCTGGTACTTTGTCACATTAATTTATTTGCAAAAGGATGAATGATATGAATATTTGAATATAATACTTCACATCTCTATGATATTATATTTTGAACCACAAGACTAGATCTTTCTCTATAGAAGGGTGCAAAAAAAAATAATGTGTCTCTACCTTAGAATATATACTATGAATTCCTTAGACTAAAGTTTTCAACAGTGCAATACACCAAACTCACAAAATATCATTGTAGGGATCTTGAAAATACATCAAGACATGTGTACCCACTATAGACACGTAAAATGTACCAATTGACATTGTGCATTTGATCCCGACCTACAAACACCATTTCATCCTGAATTATCCCTTGGTCAAACCATTTAATCAAATCTCCTTATCTGATTAAATTCATCAATATTCCTCCCTTAATTAAATAAACCAGTTATTTAATTAAGTCTCTCTTTTGTTAATTAAATCAATCCATCTGATCTAATTATCCCTATTTAATTAAATAATCAATTTTATTTGATTAAATCTATAAAGTCTATCCATTAAATCAAATAAATTAAAACCTTATTTGATTTAAACTAACACCATCTCTTTTAATTAAATAAATCAAAATCCTTATTTAATTATTCTCTTATCATATTCCTCTCTTATTTGATTTAAATAAATCCATAAATTTGAGTCAAATAGGTCATATCATCTAATCTCTCATTAAATTAATTAACCCTTGATTAATTTAATCTCTCATCATGTCCCATCCTCTAGATTTTGCAAGTTGCACATGAAAATAGATTTAATTCATTTATTAAATCTCTATTTTCCTCACAAGACATCTTTTGGAATATTCTCCAAGTTTGAATTCAAAAATTCCAAGTCAACATGTACATCCAACAAGGAAATAATCATCTTACATGTCCTTTTCCTTGAGCCAAGTGGCATTTATTGCATTTTCCCTTCCCTCTTACAAGTCATTTCAACAAATTTGAAATTCAAAAATATGCATTTATTGGCACAATCCCCAAATCTTGCACATCCTCCATCCACTCATGGATTGACAAGTGGCATCTTGCCATTGGATGAATGTTAGTCCCACATTGCTCAAATTTGGACATTCATCTATCTTTTCATTCTATAAGTAAAGAGCTCATATCCTCATTTATCATCCACAAATTATGCAAAGTTATTATGCTAAAATATTTAGCCATTTCTATCCATCACCATTGAGTTCTTAGCTAGGTTTTTGCAGACTTTTTTGGCTTGGAGCTCTCATCCTTCATCAAAAAAGTGGATCAATCATCATCAACATATCAAGCTTGCATTTTAGGAATTGGGAAAGGGCCAATATTCACATCAAATTGGCACCAATTCCCCCATGGGATCATGTGTTTTCTATTCTAATTAGGATTGAATCTATATTTTCTTGTTTCATTGTGTTCTTCATTATTTTCTTTCCTAATTTGAAGTTTGTAAATGGATTTCATGGGGAATCCTTGTTCATGCTTGTAATATCTAACTTAATGTTTTTATTCATTGTGTTTTGCAGGTATTAGGATTGGGGTTCACACATTTGGCGCTAGAAGGAGGGCAACATCTCATTCTTTACCACTTTTCTCACAAAATTCCATGTTTTTGCTTATACATAGAAAAATTTCCACGCTAAGAGCTCAATGTCATTGTTTTAGCACCACTGACTCTTCAGCATCGCCATATAGTGCCACTGGAAACTCAAATTGCGACGCTAGAGTCTTCCCGCCCAAATATTTGAATTTCAAACTCCGCCGCTTGACCATTCTGACCCACAGATTTTTCAAAAGAATCAAACTGCGATGCTGGGAAAAAGTGCAATGTAGTTGAGCTCACTATCCCAACACAAAGCGATGCTGACTGTAAGCAACACTATAAGAGCACCACTGAGAAATCAAACTCCAATGCAATCATGGGTTGCGCCTCTGGCAGGGAGTAAAAAGTGGAAATTTAATTTTAGCACGTGCATTTTGTCATATGATCAATTTATCTTCTATTTTCTGCTTTTTAATCTCTATATTTTCCAGAATCTGACTGGTTTTCTCTCTTGTAGGTTGGATCAAATTGAAAGCAAAATAAGGAGAAACATGATGAGGGTATCTTACAAATTCAAAGTGTTTTTAAACACTTTAGTGTTTGTTTAACACTTTTTGTGGAATTTTTATCACTTCTTTCTTAGGACACTAATTTCATTTGGGTTTAAAAAGAATCTTTTCAATTTTTGCAAAGGGTTTAAAATGAACATTAGGATCACAACATACTAGAGTTTGTTTCTTTGGTTAACAATTGAACAAAATTTCTATCATTTGTCTTTTGGTACTTTAAAAAGAACTCACAATCGCTTTGAAGATCTAAAATGAACATGTTCTATCTTATTTTGTGAAGGCTTACTTGAACTAACCTCATTGAAAAAGGACGTATGCACTTCTCTCACGCTTTATAGAGATCTTGAGAATCAAAAGGCCTTTTTTCATGATTTTAGGTTGAGATGAAGCAATCACCTCCACACTTCATTTTGGGTTTAAGAATTGAACAAAATCATGTGCAAGTGTGAGTGGGGCATTATTGCGTAAATTCTCTCTCTTTGTTGCCAACAAAGATTGATCGAGTTACAGGTATTGTCTTTACTCGCTTTTGTTTATCCTAGAGGGCCTACCTTGGGGAAAAAGTACTCACCCAAGGACGACTCAACCCGGTAACACTCTAAAGCCAAGAGTATTTCCAACCGGGATATAAATGTGGGTATTGGAGTAAACGCCAATATCACGCAGTTGATTCCGACAAGATGGATCGAAAGGGGACTCTTGTCGTATGGGTCAATCTCCACGAATGGAAAGTCCTTATTAAAACCTGTGTTCTAGAATTTTCCAAAATCCTTAATCTATTTTTTGGTGCAAGAGCGATCATTTTGAAGCCACCCCACACTTTTACGGTCTTTTAGTAGAAATGGAAAGAATTCCATGGGAGTTTCATGGGTGTAGATGCTTGGATTCCCTTATTGACGTTAATGAGCAGAGGGGAGCCAGTGGGGTCAAGCATCTAACCATTCGCTAAAGATAAGCATAGCTGGACTTCTCCAAGTGGGAATCCAACAAATATTTTCTTACACATCCATAGGGTTGTACTTATTCATGGATGCTTTGCTTGTACGAAAACATCTTGAAAACAAACACTTAACATCATCATCCAAATTTCAAACCCTTTTGGAGACAAATATAATTGACTCAATCCATATGTTATTGCTTTCCCTTGGGATTCACATCCTTAGAGGTTTCTAAACATTGGATTACATCTCGATTTTTCTACTAAAGTAAACAATAGGTAAACCATTTCCTTGAGTTCATCAAAATTCCGCATAACATACTTTGTGGGATGCGAAGAAATCAAGACATTGGACACTTAGTTTGGAAAACCTAATCAAAGAAAGTGTTTGTGGTAAAATAAATCCATTAAGCAAAGCTAAGAAAAATGAACTTTCATGTGTGTTGAAGCCTCATGATTCTCAAAAAAAATCAAATCCCAAAATGAAAATCATTGGGTGGAAACCCAAAATTGTAGGTCCAAATTGAATCATTCTTTGGTTATAAAGGTCTCTAGGAAGCATTGCATATTCTACAATACCTAGGTCTAGGAAAACAAAGTGTCTTTTTTAGGTTCATCTTAGGATCAAAGGGAATCAAAATATTTTTCACCCATCCTTCAAACATCAAAACAAACATCATCTCACCATCACCTTTTGGAAAATCTTGAAATTATCCTTAATGCTAGGATTTTTGGCAAAATCAAAATCCTTGAGATTAAATCCTTGAAAATTTTATCAAAATAATCTTTGGCTAGGTATGTGTAGATGCATCCTTTTGCATATGCTTAGATAAAGTTATCAAACCATCTTGTTTAGCTAGGTATGTGTAGATGCATCCTTCTGTGTATGCTTAGTTAAAATATCATCTTGTTTGAATAGGTGTGGGTAGATGCATCCTTCTCTAAGCACATACTCAAATTATCATTCTTTGAGAAAATCTACCCTTTAGATAAATCATCCAACATCTTAGGGTCTATTTGTTCAAAATCAAGGACAAATCCCAAATCCCAAATCAAATCAACATAAAAAATCTGAAACATATCTGAAAGTCCCAAAAGCCTAGTATCTCCTTCAAGATTTATCAAAAGATCATAACATCCACATCATCCATCTCTTGCATCATCATTATATCACCTTTTGATCCTCAAGATATCCTAAAATTTTCTACTTTGGGGCATAAAGTAAAGGTCAATCCAAAGAATCAAGAGATTCATCTCCCATATTCTTAAAAATTGATCCTTGTTTTATGGTTCAAACTAGATCTCAATACAAGAAGAGCATGGAAGCCAACAAAGAAACACCCGCTTCAAGTGATCTAAGCCAAAAAAACATTGAAATGAATCTCGCTAAATCAAGCAATCCTTTGACCATCTCAGCATCACAAAATCCACAAGAGCAAACATAAGGAGAGGATCTTACCTTTGGGATGTCTCATGAATAAATAACTGAAATGTTCCAAAATCTAGAAAACCATAAAATAATCAACATCATGATGAGGCTCAACCCTTCATTATACATGCTTGAGCTAGCAAAACAAGGGGCCAAATTACCTTCAGATTTTGATGTGAGTACCATAGTGGAGACATCTTTTCCTACGATCTCATCCACACCCCCATCCAAAAATATCACTCAAACACTCCGTAAATCACAACATCTTTTGCTCCAACCCAACCCAAAGTAAATAAGGGAAGTGCATTTCTCAATGCTATTCAAACACACCCCCTTGTTAATTATCAAAACTTGAATGCAAATACCATCTTGGAACAAAACATACCTAAAAACCCATTACATAAGAATGTTCCTCTCACTTTCCATCATGATCTATTGTCATCATTTTTTCATGCAACACATCAAACTTCTCTCCTCACAAATTCATAGGAGGAAGGAGACATGTTTGGACCCGGGGGCATCTTTGACACCACAAAATTTTTGCACGAACTCGCACCCCTCACATTTCCACCTCTTCCACCATTACCATCATCATCCACACCACTCCTTGGTTTGGGGCTCCCACCTTTACCAAGTATCAATCAAAACAAAATCCCAAACATCAATCAAAACATCACACAAAACTTGTCATTGATATCACAACAACATATGACAATGACACAAGAAATCACAACATCATCAACCACTCCCTTAACATATCAAAGCATGGTCTCCCAAGGACCAACCACATCAACACCACCATCCATCACTCAAAACACCAACACCACATTATCACTCACCACAAATTCCATTCCAAATCCACCACCACCCCAACCACCACCAACTTCCACCACATCAAGCCAATACAATGCGGCATTGCAAGCTACTTTTCAAAGGGGATTCCAACAAGTGAAAAAACAAAAAGTTGTACAACTAGCCACTCAAGCTGCACAAGCTACCCAAGCTGCCCAAGCCACATTACAAGCACAACAAGCCACACAATCCCAAGCTTTACTGCAACAACAACAACAAGTCGCGCAAGCATTGCAAACACAAAAGGATGGTCAAGCAAAAATTCTATTACAACAACAAGTGTCACAAGCACAATCCCAAGCACAAGCAGCACAAGTATAAGCTCAAGCTTAGGCAAACACCCAATATCAAGCACAAGCACAAATTCTTGCACAAAGACAAGCAGTGCAATTACAAGCATATCAACAAGCAATAAAGCAATATCAAGAGCAGCAAGAAGCAACCCAATTAGCAACCTAACAATAAGCATTGTTGGAACAACATCAAGCACAACAACAAGCACAAATCTTAGTGCAGCAACAACAAGCATTGTTCATACAACAACAGGTGGAAGCATACCTAGCTTGACAAAACATACACATACCATTGAATAACACATCAAACAACCCACCCATCCAACCCACAATTGAAACACCTCAAAACACCTTCATCCCACCCCCTGATCCACAAAATGACATAACAACACAAATCAAGTTGCTCTCGCAACAAGTGCTCAATCTTCAATCAGGGTGAACAACAAAAACACCAAGCAACTTGTGTCCCTATCCATTTGATAGGAGCCTAGTAATGAAACCATTCCCCAAGGGATTTGAGATCCCCAAATTTGACATGGGACGGGAAACCCGAAAAATCACATCAGGGAATTCCAGGTTCATTGCATGGAAGTCACATATGACGATACTTATCTGATGCAGCTATTTCCAAGGAGTTTGGTGGGTCACACTATGGAATGGTTCTCTCGCTTACCTTTAGGAATTAGGAAATTCCAAGAGATTATAGATGCATTCATTAAAAATTATGCATGTAACATCGCAATGGATGTTAGTCTAGAAGAAATCTCAGCTCTGAAATAAGGTAAGGGTGAATCATTCGCTTCATTCTTACAACGATGGTGATCCAAGGCCAATCAGAGCAAGTGGACTATGTTTGAAGAACAACAAGTTTGCACCATCATAGCCAACCTTGATGGCCTCTTGGCATTTCATCTCAAGGTTCAAGGCATCACCACATATGATCAGTTGATCTCCAAGGCACTTAGCATCGAATGATCCCTTATGACTCAACCCACGGGATCAAATTCATACCCCGAACAACAAAACAAACACCCACCCTCCAATTACAATGATAAACCTCGCACGTGGGCAAGGAAAAAAAACATTACTAATGATGGTGTTTTCAATGCCAAGGTGGTCATTAGTGCCCCTCGCCAAAATACACCCGCATCACAAATCCAAATACAACACCAAAACAATCATCACACAATACAATAACCAAACAAGAATTCGACAATCAACAATCTTAATGATCAAAGGGGACCACCCCAATGCAACAAGAGTTATCCCAAGCGAAAATATAATGCTTTGGGGGAGCCACTAGAAGTCATCATGAAAAAGTTGATAGACGAAAAAACTCACCAAGGCTCCTACCTTTGAGAATTACCAAGAACTGGATGTGAAACCTCCTTGGTATAATGAGAATCAACTCTGTGAGTTCCATAAAATCAAAGGACATACCATGAATAGTTGCATGAGACTAAAAAACATAGTTCAAGATCTCATCGATAAAAGAATTATAAACATGGAACAACCAATAGGAAACCAGGATCTTAAGATATCATGAATTTGATGCCTAATCATGGTAATAAAAGGAATAATAATGATAAAGGGAAAGGCACCCATGCAAACATGAATCATGTGTACAAAACAGTCATTGCTTCTCTAGATGAAAGCTACATGGTCATCACCATCAAATGTGCCCATGTCGAAGATTGTGGAGTCACCACAAGAGGTGGAAAAGTTACCATCACAGGATCATCCCAGCCAAACAGAGTCTCGACATCTAGATCTATCCCTAATGGCTACAATGTCCTAGACTAGCTCAAGAGAACACCCGCACAAATCTCCATCATGGAGTTGCTAAAAATCTCATCAGCCCGTAAGAAAATCCTAAAAGAAGCATTGGCTTCATCCACTATCCCCGCAGATCTTGATGCAGAGCAATTCCAAGCCATGGTCAGAAATATCATCACACCTAATCTCCTCACATTCTCCAACCAGGATTTCCCCACTCAACCATCTCACAACCATGCACTCCACTTGGAAGCCATTGTACACAAGAGAAAAGTCAAAAAGGTCTTGGTGGATGGAGGTGCAAGCTTGAATATATGTTCTCTCAGCCTCATCAAGTAGTTGAAAATATCAGAAGATTCTATCAACAAAGGAAAGGGTATCACAATAAGAGCATATGATGATCAAGAAAGAGTGTCTCAAGGCATGATCAAACTCCCTATTCAAGTAGGGCCTACCATCATGGAAACCACTTGTTAGGTCTTGGACCTCGACTTGTCATATAACATCCTCCTAGGACGCCCATGGATTCATGTGATGAAAGTAGTAGCATCAACGTTCCACCAATGTGTGAAATTTACACATGAGGGACAAGAAGTCACCATCCATGGAGATCTTGAACCCTTCTCCTATTGAAAGATCCTTTAAGCAAAGTACTATAAAATCCCCTAGGTACCAAAACATGATGAGGGCCCATCCACACCATACATCGATCCTACCACTCTTGCATCCACTTCTGCGATAGAGACACCCGCCACTCCCACCATCCCCACCATCTCTGACTTCAAGGTCCTCATCCAAGATAATGGTTGTGGAAACTACAAGCTCCCTAATAATGCTTTGTGGTAGGAGAGTTACCACAATCTCCTAGATTATGGGGACGTCCGCAAATAAATGAAGCCTCCACATCCCAAACATCTCCTAAAAACTATCCCACCTTTACAAGTTGGGGAGATCTTGGACAAGAAGTTATTGAGGTAGATCCATCTCATATGCTATATCAAGATGAAAGACTAGTAGCTAACTTACCAATGGATGACCGAAGCAAGGGTTTGCAAATGATGCTCACAATGGGCTATGATAGAAATCAAAGGCTTGGACAAAACAACAATGGGCTTATAATACCTATCATGCCAGAGATGCAACCGATAACAAATATTGGCCTTGGATGTACCCCCGCGAGTATAACCATATGTGGCTGAAGTCCACTAGTCAGAACGGTTAACAATCCTCCTCAGCCAACTGCAACAGAACTACCCTTACCAATGTCTACAGGTAGATTCATAGATAACTTTACATTTGATATAACCGATGTCTGTAGTAGTAGTGATGACAAGGATACCATGACCAACTTACCTAGGCTATTTGAGGATACCATTCTTTGTATGATTAGCACCCTATCTTTTGAAACAAACCACCAAAATCATGAAATCAGCCTAGTATATCCCCAACTCATCGACTATGACCAATGAGGACCACTAGTTCTTGATACATTCAAGAATGATGAGGCGCTCTTAGAATTCATGGCACTGCGGGATAACATTCCAAATGGGGATCACAAGGCAGGGTTCATAATCGAGCTAGATACACATGCCTATTATGGGGAAACGATTGAATCCCTTAGTCCCAAAAGTGAAAAATTAAGAATAATATCCAAGTCCTTGAGTGAAAACCACACTGTGGCACTCTCTGACCAGAAAAAAGTAAAAAGAAAGGATGCATCCAATGGTGAAAACCTTTCCGAGGCACCCGAAGATAGGGGATTCAATCTTTTTTTAAGAGCTATTCATCAAGAAAAATCAGTAGTCTTGGTAGAAAAATGCAATCTGATCAATCTAGGAATAGAGGAAGCCCCGCATATCACATTCTATGTAGAATCACTATTATCATAAGAGCAAGAGCTTCTAGCAGCCTTCCTAAGAGAAAGATAGATAAACTTCACATGGAGATATGCTGACATGCCAGGGCTTGATCTAGAGACTGTGGTTCACCACTTAGCGGTATATCTAGAAGCAAAGCTTGTTAAACAAAAGCTTCAAAAAATGCACCCTCAAATCACCTTGCTAGTCAAAATGGAGCTAAAAAAGCTATTAGATGCAACATTCATCTGACCGATAGACTATCTAGAATGGGTATCAAACTTGGTACCTGTTTCAAAACCCGATGGGAACATCAAAATCTGCACAGACTTCAGAGACTTGAATAAGGCATGTCCAAAAGATGACTTTCCACTTCCAAACATTGATATGATTGTGGATATGACAGCTGGACATGAAAGTTGTCACTAATGGAAAGATTCTTAGGGTACAATCAGATCATGATAGCTAAAGAGGACCAACATAAAACAACTTTCACTTGTCCATGGGGGACATACTATTGGAACATGATGCCATTCGGCTTAAAGAATGTAGGTGCAACATATCAAAGGGCCATGACATTAATATTCCATGACATGATCCATAAGAAAGTCAAAGACTATGTTGATGACATTTTAGCCAAATCAAGAAAGAGAAAAGATCACATAGCAACCCTAAGTGCCATCTTTGATAGGCTAGAGGAATACAAGTCAGATTAAACCCAAAGAAGTGTGTCTTTAGCGTTCAATCAGGAAAATTGCTAGGATATATAGTGTCAATGAGAGGTATCGAGGTAGATCCGGTAAAGGTAAAAGCAATCCTCAAGATAGAGGCACCAAAAACATTAAAGCAATTGAGAGGTATCCAAGGCAGTCTCCAATCCATTCAAAGATTCATAGCACAACTGGCAGAAAAATAGAACCCATACTCTAACCTACTCCACAAGGGAGTAGCGTACAAATGGGATACCAAGTGTGAAGAAGCATTCAATAAACTCAAAGAATATCTACTGACACCACTGGTATTAATGCCACCAATTCCAAGAAAACCATTGATTCTATACGTGTCAACAACAATAGCAGCCCTTGGAGCTCTCCTAGCTCAGCATGACAAAAATGGAACAGAAAGGGCTATCTATTACATTAGCAGAATAATGGTTGGCCATGAGCTAAACTATTCATTCATCGAGAAAGCATGCCTAGCAGTAGTGTTTGCATCTCAAAAATTCAAACATCACATGTTGGCACACAAAATAAAGCTCATTGCAAAAATTGATCCTCTCAAGTACTTATTATCAAAGGAAATGCTCACAAGAAGAATGGAAAAATGGGTGATGATACTATCAGAATACGACATTGAATATGTGGAGCGGAAAGAAATCAAAGGCCAAGTCATCATATATCAACTTGCAGAAGCACCAATCTATTCAGAGAACCCTCTTATCTCAGAGTTTCTAGATGAATCTATTTTCAATCTCAACATAGCTGACCACTGGAAACTATACTTCGATGGATCATACACGCAGCATGCATCAGGAGCTAGTGTCTTCTTCATCACCCCACAAGGGGATTGCATACCAAGGTCCTACAAATTGGGATTTCCCTGCACCAATAACAATGCAGAATATGAGGCTTTAACCATAGGTCTCAGAATAGCAATGCAGTGGAACATTATAGCTCTCAAGGTATATGGAGAATCCCAATTGATAATAAATCAAGTGAACGATGAATATCAGACCAAGGACGACAAGCTCACTCCATACAAGAAATTGGTGGAGACTCTTAAACAATCCTCCATTGAAATAACATTTGAGCATATTCCTAGAACCAACAACAGAGCAACAAATGCCATGGCAACAATTGGATTCTTAATGGATATGCCCCACAACGTTCCAAAATATGAATTCCTAATTGAGCAACCTCTCGTGCCTGCATTCGAGGTACCATAATCATAATATGTGTGTGAAATCATTGGTCCTAGTGATCCTTGGTATCACGACATTTACACATACCTTAAAATAGGAGTCATACCCGCTGACCTACCCTCAAATCTAAAATGAACCTTTTTCAAAAAGGCATCCATATTTGTCATCCTAGGAGATACCCTAGATTGTAGGAGCATAGAAGGAACCCTACTGTGCTACTTAAACGCTGAGGAGGCATTAACCACTCTAACTAAAGTACATAACGGTATATGTGGTTCGCACTCGAGTGGAATGACCATAGCCAAGAAATTGCTAAGGATGGGGTATTATTGGCCCACAATGGAAAGAGAAGCACCTGATCATGCCAGAAAGTGTCTACAATGTTAGCAGCATGGGGACCTCATCCATGCTCCAGCTCAAGAGTTTCATCCTATCATCACACCATGGCCCTTTTCACAGTGGGGACTTGATCTCATTGGAAAAATCACACCCACTTCATTTAATGGCCATAAATTCATCATAACTGCCACATAGTACTTTACTAAATGGGTGGAAGCCATACCCATGATGTATATAACTGGGAAGCAGATTTCAAAGTTCATCCAGAACTATCTCATTTTCCAATATGGTGTTCCACAATCCATTATCTCAGATAATGGGACACCATTTAAGAATCGGGTGGTTCGTGACTTATGCGAAAAATTCAAAATCCAAAATCACTTCTCCACCCCATACTATCCCTAAGGCAATGACCAAGCATAAGCTACAAACAAAATAATTCTAAAAATCCTCAAGAAAATAGTCAATGACGCAAGTCGTGACTAGCATCTACAGCTTAATCCTGCCCTCTAGGCCTATCGAACCAGCATCTGCACACCCACTGGCACCACCCCTTTCTCCCTGGTCTATGGATCAGAAGCAGTACTTCCCATTGAGATCGAGATCCCATCACTCAAGATATCACTGGAAAACCTCATCATAGATGAAGAGTACCGAGTGTCAAGATTGAATGAGCTAGAGCTACTGGATGAGCGACGAATAGATGCTTTGAATCATTTGCAACTCTACCAGAATAGACTCAAAAGGAGCTACAATAAGAAAATTAGAAACAAGATGTTCCAAGTTAGAGAACTAGTATTAAAGGAGAACTAGAAGAATGTCCCAAACCCAAGCAGCAAAGGAAAATTTGAAACTAATTGGTTGGGACCATTCATTATCACAACAAGTTACAAGTTAGGGGAATATCAATTATCAGCACTCAAAGAGGAACCTCTACAAGAGCCCATGAATAACTCTCACCTCAAAAAATTTTATGCCTAAATCTTTCAAGGTATAAAACCCAAAAATCCAAAAAAAAATAGAAAATGTCCTAAAAAAATGGTTACTTTGGTGAAAACTTGGCAAACAGGCGTCTTGGTAACAACAAAAAAATAAATCAAAAGAGAAAACAATCTTTAAAAATCAAAAAGGATTGAAAATAGTAAAGAGAAAAAATCGTCCTCTAGTGAAAACCACTTCAGTGGCACTTTGGGCAAGTACCTTGGTGAAAACCTGGAAAACAGGAACTTGTCTAAATAAGCATGTTCCATCCACCAGGATCTTTACGGCTTGTTCGCATCATATCCATTGCATTGGATCCGCATCCATCACTCATCCACATTTGCACTATAGCTTGGTCCTGTTTTGTATCATGATCCCTCCTAGTACTACTTGCCCATTCTCAGGTCAGTTTGTCCTACCTTTATCGGAGTAGTCTATTGCATCACACTGGGGGAATGTTCTCATTGGATCAGTTGTGTATATCCTTAAAATCCCCAACATCAGAAAAATCCAAAAACATCGAGAAAATCCGAAAATCATCAAAACATCAAAAATTCCAAAAACATTCAAAATCATCAAAATCCAAAATAGAGTCATCTTGTCGAACTACATTGTCTCAGCTTCAACGTAGGCAAGTTTGATCTTTGATCATCCCACAAGACATTTAGGGAGTCCATAGGAGTCTGTCATAATAAAGCTGACATCTCATCATGTATATCATCATCTATAAATCGGTCAACTCGTCAATCGAACTACATGGTCTCTACATGTATAATCGTAGGCAAGGCTAATCTATTGATCAGCCCCCAAGGCCCCTAGGATAGGTCTTTAGGTTAGTCTCTTGGTCAAAATTTTGGAAAACTCCAAAACATTCGAAAAATCAAAAAATCAAAACATTTGCAAAATATCAAAAAAATACCAAAAACAGCCTCAAAACATCTCAAAAAAATCAAAAACATCCAAATATTGAAAAAATCCATCCATCTCATCTCGCTTGCACCCACAATAACATCACTCATAATAAACAATCGTCATCCTCAATCTTTGGTAAGGCAATCAGAAACAAGTTTAGTAGGTTGAAAGTAAAAGCTCAAAAATGTCAAGTCTTAGGTCTAAGTCAGTAAGTAAACAAGTTGGTCATCTCTTTGAGTCGATAACTCATCATCCATTTAGTCCCATATCAATCATTTGAAAGAATGCTTTGGATAAAATGAAATGATGTGCTGCCATCCACTAACATGTCCTAGGATGAATCCTTCCTACAATGGGCATTATCTTTTGGAAATCGTTTCGACTCTTATCCTTGAAAACACATCCCCTTTTGGTTAGCGGTATTGAAGAACATCAGCTTGTTTGTTTACGTTGTCTTTTATCTTCTGACTTATCTTATTGCACTCATTCCAAGGACTTCTCAATGATATCCCAATAGAGGATTTAGAGAAATAGGAATGGGGCAACAATCATTATCTTTTTTCTGCTATGCTTGTTGGATGTTCTTGTAATATAACCTTGGTGAATACTTGCCTTGTTAGGTATGTATGGAGGAGGTTTTGGACAACTTGTTGACTATTGCGTTGATAGGTTTACCTTTCTATGTTTTGGTTTGAGGTGTTTGAAACTTCTAAAGTGCATCCTAGCAAGGTTTTTGTATGTCAGGTGTGAACAAGGATACTCCTATTTGTTTGTCAAGTCAAAGTCCATCACACTAGGTACCACGCCATCCTGGTTTTCTATACCTTGATGCATTGTACCATGTGTGTTATCAAACATAAGGAAATTAGCCCTTTGAAAATCCTAATTCCTCGGAAAGAAATCATCATCATCATCATTTACATTTTCATCATCTTCTGTCTTGTTGAAATGACTTCTTCTCTTCTTGCTCATCGCACTAACAAGGTACTATGACAGTTGATCATCGCCATCATCATCATCATCATCACTGATCTTGAATCCACAAATCATTAGCATATTGCATAAACATATCATATAGGAAACATATGCATTGCATTTCCATCATCATATAAATATGGCATTATAAGCAGTCTTCATAGACAAGCACATTCATTTTGTTACATTGCATCCATTTTTTGCATTGCATCCATTGCATGGCATCACATTGAATTTATCACATAAATCATCGCATAACATTCATTTGCATAAACATTTCATAACCATTTCACCATTATCACATAATCCATAATCATACACAATAGGTATATAAGCATTATAAATAATTCATTTGCATACATACTTGCATAACATCATAACATCATCTCACACATAACGTTCATGTTACATCACGCATCATCATACCACTTTGCATTAACATATCAATGTATCATAATTAAATGCATCACATACATTACATTATCATTTAACGTGTTTAGGATAATAAAATTTGTTATTCTAAGCATCTTAAGAAACCATCTCATTTGCATCATATCATGACCATCACATTTACAGTGCATTGAATCGTCCACTAATCATCCATGTCATCTCATAAATAGAATCATAAATCATTCATTACATAAACCATTGCACACATTATAAGCATAAATAGGAACATCCAAATTCATCACATGAAAAGTATACATCCATCCATAATCATTTCATATAAACAGGATTCACATATCATTTCGCGCATACACCATAGATCATTTCCATATCATTCTACATTCATATCACATCACCATTTGCATCAACATAAATAGATCATCATATAGACAACACCATTGCACATCACATAAATACATTTTCATATCATAGGTTAACATAATATAGATCTGTTAGTCATAAAAATTACATCATATAGCATCACAATACATCATATAGCATCATATAAGCATCATATAACATCATTGCACAACATATAGAAATAAAGTCATCCACACATGCATAAATAAATGGTATGCATCACATCACACCAAAATCATCATCGGCTCATTTATATATATATCATCAAATAATTGTCATAGTACAAGAATAAATCGGATCACTATACATGTATGTCAATTAGTACAAAAGGCCCATCGGGCTATCAAAATGAGCCCATAAGGCACAAAAAAAGTATCGTATCATCTCGATCAAGCTTTGTCCCCATGTATGCTACCCTCGCTTGTCTCCATGACCCTCTATTGGTCTGTAGCTGGTCTGCTGTGAGTACTCTAAGACCCGTCCTCCTCTAGGTATGGCCTCATGATAATGCCTTTGATAGTACTCAGCCTCTTGGATGAAATCTCTGTAAGATCGAATGGACACTGTACTCTGGGAAGAGGAAGCTGCCATGCTCTCTAGTTGATGTCTCCTACCTAGCTCTGTGGCTGCCTATAACTCTGCAACCTATCTTTGTTAGATGGCTTCATCCCTCTCTGCCCTCATCTTCTCTCTCTCATCTCAAGCCGGGTCCCTCTCTCCTATCACAATTTGCACCTGGTCCTACAACTGAGCAATCAATGCATCCCGAGGATCCACCTACCCTGCTAGCTATGCTCGTGGCTGTAACTAAGGATGCACCTGAGGCTGATCCTCAAACTGTGGTGGTACACCTGGTGGCACCTGCTGCTGATCTGGCATAGGTACATATCCCTGCCCTGGTTAAATTGGAGGCACAACTGGTTGATCCTGTCATGCATCCCCCCTCCATCCTCATCCTCCCCCTCTACCTCTAATTCTTCGCTGATCGAGGACTGCACTTGGAATAGTCAATCGAAGCAGAGGCCAGAACCAATCCCTATAGGCTTGTGTCATGCCTAGGTCTGTAGGCCCCTTATCGTAGGCCCACGACCGAGCCACTAACTGCCTAAAATTGTCCACCACCTCTGAAGCAGGAATATATCACCCCCATGAAACCTGTGTCATGGTGCGGGAAAAGACAGCTATGTAGTCATCATCAAGGGGATCCTGGGGCTCATTGAACTGACATTGCACACACCTGGGAAGGTACCTCTCAATCATGGTGTGCTCTTGCCCCTACATAAAATGGTCCTAGCCGGCATAGAACAACTAATCAGCATCTTCGACCCATCCAGGCCGACCGAGGTATGGTCACTAGGTAAACACCTGCATCTCGTCAAGAACCCTCCTCTAGTATGGGATCCCATGCTCACCGGTGTGTGTGAAGGACACACCACCTCTGTAACGCCACACAAGGGGATCATCTGGCATTATTGAAATTGAAACAACATGTGGACGTAGCACAACAATGTGCCCCCATGCCTAGATGTGAAGAAGTGTAACGCCTGCTCCGAGCACTCTGCCATCCATATACATGTACTCGTGCAAATATCTGTATATAGAAGCAAGAGCACTGGCCCCCAAGCAAAACAAACCAGCCTATCTCGAACCATCCACTCCTAGCAATATCCCCAGCTGGGACTGAAGTATCAGCCTCATCTGTCAGGGGCAATGAGACCCAAAATAATAGATGCAACAACTAGGCGGAAGGGAGGTGCCAGGATCTTATGTCGCTCAAGCTCTATCTGCCCCTCACAAAAGATGATGTCCTCTATGGCGAGGACTCTGAGGCAGGCATCACACCCCTTGTCCATGTCAAAAATCACTCGCTGACCATGAATTGGGAATCTCAAAATATGCCAAACATCCTCTAAGGTGATGGTAGCCTCACTAGTGGGAAGATGAAATGAAGAGGTCTCACTGTGCCATCTCTCGGCCAGCACTAACAGCATCCCTAAGTGAGTGCAAATGGGTGCTACATAGGTAGTGTACCATAACCCTGCAATCTAGAGTCGATCTTGATCCCTGACGCTTAGGTCCCGCAAATAGCCGAATAGGTCTCGCGACCTATGCTCCGGAGAGTAGAGCTCCCTCGCTGCATCCTGCATCAAGGAAGGTCACTAAGTTAAATTTTTTGAAAAATTCTTCACTGGACATTCAAAAAACCTCTCTAGCGGTGCAATCAGTGAAGGTGTCACAATTTGATTTCTAATCAAACTTCGTTGCTAGGGCTTAAAAGGCCAAAATAACTCTGCCGCGGTGCACTTTTCTTCCAGCGGTGCACTTTGAGCATATACAGGACCGCCGCATCGCACTTTGCAAACTACCCCACCAGCCCTGAGCTCAGCGTCAAAGTTTTCAAACTCCAAACTGCACCGCTGCGACACAATATCACATTGCACGGCGTAGTTTGGTTTCTGAGCGGCGCTATATAGTGTCGTTGCAAACTGACCAACCTTTAAAAGCATTAAATGAATGAAAAGTGGAGCTCAAGGGTCACTTACCAGTGCCTCGATGCCAGATGGCCATTGGTACGTCTGAACTCAATCAAAAATGTGCAGGGGAAGTTGTCATTGCGCCATATCGTTAGAAGGTCAGAGCTCAAATCTCAAAGTTGCTAATGGAAGTGTATGAAAATGACTTGAAAGTGACCCCCCGGGCCCCTTTTAAACTCAAAAATTAGGGTTTTTTCACCCTAATTGGCTGTCCTGCTAGGGTTTTGGACCCTTGAACCTATTTTTGTCTAGTTGAGGCCTATTTTATATCATTTTATTGCATTTAGACACATTTTTTGCCTCCTGGAGCCTTTTTGGACCTGTCGAGCACCTTGTCCTCTTCTTTTCGCGAGATCACCCAAAAATTGAAATTTTCGTCCAATCTCTCGAGGGGCCATTATATTGGCATGTTTTCTCTCGCCAGGTGGCAGTGGGGCAATATTTTGAATAGCAAAAATTTTGGCTTTGATTGAGATCGTTTATTCTTTGAACCAACGCAATGAGTGCATTGCTTCAAAGAGGGGCAAAATGTAGACACGTAAAATATACCGATTGACATTGTGCATCTGATCCCAACCTACTAACACCGTTTCATCCTAAATCGTCCCTCGGTCTAACCATTTAATTAAATCTCCTTATCTGATTAAATTCATCAATATTTCTCCCTTAATTAAATAAACCAGTTATTTAATTAAGTCTCTCTCTTTTGTTAATTAAATCAATCCATTTAATCTAATTATCCCTATTTAATTAAATAATCAATTTTATTTGATTAAATGTCTAAAGTCTATCCATTAAATCAAATAAATTAAAACCTTGTTTTATTTAAACTAACACCATCTCTTTTAATTAAATAAATCAAAATCCTTATTTAATTATTCTCTTATCATATTCCTCTCTTATTTGATTTAAATAAATCCATAAATTTGAGTCAAATAGGTCACATCATCTAATCTCTCATTAAATTAATTAACCCTTGATTAATTTAATCTCTCATCATGTCCCATCCTCTAGATTTTGCAAGTTGCACATGAAAATAGATTTAATTCATTTATTAAATCTCTATTTTCCTCACAAGACATCTTTTGGAATATTCTCCAAGTTTGAATTCAAAAATTCCAAGTCAACATGTACATCCAACAAGGAAATAACTTCATCTTACATGTCCTTTTCCTTGAGACAAGTGGCATTTATTGCATTTTCCCTTCCCTCTTACAAGTCATTTCAACAAATTTGAAATTCAAAAATATGCATTTATTGTCACAATCCCCAAATCTTGCACATCCTCCATCCACTTATGGATTGACAAGTGGCATCTTGCCATCTGATGAATGTTAGTCCCACATTGCTCAAATTTGGACATTCATCTATCTTGTAATTCTATAAGTAAAGAGCTCATATCCTCATTTTATCATCCACAAATTATGCAAAGTTATTATGCTAAAATATTTAGCCATTTCTATCCATCACCATTGAGTTCTTAGCTAGGTTTTTGCAGATTTTTTTTAGCTTGGAGCTCTCATCCTTCATCAACAAAGTGGATCAATCATCATCAACATATCAAGCTTGCATCTTAGGAATTGCGAAAGGGCCAATTTTCAAATCAAATTGGCACCAATTCCCCCATGGGATCATGTGTTTGCTACTCTAATTAGGATTGAATCTATATTTTCTTGTTTCATTGTGTTCTTCATTGTTTTCTTTCCTAATTTGAATTTTTTAAATGGATTTCATGGGGAATCCTTGTTCATGCTTGCAATATCTAACTTAATGTTTTTATTCATTATGTTTTGCAGGTATTAGGATTGGGGTTCACACACCCACAACCACATCATACTTAGGCAACAATCTGACTACTAATCTTCCATAATAGTGTCATGCTGATCTACACAATTAAATATCTCCACACATTAACAATCGCTATAGAATGTAAAATCTTAGGCATACTTTTTACATCAATGGAAACCAAGTTTATCAAGTTGCAAAAATCTCCCCCTTTGTCATTGATGGAAAAACTAATTGATGTGCACAAACTCTCCCTTTAATTCAAAATTTATGCCCCTTTGACATTAAGGGAAAAGGGTAACTAGTCTTTCTTTGTGCAAACAAAACTTCTAGGCTCCCCCTTAATCTATAAAACTTTTACTCCCTCTAGGATGAAGTATGATTACTTTATCAATAGAAAACATAATATCTTCTTAATTACAAATCATTCTACTTTGTATACACATACACAACATCAAAAGAGAAAATATATCTTACATTAAAATATAGCTCAATTGTATGGAAGAATGTTCTTGTAAATTGTATTAAGCTGGATCAAGTTGTTGTCCCATTATTTCTTTATGGCGACCAAGGTCTAGGGTTGACATATCAACTGCACATACGTGTCTTGTGCTTCCTACAAAGAATATGGTTCATGGTACTTTTTAGTTATAACATTTTATTCTACCATAACTCTAGAGAATGAAGCCAATCTTAGGCTCACTACCTCTCTTAACTATTTCACTTGACCCTTAAACCACTCCCTTTGATCTTGTAGTTGTTGAATATGGGAGTGAAAATTATCCACTTGTTCCCTTATGACACCATCATTATCTTACATGGGATCATAAGTTTCAACCACATTAGTAATCTGCACTTCAATAGCATTGACCTAATCGTTTATATTATTTGTGGTAGTAGGTCACTTCAGATAGAAGATATATAATACTTTTTCTCCCTCCAAACTCTTTTGAAAGTCCTTGATGCATGATTACAAGTTGGTTAATGCACTAACACACTTTTTGGAGGAATCTATCAATCTATTTTTATTAATATTTTTTTCTTCCTACTTCTCCAAAATGAATGAATAAGTATCAAAGGACTCCATTAGTTGATTCATCTATTGTGTAGGGGAAGAGATGTATCCCTTTTTGCTTTAGGAAATTTCTCTTCCAATAATTCTTTTTCTTCTTCAAACACCTCTACACACTCTCTTTGTTGTTGTAGCAATTCTTTCCTTGTAGTAGAGTGGAGTGCATCTCTAAGCTTCATCTTATGTAGGGAAGACATTCTAGAAAAATTGACTTGTCCATCAAATGTAGAAACATGTAGTAATTACAAAGACACTACAAGTTGAATTTACATCTCTTGTGCCAAAAACTCCTTCATTGATTCAACCAAAGAGGAATATGATTTATCTAAGCTTTCTTATTTATCACCCTTCTCCTTCTCCTTTTACTTCTCTTTTTCCTTACTAGAGACATCTTGCTCCTCTTACTGATCAAATACAACTTTCTCATTTTCAGTCACCGGAGGGGGCATATTATTAGTATCTTTCTCATCTAGAGGGAGGCTCTTGTGCATTCATGTCAACATTAGTTTTCACCTCTTAAAGGGTTTTCTTTGTGAATTCTTCTATTTTCTTATGAATTTTCTCTCTATAATCATCATCCATGCTCATGAGAATGTCTACTCTATGGTTTGTGTAGAGCTCTTTGGCTTGCTTTCAAATATCTTTTCCTTTTCTACTTGGGAGATAGAGAACCCAACCTTTTTGATGGCCTACTAACTCAGTTCCTCATCTACTTTAATTTCATTCTCTCTTCTTTGTCTCAAAGCTTGAGCTAGGCTTTGCAGAGCCTTTTCAATGATGTCACTCAAAGACATGTTATGCTTGAGAATATATGCAATAATAGCCTTTTCTATGATCTTATCTTTTGGAAGGACTTCTAGATGGATCTATATGATTTCATTCAAAAGACCATGGTTACCAATTCCATTAAATATGGCTTCAAACTCAAGGGGCTCATGTTGAATTGGAGGAGGTTGCTCTATTTTATCCTTTTCTATCTTCTTCCCTTTCCTTGTCTGTTTGGAGGTACCTTCATCTCCAAATTCTTCCCCCTCTTCTAATTCTTCCTCATCCATCTTCTTTCTCTTTTCCATTTTCTTAGGCCTAGCATACCCAATTGTTATGGTCTACATTTATGGTGGAGTTTTTGATGCAAATCTTCTCCTTGCACTAGTTATTTGTGTAGATCTGAAGGGCTATGAATTAGATGCAACAATATAAGTGAATCTACTAGAACTTCTTGGCTCTTTGTTGGCTTTCAAAGGAATAGATTCATCTTTAAAAATCTCCACAGGGGCATTAGATGTATACTTTGGAGGAATACCCCATTTCTTGTGAAGCTCTTCTCTATGTTTTGATAGATGATCATGTTGAACATAAAGCAATATTGAGATGGGGTGAATTAGAATATAAAAAAATTAAAACATTCCTATTTGTAGATAACACATCACATCACATGAATTGAAAGGATAGTAGAAAGGAAAAAATGTACTACACCATAACACAAGGATTTTTATGTGGAAAACCCAATGAGGGAAAAACCATAATGAGAGTTAACTCACAATATAAAATCTCACTACTTAAAAGGTTTTACAATGTATTTTTAGGCTCATTGCTATAGACTTGCACACATTGAAGTAGAGAAAACTTTATAGGCAAGATACAAAGGACTTGATGAGGTACACTGTCTGACACACTGTCTCAGGGAAGGGTACATGAAAATTATGATAAGAAAATTAAGAATAGAGCTTTTGTATATGAGGCATTTGACTTATGTTGACATTTGTAGTTCTCTTTCTACACATTTACATCTTCATGTATAGATTTCACACACTTCATGTTGAACATTCTTCTTAATTTATATCCTAATAAAACATCACACATCACAAATTATTTATCCTTCTATAAATATCCTCTGTAATAGTACAAAAATTATAATTAGTTCAACTCTAAGTTGACTCTTGGATGTAATAAATGATCTTGCATAGATTGGCATTAAAATGTATCCAAAGTGAAAGAACTTTGATTGTGGATCAGCACACACTATGTTTAGGCCTAGAGTCACTACCACACATTCTCCAAAATAATATTGATTTATTAGGATCAACCACAAATGAAGAAAAAATTCATGTCAGCATGATTAGTACAAGTATCATCAATAATGTTACTACTTGACTTCACACCACTAGGGAGATACCAAAAACACCATACAGATCAAGATATGAATAATGTAGATAATATAAAATATTCCTACAACCTCTCCTAGAAGGATTTGATTATTAAATGTCAGTGTAGCTATAGAATCTTATTGAAACTATAAAAATAGAGTATTCTAGATCAACTATAACACACTGTTAATTGAAGATTAAGCTTGCAAATCTTCAACACACTTGATACTCTTAGATAATATGTATTGATAACTATTGATCATGACCTCAAAACCACAAGACCAAACCTACATCTCCAGAGGAATATGGAGCATTCCAACCAACCTTTATTATTGCTTTACATAGTTAGGGCATAGAATGGAACACTATCAACTATAAATTTGACTTTGGAAAGTGTGAAGACTTGATTTATTGGATATAACATGTTCATAGAATGGCCAACATTTTATTTGTACTGTAAGAAATAATATTGCATAGTGGATGGATGCAAACCAAAAAAAGCATGATCCTACCCTAGGGTCTACACAGTTAGTGCCTTAGCAAATATTTTGTAACCTATCTCAACATGTGGTACATGAATCTAGAATGATATCAATGTAGACATATTGTAGAAACATTATGACATGAGTATCTTCCTCTACAATATACTTAGATCACCATTCTTCCTTATACTACCCTATAAGAATGCCTGCACTCATATCAACTTATGCTACAACCAACTCTAGAGTTTGTATGTACTTTAACAACACTTCTAGCATCAATGAAAGCCTTGATAGGGTTGACATCAGTGACAACACTTATTTCCAACAACTCCTCTACTTTCTTCTTATGAATATTATCCATTATCTCCTCAGATGTACCAAATCTCTTAACGTTTATATCTTTTGGAGTTTTTAGTAGGATATCACAGAACCTTGGACATATTCAGATACAACCTCATAAGGAAATGTAGGAATCCATGAGATTTTGGGCTCTACTTATTCCATGTAACAATGATCATTTTCCACCATGAATGTTACGTCATTCTTATATCTCCAGACCAAATCAGGTGGAATTTGAGCTCTCCCATGCATTTTTTTTATAGGTTTTTAAAGAAGCCCTAGTACAAAGTATTGCATATTTTATTTGGAATACCTTTCACATGTTTCTTGATTTGAGCTACTACCAGAGAGAAATTATCTCATATTTTTCTTGTAAATCAAGGTAATTCATTCAAGAAAAAGACTGTAAGGAAAAAAATCAATAAAATAAACCTCAAATTATATTTGATTTCTTTTGTTCTCTTCAAATTTTCCATTAGTTTCTCCCTCAATAGCTAAAATAGATAAAATTTGACTCCTTCATTCAACATCTAATACGTAGTGTGGATTATGGTGGCAGTGGAAGAAACTTCTCCATTTACAAAGTACATTTTGTAGGCATTTCCCATTGTGGCATAACAAACTTTGAGATCAGTGATATATTTCACTATTAGGGTTCTCTTATCGAATTTAGCTTTTGTAAGCTTAATAACCTTCTCATTATTGACTGAATTTAGTACCAAGACTAGTCTAGTGGCACAAATACTAGTAACAACCCTAATTTCCTTCTTTTTTTATCATGTAGGGCTTATCCAACAAAATAAATTCCTCATGAATAGGACTTAGGATAATCCTTACCCACTCTTTTCAATTGTAGAAGTCTATAAAATACTTCTATCAATCTAACCCTTTTGCTGCCAAATTTACATATTTAGGATTGTATACACCATTATAACCTTTAATTTTAAGTCACAACACTTCAAATGATAATGTGTAATCAATTTCATTGATTGAGGCATAAATATAGATTCTTAAAACATTGAAATACAACACATCCACAAGAACCTTAGAAAATGCACCATATATATCTACCTCTACCACCTTAAAATGAAATTTCTTATACTTAGCACTAGATTTATCCAAAACATCTACCAACTGTGGAGTCACCATTCATATTATTTTTGAGATTCACTTGGGTTTTGCACGAAATCACATAGATACATTGAAAACCTTTTTCACTCTTCTCTTATTCCAAACACAAGTTCTTTTGATTGAAAATGTGAACAAATCATTCAAATAAAGCATAAAAAAAATCATTTTCCCTAATTTTTTGCCATTAATGCATTCTTACTTGTTAGCTAACCTTCTACCAGAATACTTTGTGTCATCATAGGGATACAAAGATGCTCATCACACCTTTGCATATTATTATTTTACTTTAGAACCTTAATTAACAAGTTAAAACATGCTCAATGGGCTTGCACTTTAGAGGAATTAACCCAAATGAACTTTCATGTTGAAATATTCAAATTTTTGTTCTTTCCAAGAGGCTGAAAGATTTACAAATAATAGCTCCCCCTAAGATAATTCTCTATCTTATTTTGTCATAGGATCTTGTGCAGAATGCACAAGCATGGTATAATCCTTCTTCACATTCTCTTGAATTTTCTTCTCTTTCCAAAATTTTTCATTTTCCTTCTACTTAATTAGGGTTTATTCCTTCTTTTGTTTTGAATAGGTGGTTTCATAGAACCACTCCTACAAAATGTTTCTTTATGCCCAAACTTATTACATTTGTAGCAAACAATGTTATATTCTAGAATAAAGTTATTTCTCCTAAATTTAGTTCTAAACTCTACAACCTTATGAGAAAATTTATTGTATTCATAGTATTATCCATGAAAATAATGAGATATCATAGTGTCATATCTTGGAGGCACAAATGGTTTTCTACCCATGTGATGATTTATTCTTCTCTTAGATCTACAATTAACAATCTTATGCCCAAATTTATTGTAATAATAAGAATATCCTTGAAAATATAGAGTGAACTTTATAAGGGCATGCTGACTAGAAGGTGGAGGACATCTAAAGATTATTTTTATTCATATTGGGATGAATCCACCTCCTTTCTTCTTATTATCATCTATCTTCTTAACTTGATCTGATTCATTTTTGGAGGTTGTCTTCTTAGGTTCTTCAGTTCAATATTTTTCTTCTTCTATTTCATACTTCCCTTCTGCTTTAAAAGTCTCATATAGGTCTACAGATGTACTAGTTGTTGGAATTTTACCTTTCTCAAAACCAAGGCTATATTTTAATTTTGGTGGTTTTTGAGAGCTGATTATTTCATCAAGAATGTTAGAACCTCCTTTTAGCTTTAGACCCTTATCAATTTGTTCTTTTTCTTTATCTAGTTCTTTCCTCTGGGAGACAATTTCTTCTTCAAGATTGGAGCATTCAAAAAATTCTCATTGAGATTGGAATTCCAGCAATCTACAATTCTTTTACCTTCTTCATCTCAAAGATTGTCACTTTATCATCTAATATATATATATAGCTATATCAATATTAATTGATATTCCCTTTGGTATTAATAAGGCATAATATATCTCAATTAATACATATATAATACCTTAAAAATACATATATTAATATTCTTAGATATTCCTTATATATATTGATATTCCCTTTGGTATAATGTAGAGATGTATAAGTTAAATGATGTCATTTTATCTTTTACCTTCTTTATTTTTGAGGCATATATAATTTGTAGCATTTCTGACTTCGCATGAATTGGTGGTACACAAGAATGATAAAACATTAATTGCATTTCTTACAAATGAGTTGACATGGCCTATATAACATCTTAAATAACTCCTTAAGTTACTTCAATCAATATTGACTTAGTGGTGCACACCATCAACATACATTAGTTGGTCTCAGCAAAAACAAAAACTTCACAAAAAGACTTAAAACACCTATGTGGTACTAGAAACAAGAAATACCTCCATGCACTTCATACCTTAGCCATTATGAGACGTGGAGTTTCCACACGAGCTCATAATACTGAACTTCACAAGCTTCTATTGGCACAACTATTCAAACTCTTTTTATAATGAAGATTAAGCATCCAAAATCACCTATATCATTCTAATGCTTGAAACCTAAATTTGTGGAGCACCAGATCACTTGAAACTTCAATATAGCATACTTTAGACATTACTAAACATATCCTAAAAAGTGCTTGACCAAAACTTCACATTTGGTGGAATGTGGAGCATTCCAACAATCCTTCTAAACCACTTTATATTGCCTTAACATAGTTTAATACTAAATCACTTCTAACCTTCTCTATAAAAGGATTAATGATATGCAAATTTGGATATAACACATTCACATATATATGATCTTAACTTTTCAACTGCAAGACTAGATATTTTTTTGTGGATGGATGTAGACCAAAATAATGTCTCTACCTTAGAATATGTACTCTATATACCTTAGACTAAACTTTTGCAACTTTTCACTGAGTTTGGTACACAAAATTGACAAAATATCATTGTAGGCATCTTAAAAACACATAAAGACATGTGTAACCACACCATCATCATACTTAAGCAACAAGCTAACTACTAGTCTTCCATAACACTGCAATACTAACCTACATCATTAGATATATCTACACACTAACAATCTCCAAAGCATGTGAAATTTTATACATACTTTTGACATCAATGACAACCGTGCTTATCAAGTTGCAATGTTCTTCCCCTACTAAATCATGTTTTTGTTTCAACACACTAATCAAGGATATTTTGACATCATCATATTGGGCCCCTAGTCCACCCTTTTCTACACTTTTGGAGGTATCCTTTCGCCTCTTCCTATTTGGTTCCTTTTTCCTTAGGTTATTCTTAAGCTCTTTTTTTCATTTCATGTTTTGGGTGTGGGATATACACATTAAAAATTAAGCTGACAAGAGATAAGCCTTTCCCCAAACCTCAATTCTTTTAAAACAATACCTTAGAAAAATTAAATTTCACAACATCAAACATTAGAAGTTGGGGATATTCATTAAACCATACTATAGCTTCAAGATAGGAGTTAGGCATTAAATCTGATGGCTAAATCTTGATGGATTTTTTTTTTCCATTCCTAAGCAATTGGTCAATGGTTTTCAAGTAGGTTTATTACTCCTTAAATTTCCAAAAGATGAAAAATAAGCCTCATCTTTGAAATCTTATTCCAAAAAGTAAGGATAAGGAAAATTTATTTTTTTCAAAATTAGATGTTTGGATTTCAACTTACCACCTATCAAATTAAATATTAAAAGGTAATCATTATCTCGAAAACCCGATCCTCGACACTCATTAAGAAATATTAAGTTTACATCAAATATTGATGGGTGGGTGAGTGTCTTAAAAATTAAGGTCTTATGAGAAAAAGGGATGTACATTCCAAAACCCTGACCTATGAAGATAATACTTTCAATGAATAGTGATTGTTGGGTTTGATCAACAAGTGCTCTCTTCGAGTATGGAGTGAGTAATCCTGATCTCTAACACTTGAATGCGCAAAATGAATATATATATTTTGAAATAGATGTTTTGGAATTTTTTTGTGTAGATTTCTTGGTTCTTTAAATAGGAGATTGATGTCATTCCCAAGACCTAATACCTAATGAACTCAAAATTTATACTAAGTATGGATTTACATGGTCTTTTATTACTATCTAGTCTGAATTGGCTAGCTTTTAGAGCCTAAGAGGGGATGTTGATTCATTCCTCTTGCTCTTTTTCTTCTAAGTTTCTAATGGATGATTTTTTTTATTTAGGAAGAATAAATGAAGAACAATACAAAGGTTATAATCCTCCTTCCAATATGTTCTCTCCATATCTAGAAATTTAAGATACTAACCTAGGGAATATAGACATAAATGAATTCCACAAAAGAATCAATAATGAAGTAATAAGGTTTATCAAAGCCACCTTTTTTGCTATATCACGGTCGGTGGAAGTAGTTTCCTTCCTAGTTACAATGTACTAAGCTAAGCTTGTGTTGACCTATGCTCAATACTATGAACACAAGCATAGGAGAATACTATGAGAAAATGGAAAGGTTGTCCTCGATATCAACTTTGACCTAATTAAGAGGGTATTGAAGATCCTTTCTTCCCTTCAGTATGATGCCATGGATATGAAGAAAGTAGTGGATTACTTTGAGAAACTTGAAACAAGTAGTCGCAATCTCATTAATACCCAAATGTGACTCAACCCATGGAAAATAGCCCTCAAGATGGATAAATTATAGCATAGGATTAAATTTATGAAGGATATTAAAGATCAAATTATACTACTAAGAAAAGTTTATGGCTATCCTAATTTTATAAAATTCTACCCATGGATGGTTCATTTTATGTTGTATATATTTGATGATAAGAAGATTGATTAGGCCACCATCATAAGCAACAATTTTCATGAATAACTCAAGGATGTGTTGCATAGAAATAGATTATTTATGACATCCTATTTGGTGTACTTATTATCCTCCTATTAAACTTTACCAGGCCTCACCAAGGTGAGATAATTTCAGTTGGGAGTGGTAAAGATTCAGGAGCACTACCCACAATTGGAATTAGAGGTCAGTTACAAAAAAATAGTATGTAGTGAATGAGAACTTTGTTCAAGCCATTATTAAAGGACTGGAGGGTGATTTTGTAAAAAAAAATTCTTTAGAAGCCATGGAAGAACTAAAGAATTGGGGGAATTGGTATATCCAATTCAAAACCTTTACATATATCAAAGTGTCTGGTTTCCATAAGTATCTCATCAAATTTCCAAGGTACCCCACTAACAAAATGATCATGTTATAATTGTGTAGATAAGTATCAAAGATCCAAAAAATGATTATTCGTGCAAGAATAAGTTAGTACATTGATTCCTATTGAAGGTAGGGGTGTACTCATGTGCCAATATGTGAAATTCCAAGAATACAAAGATCAAATTTAATGATCCTAGGGCTAAATTTGACCCTATCAAAAAATAAAAAAAGTAATTGGCTCCTTCTTAAAACATGAGCCTACCCTAGAGGACCATTGGGAAAAATGTGAAGAAGATTTTTAGGTAAGAATGAAGTATTGTTGTCAATTGAAAATAATTATAATTAAGGATTGTAATGTGTCTCTAGGGTGTCCACGTAATTAGTAGAAAATGGGAAATTTTGGGATCCCATTTACAGTGGAAAAGTTATTTACAACCATCCAATCTATAATATATATTGTTCAATCAAAGAATATGATAACATAGATACAAGAGAAACACTTGTCAAGGCTTGTTCCCAAAGATGGTTAATATCTCCATTCCCCATGACAGAGTTTCCAAAACCCCAACCTTCCACAAATAAATTAAAGACATGTGAAGGATCATCTAGTATTTCTACAAAACAAAATCAATCATCTTCAAAGGTTGGCTATAAGAAAAGAAAGGAAAAGGAAAGAGTTATCATAGAAATTAGTGAGGAGGATAGTGAGGAGGAAATCCATCTCACCACAAGAAAGAGAACTAGGGTTTCAACAAAAACCACATCCACTCAAAGGGTTGCTTCTCCCATTCCTTCATATTTTCCACATGAATTTCCTTTGCCTTATCCTCCTCCAAGTCCTCCACATTCTCCAGCCCAAGTTTCAACAACACTTCCACCTTCTCCACCACATTCTACTCCTTAAATGACCAATTCACCCATTCCCCAACCTCCTCGATCTCCTTTGTACTCCTTTTCATCCTTCCTAGGAAAAGGAACCACAAACACAAGGAGAGTAAATTTAGAACAAGGAGGTCGTAGAAGAAGAGGTGACTAGGAAAAAGGAACTTTAGGAAGAAATTCCCATAGAAGAAAACATAACAGAAGGACTCAAAGAAGGTGAAATTAAACCAAACAAAGAGGTTCCAAATGAGTATATAGTTGGAGAGGAGATAATAAGAGAAGTTGTAGAACAAGCTAAGGTAGAACAAGAAAATTAAAGCTTCACATAATAACAATATCATAACTTCTCCTCAAACGGAAGTTTATTCTAACATTCCAATATGGTTAAACCATACCATATAGAAGAGATGGAGGACATATATGCAGGAAGAGGAAGAAAAGATCCATAACGTCCTCACAAAGGCCATTTAATCCACAACTAAAAGAAAGAAAGGGTCAAGAAGGATGTTTGATATTACTATAGACAAGAAGAGAATTATGATTTCTCAAATAGTCGTCCCTCTAGTGGCTAATTATGAATCAAAAAATAAACTATAGGATTACTAGATAAGACAAGTTAACCTAGGTGTTTATACAAGAGAGGGAGAAAAAAAGTATTTGCAAATATCTATGCCTACCATCTTAAAGAGAATGCAGAAATATGAGAACACCAAAAAGGAGCTTAAGTCTTAAGTGGCTCAACTAACAATATGTATAAATATCTTGGTAGGAATTACTAATGTTGTTGTTATTGAGCCAATTTTGTAGGCTGCACTTAAAGGTGAAGCTTGACATATTGATGTAGAGGGGTGGGTATCTACTACTAAGTAGTGGAAAGACAATTTTGTAGCCTTAGCAAGCAAATATTTGAGAAAGGTAATAAATATTATGACTACATTCATGATGAAGATAGCTTGGTACACAAAATAGAGGTGAGAATTAATGAGGAATTGATGGTTTGGGAGGATTAAATATCAATTTTGTAAAGAATAAAATCCACTCCCTCTGAGGACTTGCTAAAGTAAATACTAATAGAAGAACAAGACCAGGATAAGCCTAGAGAATGCTTAAAAGTAGCACAACTTGGAGTGAATACCATAAATAAATGTAAGAAAAAGTTGAATAATACTAAGAGCCTAGTTGAACAAGCTATGGTAAAGATTGAGAATTTCATAAAGAAGATTAAATGCACATTCCATGAAACTCCATCTTTGGGTTACTTCTTCAAGAAAAATGGTCGAAGAACTGAAAGGATCATTATAAGGACATGCAACTCAAGCGACCATTGATAGAATGATGACCTAGAAAAATAAACTATAGACCTTTCAAGACGACTTGCAAAGTTTTACCACTCTATATGAAAAAATGGAGAGCTCAAAATTTTCACAAAGGATCAAATTGCAATACCACCAAGGTCCACTAATGGATATGATGAGCAAATTCATCACCTCCTTCTTTGACAGTTTTCATGTCCAACGCTAGTCAAACTTCTGAGATTTTTCTTTATTTAAATAAAATTTGTAGTAAATTATAATTCTCAAATGATAACTTCAAAGTTGGAATTATACTTTTAGTTAGAATTCAATTCTACATGAACTTTTCAGTTTAGTTTTAGTCAATCCCCATATCATAGCTGGGCACTTTAGTTTCATTTTCAGTTAGCTTTCTTTTATATCCATGGATTATGGGATGCCCGAGTCTATTTAATTAAATATTTTGGATCATTGTAATCACCAAAACTTATGTATTTTGTAAAAATAGCTTGTAAATTTTTATTTTGAAGTTCCCTACAAAATCTTGTGAAGATATTTTATGAATAAAAGGATCACACCTTATTTGCATGCATATTAATCTTGATCTCTGGTGATGGTATGATCGTTTTGATTATTTGAGTTGAGTAAATTGATGAAATATTTCATATTAATATGGTATTTTTCTAATATTAGTGCATGTATGATGTGAGTTTAATTTGATAAAACTTCAAAATCTTAAGATTAATTTATTTTCCTTGAAGATTGTATTAGTGTTATAGTGATTGTGTGAATACTAGTTGCTTTAATGTTGGTTATTGAATTTTCTCTTTTGGATAAAAGACTAGTGCTTATAATTATATATTAATATTTTAATATATAGAGGATTACATAGAGGCTAGAACTATAGTACTAGCATTGAGAGAAATGTTATATCAAAAGCAAAATTGCCACCAACAGAAAGTGACATTCACAAGTTTTGCAAAATGAGCCCAATTTTGCAAATACAAAATTTGTAGGTAAGTTTTCATTATAACATAATACATAATAAAGCAAGAGATCTTTGCAACTACACAGGCTTTTCTTTTTCAAAATAAAGCAAGAGAGCTCTATAACTACACATGCTTTTCTTTTTCAAATTTTTGAAGTCTGATGAATCATTCTAGAGGGGGGCCCATCAAGGCTCCCCCACCCATGAATAATTTTCCTTTCTAGAATGGTGTGACTTATCCTTCTGGGGGAACTAAAAGTATGTCTGGTACTTCACATGTTTTATCGCCTAGTGGTCTGAAATTTTCTATTTCTTCTCCTAGAGGTAAGGATTTTTTGCTCACAGGTGACAACTTTGCATCCTATATGGAAAATCCAGTTGGAGAAAAGGTGTCAACCAAGGCTACTCAAGATTCCTTGTTGGTATTTTGTATTGTTTAGGGGGATGAAGTGGATGTCCTAGATGCAATCTTAAATGATGCCTTGAAGGGTTTGAAGCTATCTTGGTTGGGAATTTTTTTGCTAGCCGACCCAATATTGATCAGGTATGCAAATGGGCCACTGACACTTGGAATCTCAAGGACAGTGTTTCTGTTAGTGCAATGCCTAAAGGCATTTTTTTTATTTACCTTTGTTATCTTTAAAGATATATGATAAAGGTGCTCATGGGTGGACTGTGGGAATTTGATAGAAGCTTTAATAATATCTTGTCCTTAGGTAAGTGGAAACCATGGTTTGATGCCTCTGTAGATTTGGGGAAAGTTTCCCCTACCTGGGTCAGACTCCCTCAGTTGCCACTAGAATTCTGGCACTAGAATGTCTTTAAGGGGATTGTTGATTCTTTTGGCAGCCTAGTCACAGTGGACAAAGTCACTCTTCAAAAATATCATTTGGTTTATGCTAGAATATGTGTAAATGTGGTGGTTAACATCATTCTACCCACCTATATGACTCTAAAATCAAAGTTTGGAAGATGGGTTCAACCATTAGAATATGAAAAAGAAATGGTGTTTTTCCAATGGTGCAATAAGTTTAGAAATTTACAAGATTCCTATAATAAAGCACCTCTTGAATCAAAGATGCCACAAATTAAAAAAAAATAGAATTCTCCTCTAAAGAATGTAGCTCCTATTAACATATTAAAGAATTAGGGAACACTAATACCGAATAAAGACTTGATGCTCTCAAAAAAAGGCCACTCCCCCTCCTCAATCACAAGAAGAGGAGAACCTAGGTGAAAAAGAGGAAAATCCAAAGGAGAACTCAGAAGGGATGTTTGTGGGGGAAGCATCTAATGTGCTCCCATCCAAACCTTCAATGGAGAATAGTTTTGAACAAGGTTTAGGTCTGGAGGACTATGTAACCTCCTCACCTAAAGACTGAAAGATTGGAGAACAACAAGGTGAGCTACCAGAAGAAGGAGAGATTGTTAGCCAAATGGAAATGCCAATGACTGCTTCCTCTAAAGCCCTAATAACAAACCTAAATCTAGGGGAGGATAATACACCAAAAGGTAAAAATGAGAAATATTGGATAAATATTAAGTCAAGGAAAAAGAAAAAAGCTAGATGTAGGAAGAAATAATGTGGGTAGACAACAATTAAAAGAATCAAGAAACAATGAAACAACATGAGATGTGGCAGCTGGTAAGTAGAAGACTATTGATTCTTTGGAAGTGAATAAAACAAAAAATAAATAAGGGGGTCTTTCTCCCTCCCTAAGTAGTATCGACCTAATACTTCCTTTTTGTTTTTGTGAAAATGCACATTCTGTCTTGGAAGATAAGGGGACTTAATGGCTCCTATAAATAGCATGTGCTAAAGGCTTGTTTAGCTGAAGTAAAACTAGATATCTTTTTGATCCAGGAAACAAAAATGAAAAGGGACAGCTTCGAGAAAGTGCTAAAATGGCTTTGGCCTAGTGCAAGTTTTGAAGTTAGTGATGTGGAGGCTACTTTGGGAGGGATTGCTATGTGCTGGAATTCCTCTAGATTTATTGGAAGGTTGAAAGTGCAAAACAAAAATAGTCTCTTAATCAGTTTGGAAGATAGGGATACCTTGATTAACTGGAATATGGTCAATATTTATGGCCCCAACTCAAGATTAGATAGGCTTTATCTCTAGAATATATTGGAAGGAATTATTACTAATAGTAAATATGAGCTATGGATGTTATGAGGAGACTTTAACTCCCCATTATACCCATCAAAAAAAGGTGGAGGCTTAATTGATTTGTCTGATAGCATGATGGATCTTTCAGGGTTCCTTGACTTAGTTGGGTTAAGGTATATTCCTCTACTTGGATCTCTCTTTAATTGGTCCTATAGAAGATAGGGTAATCACTTGATACAAGCTAAACTGGAAAGATTTTTTATCCACTCTAATTATAAACTACTGCAAAATCTCTCCCTTATTGCTTCTCCAAGAACATGGTCTGATCATAGTGCTCTCCTTTTGGAATGGGAAGATAAAATGACTAAGAGGCCTTACCCCTTTAGGTACAAAATAATGTGGTCACTCCATCCAAACTTCAAATATTTAATTGAGGAGTGGTGGAATTTACCTTGTGATGGTACTCCTATGTTTAGACTAACTCAAAAACTGAAAAGAGTCAAAGAAAAAGTTAAGGGATGGAACAAGTACAGGTTTGGGAATATCTTTACCACTAAGAAAGACTTAAACCTAAAAATTAAGGAGATCCAAGACCTTATGGAGGATGGAATTTTTTATGAGGAGATTTGTACCAAAGAGAGGGAGTTGAGAGTGCAATGGTATAAAATAAATAGAAAATAAGAAATCTTTTGGAAACATAAATCTTGAATCCAATGGTTAAGAGAATGAGATATAAATACTAAGTTTTTTCATTAATCTGCTTTGAAGCATAGAGGAAGAAATAGGATCTGATTTCTAACCACCTCCAATGGGACAAGACTTGAGTGTGAAGAGGACATATCTAGAGAGGTTATTTCCTTCTTTTCAAATCTTCCTAAATTGCTTGAAATTGATATCTCAGAGTTGGATGAATTTTTTATGGGAATTCCTAAGGTGATCATGGATCGAGATTTAAAAGATTTATCTAAGACTGTGTCTATGAATTAACTGAATGAGGTTGTCTTCTCTTTTGGTGCTTTTAAAGCACTAGGCCTAGATGGATTCTCCCCAAGTTTCTTTCAGGTCTATTGGGAAATTGTCTCTCTAGACCTCTTCAATGCAGTGAGGGATTTATTTAGATCTGGAAGGCTTCTAAATCAGATGAATACTACCTTTATCACCTTAATTCCCAAATCTATTGATGTTGCTTCTATGAATGACTATAGACCAATAAGTTTGAGTAACAGTACTTATAAGATTTGTTCTAAAATAATGGTTAACAAGCTAAAAATTTTCCTGAATAAAATGATTGTTGTTAATCAGAAGGGTTTTGTTCAATGAAGACAGATATTGGATGCAAAAAATTTACACATGAGGTAATGCACTCTATGGACCACACTAAAAAACAAGGTATGGTTCTGAAATTAGATATCTCTAAAGTATATTATTAGGTTTCTTGGAACTTCCTCTTTGTTTTTCTTAAAAAATTTGGCTTCAATGGAAAATTCCTAAGTTTAATTAGAGCCTGTGTTACTACCCTGAAGTATTTTGTCTTCGTGAATGGGATTGCTCAAGTTTTTTTTTCTTTAGGAAGGGGTCTAAGATAGGGGGACCCATTATCACCTTATTTTTTTGTTATTGTTGCTGAAGCTTTAGGGCACAATATACAAAAAAATATGGCTAATAAAACCTTAAAAGTATTTTGTGTTGCTTCCTCTTTACCCCCTCCCTCACATCAATTTTTTTTTTATGACACTATTCTTATGGGGGAAGCTTCTATTGTTGAAGTGAAGCAATGGAAATCTATTCTTAATCAATACACTAAACTCTCGGGCCAATTCATAAATTATTAGAAAAGAAAAATCTACTTTTTTAATACCAGTCAGGAGGTGAAAGAAAAAGTTAAAAACATCCTTGTATGTCAAGAGGTGGACTTTCCTGCTACTTATTTGGGATTACTTCTAATTTATCGAAAGCCTAATAGCAACTATTGGAATTATATTATGAAGAAAATTCAAAAGAAACTGGCTGGCTAAAAGGGTAAACTGCTAAGTTTTGCTAGTAATATTCAACTCTTAAAGGATTCTCTTCAGAATATACCGGTCTATTACCTTTCTATATTCAATATTCCTTCTTATATAGTGGAAAAAATTGAATCAATCCAAAGGAGATTCTTATGGTCAAGTGTGGAAGAAAGGAAAAGAATGGTGCTCATTGGATGGGAAATTGTGTGTACTCCAAATAGCGAAGTAGGGCTAGGGATTCATAGATTAAAAAAGTTTAAAACAGCCCTAGTGGCTAAAATGGGGTGGTTTCTTTTGGAAGGGGAAAAATATTGGGTACAAATCATTATGGCCAAATATTTAAACAATAAAGAAGCTAGTTGTTTCCTCAAGAAGAAGGAGCTACCCTACAGATCTGTCTTTTGGAATAATTTTCTTAAAATTAGAGAATCCTACATAAAGGAGGAAAAGTTAGGGTTGGAAATGGGTTGAGCACATATATTTGGGAGGATTTTTGGTCCACCAATGCCCTTTTATCAACTATGGAAGACCTCCAACAAATCAAAACGAGAATAAAAATAGGTATTGGTAAAAGGGCCTCTAGCTACCTTGACTGGGATGGCCTGAGACCCAAATGGATTGACTTTAAAGAGTATATGAATAATGTTTTAAGGAGTAGAAGACAACCAAATTGGTATGTTGTGTTGGAATTACTGAAGAATCAGATTAGAAGCTTGGACCTCTTTAAAACAAATAGAAAGGATGAATGGATTTGGACCAAAAATTCTACAGGAAGGTTCTCTATGAAGTCAACCTATGAGGCTATGGATCAACAACCTATCAATCAAGGGGGATTTAACTAGACCAAGGTGAGGAGAAAAAACTTAGTCCCAAAAATTAAATGTTTTTGGTGGAGAGTTATATATGGTAAAATTATTACTATAGATAACCTTAAGAAAAGCAGTTGGTACTTGGTAAATAAATGTTATCTATGCAATAAAGATGAAGAAAGTATTATGCATTTGTTCTTTCAATGCCCCTATGCCCAAGAGGTCTGGACTTTTTTTCTTAAGACCCTTAAGATTGATTGGGTTTTCTTTGCTTCTATCAAAATGTTTGTTGAAGGATGGAGCTTTAGCCCCTACTTCCACAATATAATTATTGATTTATGGGGAAAAGTTTCCCCATTTTTGGTTTGGGTTCTATGGAAAGGAAGAAACAATAGGGTTTTTAGGGATACAACTAAGAGTAGTAAGGAGCTATGTATGATTATAAGGAGATAGATTCAGGAAAATTTTGATAGCTGTAAGTACACCCAGGCTAAGAAAGGGCCTACCTATCAGGAGTTAAGAATAAAGTAGCAATGGGGGATTTCCCATGACCTGAATAATGCGAATTGGGAAAAACATATTATACAAAAAAAAACTGTATGGATTCCCCCTAATCCGAGATGGGTGAAATGTAACTTTGATGGCTACTCAAAAGGGAATTCGGGAGAAGCTAGAGTTGGAGGAGTGGTTAGGTAGAAAGTGGCATCTATGTGGTGGGATACAACAAAGGTCTTGGAATAGAAACAAACAACTTTGCTGAAGCATATGCTATTTGGGTTGGAATTGGTTACCTTAGAGATGATGGGTACATAAAAGTGATTGTTGAAGGGGATTCCAAACTTATTATTGACTATCTTAACAACAATGCAAAAGCACCCTAGGAAATAAAGGAGCTATTGGATGATTGTAAAAACATGTTATAGTTCTTCCAATAGTATAAAATTCTTCATAATCTTAGGGAGGGAAATAGAGCTGCAGATGCTTTGGCTAACATGGGTTTGAGATAGGATGCTTTAAAATTATGGGACTTTTCCAACCTATCCAATAAAATAAAAGAAGTTTTGGCCCAAGATAGATTAAAAATGAAGGATAAATTTGATGCTTGGATTAATGATGGTGGAAGTAGCTATAATTAAAATAGGTGGCATCCTTGGGGATCCAACTGTAATTAGGAATCCTTGGTGGCACTCAAGCTTGTTGACTAGATGGATGGAGTGACATGAGAAAAAAAGGTCTAGCTATAATAGGGGATCTTTGGTGGTACCTAGGCTTGTTGACATGATGGATGGAGTGGCATGAGAAAAAAGGTACACCAAATCCCAAAGTTATAATAGGAATAAAAGGGAAAGGACGGTCTATTTGGCATGGCTCATTCCTTGAAAGGAAAGATTTAAATGGAGAAATAATAAACACTTTCCATAATGATAAAAATCTAAAGGATGATTTTGGAAAAGATAGATTGACACATGCAAGTGACGACAGTAAGATTGGGAATAAAATAAAATTAATTATCACTAGGAAGGGTGGTGCAGTTGTTAGATTTAATTATGATGGGATTTGAAAAGGTGATAATCGACATTATTTCAATTTCAAATATTGAACTAAAAGGTTAGTGCCACTATCTTCTCAAATGAAAAACAAAAAGGTCACCATTAATACTCAGTTTTTTGAATTATCAGTTGCCATTGTTGATAACAAAGAAGGGCACAGTAAAGAGTTTCTCCTAATTTCAAAAAATAACTTTTGCAAAGTAATCGACATGGACGACCCAAGGAAGTGTATGAAACCCAACAAGTATGATGCATTGCAAAAAAATGCAAAGCTTTGGGGCCTGTTCAAGAAAGTTAGTTTCACTCCTTATTTCATAGCTATGGAAGGGTATAATGAGAAGTAGAGCTACAAGTTCACCAATGCCTGGAAGGGCGAAGAAGTCAAAATGGGTTGCTTCCATTTCAAGGTGGATGTGAAGCTTATTGCAAAGGTGATTGGTTTAGCCTATGAAGGAAAGAAGGTGGCAAAGGTAAGTAACATGAAATACTAGGACTATATTATGAATTTTTTTGAGGATAAGGAGAAGGCTAAGCATTTCCAAAATGGCTATTCTAGGGTTTTACTCTCTCCCCCATACCACAATGTGTGTTTCTTTGTCATGAAGTATTTTACCCTGGAGGGTCATTTCTGGTCTGTGCATGGTTACCAATTCCCTATCCTTAACCATATTCGTCATCTCGAAAAGATAAATCTTCCTTTTTTTCTATTCTCTTCCCTGAGTCAAAACCTTACCCATGGGGAAAATCCTCTATTACACCAAGGCTTAATTAGAGCTATCTGCAAATATGTGTTGGCTACGTCTCCTCAAAAGAATTCTCCCCTCAATTTGATAGAAAACCCTACCAATAAGAGCTCTATGAAAATAGAACTCATAGAGAGTCACCCTCATACCCCTGCTAAAAATCCCATTAAAAAGTTGACTAACCCTAAGGACCCTTTATCAATTGATCTCCTGCAAGTCACTCCTGAAAAAGAGGAGTGTTGCCTTCATCGACTCTCTTTGGAATAAAAAGGGGAAGTTGCTTATCCAGGAATTGGGGGAGAAATCCAACACTATTACAATTCCTGATGATAATGAAAACCATGAGTGCTCAACATCGGTTGGTGGAAGGTCTACAAGGCTTGCTATGGCTACTTCTAAAGGGTTAGACAGTAGTAAAAAGTCTAAGGATTCAAAGGAAAAATGTGCTCCCGGGTTGTAGGAAATTAAAGGAAAAAAGATGGTGAAGGAAGATAGGGATTCCTCTATGGAGGAAATCCCAGATAGTTTGGTAGGAGAGTTTGTTGAGGAGGAAAATTTTGAGTTGAAAGAAGTGGAGGGTTTTGAGAATGAGGAAGTGGAAGGGGAGTCGCAACAAGAGGAAATCCATGAGGTTGAAAAGGACAATTAGGGGATGGGGGAAAATGTTTATGAAATAAATGATCAAGAATTAATGGAAACAAAATACCATGAGGAAGAGAGGATAGATGAAGTTGATAATGTTAAAATCAAGAGGATGGAGGAGAGATTAGAATGGTTGGAAAAGATGATGCAAAAGGAGGATAAGGAAAGCAAAATCCAAGCTCTTAAAATATCAGTAAAGAGTCTTTGCAGGGTGGTGGATGCGGTTATGAAGAAGCCTATCATGGATACAGTCTTGGGTCAATGAAAAATTAATAATCAACAAAAAAGAAAGTCGATGGAAAAGATGGCTGACTTATCGAGAAAGATGGAGCCGAAAGGGAAAGTGAAAGACATTGTTGATGACCTTCTGAAAGCCTAGTGTCTGATTGAGGATGCTTAATCCTTGGTCACTATTTTTCTTTTCTATTTTTATTCTATGGTATTTTTTGGTGCTTCTCTTGGTGATACTTTTATTGGTGTTGGCCTTTGGTGCCCGAACTATCAAAATTTTAGTTATATTTTTGTTAGTAGTTCTAGTTTATGCATGGAAATTACTTCAAGTATTATATGGTATTACAAGTTTAAATGTTGGGATCTGAATATGGACTGTATGTATTTTTTTGATATCTCTAATAGGGCTGAAATGTTTGATCATGAGGGAATTGGTTAAGATTTTTGTTGGGGGTTTTGGGGAAGCTTTTCTTGTCGGCTTCCTTTTGTGGTTGTTTTGACTGTCTGTTATTCTCTATATTGTTGTACTTTGTTGTAAGGGTTAGGGCCCTTCCCTTGCTTAATCATTCAAAAAAAAATTAGGTAAATATTTGGACTCAAAACAGGGACATATAAACCAAAAAACTAGGTTAATACATCAATTTATACATATTATGGAGATACTATGGAGCTTTTCTCATTCCTCCATAGGTCTAGTGTTAGCTGAAGTGCCCACCCTACTGGATTTCAGATCAAAACCATTCTCTCCTTGATCTTCGCCCAATTCTACACCATTTGGATAATCTGAGATGTCTCTTGCTAATGCCATTTCCCTATGCCCATGTCGAATGTGGTGAGAGAGGATGACGGAAATTGTGAATAATTTCTCCTTAAATTTTTCCACCATAAGAGGTCCAAGCTCTTGAGCATGGGTGTTGAGAGTCCTATATAGCGACCACGGGTCATCCTCATGTATACCTTTCTTTATGGCTCCATACTCATCTTTGAATTTTATTTTATTCCTAAGATAATTCTTTAGAAAGATACCTCCAATGTAGGAATTTCCTTTTTCCAATTTATAACCTTGAACAACCTGAAGGGGCTCATCATCACCAAGATAATTTGGTGAAACTGACTCTTACACCACAATCGAGAGAAAATCAAATGATTGTACCAGGTCCATTACATTAGACAAAAATATGGAAAGTAATTGAGTGGGGAATAACAATCTGGGAGAACTTGGACATAAAATTTCTTTCCCTAGAATAGCTTTGATACTATCCAGTAGACTTGGGCATGACATCTTAAAAAAATTGAATAGTTCAAACTTTGTAACTTCCTTAGAAAGAGGAAGTTCTTTCTCCCTAATTTGCACATCGATCCTATAATTTTTGGGAAAGTATTCCATCCTATACCAACACATAGTGTTCCAAGTGTCTAGGCTTTTTAGAATTTTTTACCTAGAACTATAACACAAGAAAGGATTACAATGCCAACCCAAACTAAACCAACAAAGAGATTACCAAATGCACCCATAAGAAATTTAACTTTGAAGACCAAAATTAAACCAAAGAGCAAGAAATATGAATAGAAACCAAAAGAAAATTCCCAAGGAACACAGGGAAAGAGGAAATTACCCTTAATTGAGTTCCCTTTAACCAACAAAATTTTACAATGCCATTTGGAAAATAGCGAAAGACCCTGAAAAAAACACACATTTTTCAAACCATAATACTTGAAATAGAGAGCACAACACCTTATAAATTAGGCATCTTGTACGATGGCCACTAAAGAACATCATTATATTTACACATAAAACAAGAAGCTTAATCTTTCAATACAAAATCCAATATCAATTTGTACCGATGAAATCTAAGATTAGTGTTGTAAGATATTTGTAATTATTACAAGTAGTGTGAAATTAATATGCTTGATAAAATACATATACCACTTGTAATAATTACACTTAGTTGCTTTGAAACCTGTTTCCATTTGTTTGTTTATCATGCATTTTATTTGAGCACACATATTTAGTATCATGTCATGCACCACCTGTTGAAATCACAAACAAAAGGGATATTTGAAAATACTTCATTGTGCAAAGATTTAATGCATTTTTGTAGAGTTATCTCCTGTTTTAAATCATTAAACACTGTCGTTGCTATGAGGTACCACATGTGTTTAAAACACACACAAATTACACCACTTGCCACTTATTTGTACCAAGAATTTGATGAAATAAAGTTTGGTGATGTAGCAACTGGATGTCACTATGCCAAGTAACACATTCCCTCCTGAACCTCAGCATGAGCAAGCAAAACTCAATTTTTATTTGAAATCATAATTTGAAATGTAACACCAAGTGAACCATGATAATGAGGAAAAAAAAAACCTGCAAAAACAAATAAACATTACCTTTTAATTTTTAAATTTTCCAATTGGCCACACCAAAGCATGACAATATGATATCCTCTGTAGAATAACCTGCTTGACCATTTGAAAAAAAAAGTATCGTCATAGTCATGATCAACCATCATAGTGAAATGACTCTTTCCTTTATATGACATTTATACATTACACCTTTGGCATATGCATTTCTCTATTTATAATGGATTGCAATTCTTGTGTGATGTTCTTTAGCCCTTCTTCAAAATTGCTTCCTCCTACTCTTGCTCACATCCCATGTTTGCAAGTTTATTTGCCAATTGATTCCCTTCTCTATAAGTATGTGTGACCTGGAAGTGTTCCAAGATATCAAGTAATCTCCAAACTTGAACAAGAATATAATTGATTTTCCAACTATATCACTTTTTGTCCCTACAAGCATTGGTTATTGATTTTTTTCTTAACCATTCAATATTGATAAATGAAGCAAATCTTTCTATTGTCCATTTAATTTTAACATTTATTCCTAAATATTTCTTGTAACCCTTATTTATTTGTATCTTTATTTTATGATATTCCAAAGTAAGAGAAAGAGCATCTGAATAATATATATTTGTTGAAGAAAAGAACTAACATGCAGTTGGATTCTGAAGAATAAAATCTATTATTTTGATTATATATCTTTAATGTGCTTTCCAAAAAACTTGAAATTCTAGTCCCCTTGTTGAAACACGTTTACATTAACCACTTAACTTTCCATCACAATCAAAACCTATCCCAAAAGGAACATTAGAGTAGATAGTTATGCTTTTCAAGAGGAGTAATAACCCATTATTTCTTAGCAAGTTGTATGTACTAAAACCACCCACAACATGTACCATTTTCATGCACTTACCCCTAAATAAGTTCAAAAGGATGTTCTCCAAGAACATATCCATCTAATGGTTCCTCACACAAGTGTCAACGAGTTTCTCTTTAGCAAAAAATAGTGAAAATAGGGCTAGTTGATCACCAAGGTCAAGAAGTATAATATGGACATCAAAATAACAAAGCTCATCAGGGGTAAAAGGTTATGTAAGATACTTGCAATAAATTTTCAAGCTCAGGAATAAGACCCTCTTGATACAAGAATATCAACTTAGACTGATCATTATGTTTAAAGTATTTGGATGTATGATATGAATAAATTTTTCCATTTATATATAGATACCCTCTATGTTTGGATAGAGAAAAGAGGAGATATTTCATATTGCATCCCATCCCTTTGTCTTGATGGCTAGTATGTTGTTCAAAAAATTACTTAATGAAATTCTTCTAAAACATATTGAAGATTAGATTAGTAGAGTGATCAAATAATTCCATGATGGTTCATTAGGTAGTCATTTCTCTCCAAGGACCACTATTGCTAAAATAATGAGAGCTAGTTATTATTGGTCAATTTTTTTTAATGATGCTCACATATGGGTGTAGTTGTAAAAAATGTTCTTTCTTTTCTGCAAAATAAAGGTTAGTTTCCTTCCTTCCACAACCTATTTCAATAGATTGACCTTTTGCTCAATGGTGTTTAGATTTCATTGGCATGAATAATCCACCTTCTAGTACGAGACATAAATGGGTGCTAATAGCTACAAATTATTTCACAAGGTGGACAAAAGAAGTTGCACTTAAAGAAACTATTAAAGTTTGAATCTTGTATTCCCTAAAAAGGATTATGACAAGGTTTGGTTTTCCCTATGAAATTATTATTTATAATAATACTAAGGTATTTGTAGGCACTCAAATTATTATGTGGGTAGTCAAGCATATTGTTTTTTTGAAAACCTTATCAAGTTATTGTCCTCAAGGTAATAATCATGTTAAATCTACCAAAAAGAATATAATTAGGATAGTGAAAAATACTACTAGGGATAACCAAATATCTTGTCATACTAAGATCAAGAAAAACCTTTGAGTTGATAGTCTAATCATTCAAAAGAGGGTTATTGGAAACTATCCTTTTATGCATGTTTATGGGAGGAAAGAAATGATTCCCTCATCACTTGAGTTTCATTCCTTTGAATTAGCATAGTAGTTAAAATTTTTGGGAAAAGATGCAATGATAGTAAGGCTAGCTGAGCTATTGGAGTTGGAAGAAACCAAAAATAAAGCAATACAAACCTTTAAGGATCACCAATCACAGGTCAAAAGGAATTTTGAAAAAAAGGTAGTTGATAGAGTGCTCAAGGAGGGAGACTTGGTATTTAAATAGGATGTAGATAGATTCAAGGCTAGAATACATACAAATTTTTATTTTATATAGATTAGTACACAAATCATCATAAGTTGTAAAGAAGCCAATATATTTCTCTTTCCAAGCTAATTAAAAAATTCTTCTTATCCTAAGAAATGGGATACATCACAAACCTTGTTTTTGATGTTGTTTTAAAATATTGTAAATATTTTATTAGTTATTATTTTCCAAGAAGTGTTTTGCACACTTTACATTCTCAATAGCAGAGTATGATTTTATTTGTCTAATTTTCTCTAAGTGCAGTCCACACATGTTTTTCTTTTTATATATTTTGACGAATCCTTTCTATTTCTTGAAATTCCCTTACAACTTTGTGCCAAATGGAATAATAAGTCTATTAAATCCTAATGTTTAGCAAGAAAACACTCCAAGAGGTCACCAAAACTGTTCTCATTTTTATGCCCCCCTTCATTTCCCATTGATGATAACTGATCTGAAAAATCCTAAATCAGTTATCTTGCATGAATGCATGCCTCTAATGTTGCATTAATTCCCTCTTTATGTTTTATTTACTTTTCCTAAGTTAAAAAATAAAGAAATGATAAAAGTGAAAGTTGTTGAATTTTTAGAATTCCAATGTTGTTCATTCTTACATTTCTTTCTTACCAATCTTGACTCCCAACTCCATTCCTTTAAAATTGGCTAAGTAAATGTTTTGTTGTTTGAAATATTTTTTAGGGAAGCCTTCCCTACATGCCCTTACTATCACTTTCATTACCCAAAAAATAAATGCTTCATTGGGATATCAAAGATAAAAGTGCCCACATCATTGCTTGATAGTACGCAATTCAAAAGAAGCTCGATAACCCAATGGTCTGATAAGGCAAGACTTATAAAGGCTTATATCAAGGCATCAAATATTTTAATACTTCTCTCCTAGCTTTACTAGGCATGAAGGTAAGTGATGCCCCAATCCTCCACCGACAGAAAGAGGTTCACTCCAAAATATGTTTTTTCTTTTATCTACCACTTTGTAGTATCATTAATTTCCTCCAACCACCAAATTTTGATATAATGGAGCTCAAGGAAGGCTTCAAATCCATTTTTCATTGATCCTAAAAAAACTTCACCCATCCTGTTGGTATTGTAAAAATCTGATGTTTTTACATGTTTTTCATCCCCTTGAGTTTCCAAAATAATTATCATCATATGCACAAGGCCCTCCATCATGACATTTTGCTTACATTTTGCCCATATAGCCCCATAAAATCCTTCGGGTCATGCATTTTTCACGTTGTGGTCCATATGGGCATAAGTCTATCTAGGTCTCCCCGACCTGTGATGCTTTTGTGTTAACATATGTTTGTTGTAGATTCATCGGCAGGACTTGTTCGTTGTTACAGCGACTGGCATCCACTTATAGGATTCTATCGACATGACATTCACGTGGTTTTGGTGACCGTGGAGGAACCTATCGGCGGGAGTTTGGTCTTTGGTATATCATCTCACTGAGTTCCTTATGTCTCACCGACCGGTATATGGAGATGCATCGGTGAGAGTTTTTCCTTCGATGAAGCATCTTGGAGAACTCACCTAGTGGCGGATGCATATACATATCGGCAAAAGATTTTCTTCGGGTAACGTCTTGGTGAGTGACCTTCAGTCTCGCTGATATTACATAAGAGGCTCATTGGTGAGAGACTTTTTCTTCAGAGTAAGTCATGGCGACTTCACATTGTCTCACCGATCGGTGGCGAAAGGGTGCGATATCGGTATGAGTTAAGGTTTTTGGCATGTGGTCTCGGTGAGTGACCTTCGGTCTCGCTGATGGAAAACACAAAATGACTTTGTTGGCATGATGATTGATTTATCTCGGTGACACGCAAGATGGTTGATGGCTTTCGGTATGACTCAAGCATTCTACGAGAGGTCTCCCCGATGTCGGTATGTTATAGCGACTCACATAAGATAGAAGGATACATCGGCGAGAGAACCATTATGTTACAGTGACACACAGGATGGTGGGAGACTTTTGGTGAAACACAATATGCTCTGTGAGACGTCTCCCTGATATCATAAAGTCACAGCGACACGCGAAGGGTAAAAGAACTCTTGAGGAAACATAAAGTGATCTACAAGATATCTCCCCGACTCAGATAAGTCACGGTGAAAGTGAATAGAGCGCAGGGCAACTGTAGCGATTGAATTGCCTTCGGCATACCTGCTGGATTTTCTTGCCGGCTATTTCATCAATGATTAATAAAATTCAAATGTTGTGGCTGACATGTGGATGTTCAATTACCGTTGCAGGCCAACATGAAAGGAGCCCGAATTATGCGGTTGGCCGACTTGGGATCTCAATATGATATATTTTTATGATGCGTGTATAAAGAGGCAGTTTGTAATTGTAAAATGAGGATCAGCTATTAGATATTCGATATACAGTAGGAAAATTAGATGGATACAATACAATAGATTTATTAGATCAGAGATTATGATGCATGTTTTCAAAATGGAGGTATTTATGAAAGTCAATTGATGTTGCTGCACATTTCTGGTATCAATTATTTGTTGAATTTAATGAGAGTATTGCTAAACTGTCTCCAAGATGGATTCTTTTTTATTGTTTAAATTGATATAACAAGTTTATATTCAATTCATCAGTGCACATTTGTTGTTTTTGTGTGGTTAATCGATTAGTTCTTTCAAGCAAAGATTAAATCCTTTTAATTGATCACAGTAATCAAAGAGATTCATTTGGATTGTTAAAGTAGAGCTTAGTAGTTACAGTATTGCATGTTTATACAAGTTGTAAATAGAATGTATGCCAGATAATTTGAGTTTTCTCTAGAGAGTGTTGCTCATTTTGATTTCATTTGACTCTACATACCCAATAACACATTGGTCTCTGCAATTTCATCATTAAGATTCATTTATTCTCTTTATATCTATTAATTGAGTATTTTAGGATTTAGATTAAGAAGATTGCTATTGCGCTTGAATTCATTTGTTCACTTGCATCTTCCATTGTGGACAAATTACTGCAAGAAGGATAATCATAAGTCAATTCTGCTTCATTCAGAAAGGTACACCCACCAAGGTTTAGCAGCACCTAAAGAGTAGAAGGTTGAATTCTCTTGACCTTGTATGTTACCCTAAAGTGTATCAAGAGATTGGCAGCCTCTTGAGGCATTCTGCCTTCATTTTTTAGAGCTAAAAATTTGGCAACTCTACTAGGGATACATTTAGAATCAAGGCCTTAATCATAGAGTCAGGAACTTTATACAGACTCTGCTGGGAATAAGAAACATCAAGTATTTTTCTCATTTTTGACAAAAGTGAGTGGCGACTCTGATAGAAATTTTGCAGCTGTTCAAACATGAATAGAAGAAGATCTCAATACAGGGGAGGTCATATTGGAGCTCCTGCTAGTTGTAGTAAGTTGACACACAAAGATGACAAGGTTGATAAGGGAAAAAGGATAAGTGAGGACATGTGCATGACAGATAAAGATAAAACATCAAGAGCACATTGTGAAACATATGATCGCTATGATACATGGAGAAACAATTCGAGTGCAGAGCCTTGTACTCCAGAAGATCAAAGAAATCCTTTCTCTTTTCTTGATCCTTAGAAACAGGCTGAGTTTAGAGCTGAATTGGAGGCTGAACGAATCAGAATTCAACATGAATATGATTAGAAGATGGAAAGTAACCAAAATGACTTTAGTGATCATGAGCTTCCTGAGGAAGTAAAAGCACAGTTTGAATCATAGAGGAAGGAGATAGAGGAACTAAGGGCTGCATTGCTGAAAGCCCAAATTACTTCTCAGACAACTGATTGCCCCCCAAAGTATGTACCACCTCATAAGCAGGGTAATCATAGTGCAGGGCCTTCTAATCCACTTGTGTCTCCTCACCATCAGACAAGAAATCACTATAATCATCCAAATCATCCACCTCATGGTCAGCCTTTTGTCCCACAACTTAATGCACAATATAACAATCCTATGAACCAATATCAATACCCGCCTTTTCCTCCCCCTCACCAGTATACAGCAATGATCAGACAGTTTGATTTGACAGGGTTTCATCTATACCCTTACCCTATGGATGGCAGCTGGAGAATTCTAGTACCTAAGTTTACAAGGAGTAATGCAATTACTGCTGAAGAACATTTAAGGAATTTCAATGTGTTCATCCAAGACAGGTGTGCCATATGAAGATTTACATATGAGGCTATTTATGATGTCACTTCTTGAAGATGCTAGGGATTGGTTCAACAGCTTGCCAACACTCTCAATTAAGTCTCTCCAAATATTCCAGGACATATTCCTAGAGCAATATGGGAATGTAAATGCACCAGATGCAACTCTTCATGAATTGATGCGAATTCAGAAAAATCATATTGATTCAATTTATGATTTCAACCAAAGATTCAACAAGTTGCAGACTAAAGTACCCCCTGGATCAATGTTTCCAGATTCTATAGCATTGAGTGTTTATTTAAATGCATTTGATCCTAAAACAGGGTATGAACTAAGAAATAAGGTCCCAAGAGATCTGGCTGAAGCTCAGAAGATAGCACTGACAATTGAAAACAACAGGAAGGCTGCAAGTATAATCAATAAAAGAGATAACCCTAGGGTTCCTCAACAAAGCAATAATTATCAATACAAATAGGAAAGAACATACAAAAATGAAAGACCGAGGTTGCATGACATGCCATATAATACAGACTGGAAGGATGGAAAACTTGTAACATATAGGCCAAGAAACAAAGAGACTTTTGATCCATTAAGCAAGAAGGGAACCTATATGGTGAGTAACAATTACTTTTGTGAAGCTTGTGATAAGCCACATTCCCCAGACTATTGTGTTGTAGCTCAAAGGATGCAAGAGGAGGGAATGTTGATGGAAAATAATGGAGAAGAGCACAAAGTGTATTTGACTTCAAACACTTTTCACCATGTGGAAGAGAGGTACTCATCTTCAGAGGATGAAGGTTATGAGTATGATGTTTCAAATTAGAAATACAATGTTCATATGGCTAAGCAACAGGTCCTTTATGATTCTAAAGAAGATTATACAGGGCCACATCTTGCTGAGGCACCTACTCAATGTAGCATGAGGAGAATCACTGAAGATGAGATAGAGAGGCTAACTATTGCTGCAGTTGAGGAAGCAAGGAGTAAATACTGGTTGAGAAACAGAATAGTAAATGAGAAGGAAGGCATTATTGGGGGAATCTTTATGAAGGATCAGAAGGCAACACAAGGAATTGTGAAGAAATCAGAAAATAAACAACATGATAAAAGTGAACAAAAGCATGTCCAAAAAGAGGAAGTGAAGGAATTACACAAAGAGATACAAAGGCCTGATCAGCCTAATAAAAGAGAGAAGGAAGAAAACAAAGGAGAAATGTCTGAACAAAAGAAAATTGTTAAAGTGGAAGGCTCTTCTTTTGACTTCACTCAAGTGTTATCCTAGGTAAAAATGTCTATCCCACTACTTGAAATGATGAAAATAAAAGAATATAGGGACACTGCTATTCAATTGATAACAAGTGGAAATGAAAAACATGTGAATTATTAAAATAGAAAAGCTATTAAAGCAGTCAATAGGAAAGAGAGAGTAAATATCCCAGAGGTCTGCTTGAGTGATGTGTTAGCAACTCCCCCACAAGTGGATCCATTTTTCACTACATTGCTTATAAATAACAAACTGGTGAGAAATTGCATGATAGACTCTAGTGTTGCTACAAATATCATGCTAGTAGGAGTTATGAAGCAGCTTGGCATGTGGGTTGATACATGTGAAGGGAAATTCTATGCAATGGATAACTGACCTGTTCTTGTGGTAGGCATTATGAGAGGTGTTGAAGTCAAACTGGCTACTTATCCACAGATGACATATAATATAGATATAACAGTGATTGATACTCCTCCTCAATTTGGGATGCTTCTATCAAGACAATGGACAGCAGAAGTTGGAGGAAATGTTCAATTTGATCTGTCTTATGCTACAATTCCAGTGAATGGTCAAGAATTCAAATTGTATAGAGAGTCCAAAATGAACCAACTTGTTGACTGTGTACCACAAGATCAGATCAATTGTTTTTGTGATGTTGATCTTGGAAGTTTTAAGATTGAATCAGCCCAGCCAGAATTAACCAATAGTGATCCAATTGAAAAGCATGTGGCACAAAGCTACAACGAAGTGTGGAAGATATATTTTGATGGAGCATGCAGCCAGGAAGGTAATGGAGCTAGGATTGTATTTGTTTCACCTGAAGGTATTACATTTAAATATTCATTCCTGTTGGCATTTGAATGTACAAATAATGTGGCAGAATATGAAGCTTTATTAACAGGTCTGAACATAGCTATGAAATATAAGATTAAGTTGTTGGCTATTTTGGGTGATTCTGAGCTGGTTGTTTCACAAATCAAGTCGAAATATGCAGCAAAAAAAAAAAGATTGAAACAGTATAGGAATGCTATATGGCACACAATTGAATTATTTGATGCCTTCTCAATTGGGTGGATTGACAGATCAAAGAACATAATGGCTGATTTTTTAGCAAATGTGGCACTAAAAAGAGATGATATCACATTGGCTGGGGTATCACAGATTGAGTTCAAGACAAGACTTGTTGTTCCTGATAATATTTATAGTTGGTAGGTCTTCAATGATGATACTGATCTTTTGAAATTCCTCAACTATATAGATCAATACGAAGCCCAGGAAATTGACTTCAATGCTTTTGTTGAGGAAGTGGATGGGAAGCAAACAGTGTTTGGAAAGGAGATTTTGCAACTCAAAACAAATAAGCTTCCTAAGGTCTTGGTGGCATTAGAGAGGCTATATGATGGAAATGATCGATCCCTCATGAAGCAAACACCAGTCAAAAGTGAAGATATTGAAGAAATTAACTTGGGGACTAAGATAGCACCAAGAAAGGTGTACATAGGAAAAAAGATAAGTCCTACAATTAGAAGAATGTTGATAGAGTTGTTGAGAAGGTATAAACACATCTTTGCTTGGTCTTATGAAGATCTAAAATCATACAGGGAAGATTTGTTTCAACATGAAATACCATTGAATCCAGATGCTAAACCATTCAGATAGAAGTAGAGGCCCATAAATCCAACACTGGAGCCTAAAATACAAGAAGAGTTGACAAAGCTCAGAGATGGGGGAATCATCAAACCAATCAGGCACTCCACGTGGGATTCAAATTTGGTCCCTGTGAGGAAGAAAAATGGAGACATCAGATTATGTGTGGACTTCAAGAATTTGAATATGGCATCTCTCAAGGACAATTATCCTCTACCCAATATGGAGGCTATATTGCATAAGGTAACAGGGTGTGAACTGTTGTCCATGATGGATGGGTTTTCAAGATACAACCAAGTCAAGGTCAAAGAATCTGAGCAATATAAGACAACATTCACAACTCCTTGGGGAACGTATGTATACATAAGAATGCCATTTGGTCTCACTAATGCAGGAGTGACCTTCCAAAGAGCTATGGATGTGGCATTTGTAGATTTGATCAATGCTATCATGGTGGTGTACCAGGATGACCTAACTGCTTATTCAAAGAAGGTTGAAGATCATGTACAACATCTGGAGAAGGTATTTATTAAAGCCCTAGAATATGTGGTATTAGCTTAAATCCTAAGAAGTGTCATTTTGCAGTCACAGAAGGTAAGCTTTTAGGACATATTGTTTCAAAAGAAGGAATTAGGATAGATCCTGAGAGGGTTGAAGCTATTGATAAAATTCCTATTCCCAAAACCGTCAAAGCTATACAATCATTCTTTGGACAGATTAATTTTGTTAGGAGATTTGTTTCTATTTTTGCTGAGATTATTAAACCCATATCAAAAATGTTGAAGAAAGGACAAAAAATAGAATGGACTGCAAAAGCCTTGGAATCTTTTATATCTATCAAAAGGGCCATCAAGGAGGCTCCTGTCCTTAAATCTCCAGATTTTGCAAAGCCTTTTCAGATATTTTCATTTGCTTCAATGCACACTATTGATGTTGTTATGTTACAGAAGAATGAGGATGGTCATGAACAACCTGTGTCTTTCTTCAATAAGTCATTACAAGGGTATGAATTGAAATATGACATAATGGAAAAATAGGCGTTTGCATTAGTAAAAGCTACAAAGGCTTTTAGGCCATATCTTGTTGGAGCAAAGGTGATTGTTTATGTCCCTCATGCTACTGTCAAAAATATTCTGACATAGTCTGAAGTAACAGGAAAAAGATGCAAATGGATTAACAAGATCCAAGAATTTGACATGGAGATACAGATTACTAAATTAGTAAGAGGTCAAGGCTTGGCTAGGTTGATGGCAGAATCAAATATTGAAGCAAATCAAGTTTGTAATGTAGAAGAAGGGACTGCAATTGCAAGCATTGAGCACACTCCTTGTTATATTGATATCATGCATTACCTTAAGTACACAAAGTGTCCAGAAGGATTGAGTGATAGCCAGAAAAGAACTTTGAAGTTGTAGGCATCTAAATATGTTTTCATGGATGGAGATCTGTTTTGGAAGAATAGGGATGGTATACTATTATTGTGTTTGGACGAGTCTCAAGCCAAGCATGTTCTAAGTGAAATGCATGAAGGAGTTTTTGGAGGACATTATTCAACAAAAACAACTGCACACAAAATTCTCAAGGTAGGCTACTACTGGCCTAAGGTTTTTAATGATTATTTCACACATGTAAGAAAATGTGAAGCCTACCAGAAGTTCTCTAGAAAGTTGAAGTATCAAGGAGCCTTGCCACTTCGACCCTTGCAGGCTGATGCCCCTTTTCATCAATGGGGAATTGATTTCATTAGAGAGATACAGGAAAAATAAAGTGGGGGATACAAGTGGATACTGGTTGCCACTAATTATTTTACCAAATGGGTAGAAGCAATCCCAACTAAACAGGCTACAAGCAAAGCGGTGACAAATTTCTTGATGGACAACATTATCACCAGATTTGGTACACCGCTGAGGTTAATCATAGATAATGGGATGTGTTTTAGGTTAGATGAATTTAAAGGTTTCTGTGACACATATGGCATTACCATTTCTTATGTAGCTCCTTACCATCCACAAGCTAATGGTCAAGCAGAGTCTAGCAATAAGAGTCTTTTGAAGATTATAAGGAGGATGTTGAGTCAGAACAAGAAAGCTTGGGATTCAAAATTGAAACTGGCTGTGTGGGCTGATGGATTACTGTTAAGAAGGCAATTGGAAAATCCCCATTTGAATTGGTATATGGAGGCCAGGATGCCTTTGCAAAATTTGTTGCCAATCTACAAGTTTGTCCTTCAGGAGGATTTGGATGTTCCTGAACCTATGGAAGAAAGAATGGAGCAACTAGCTGAACTTGATGAAATATGGAGAGTTGCCCAAAATCAAAACATGAAGTTACAAACACAGATGAAGTACTTGTTTGACAAGAAGGAAAAGGATAGAAAATTTGAAGAAAATGACTTGGTGTTGATGTGGAACGCAAGATGTCAGGAGAAGGGAAATCATGGTAAATTTGAAGCTTTGTGGCTGGGACCTTTTGTTGCTATTGGAAAGAAAGGTGAAGATTCATACTATCTACAGAATATGGCTGGTGAAGATCAGGAGTTGCCTGTTCATGGGAAATTCCTGAAGCATTTTTTCTCTTGAGCAACACAGAGGATTGAGGGTTGCCAGTGCATGGACAACTCTTGTTCATAATCTTTAAAATTATTTTCCATGCATAGTAGTTTAGGATTCTGGTTCATCTCCATTTTGCATTCTTTCTCCATCCTTTCCATCTTGCTATACCTTCATTTTGCATTCACTTCCATTCTGCTCACTAGTTCGTCATTTTGTGTTTGGTCTACTCACCCAAAGATCTAGATCCTTGCAATGATCTTACTATCATTCATCCCCAGACGGAGCCACTATTGGGACTGTAAAAATATGATGTTTTAACATGTTTTTCATCCCCCTAAGTTTCCAAAATAATTATCATCATATGCACAGGGCCCCCCATCATGACATTTTGCTTACATTTTTCCCATATAGCCCCATAAAATCCTTAGGGTCATGCATTTTTCACGTTGTGGTCCATATCGGCATAAGAATATCTAGGTCCCCAACCTGTGATGCTTTTGTGTTAACATATGTTTGCTGCAGATTCATCGATAGGACTTGTTCGTTGTTACAGTGACCCCGACATTCACTTATAGGATTCTATCGGCATGGCATTCATGTGGTTTCGACGACCATGGAGGAACCTATCGGCGGGAGTTTGGTCTTCGGTATATCATCTCACCGAGTGCCTTATGTCTCACTGACCGGTATATGGAGATGCGTCAGTGAGAGTTTTTCCTTCGATGAAGCGTCTTGGCGAACTCACCTAGTCTTGCCGACTGGTGGTGGATACATATACATATTGGCAAAAGATTTTCTTCGGGGTAACGTCTTGGCGAGTGACCTTCGATCTCGCCAATATTACACAAGAGGCTCATCGGTGAGAGACTTTTTCTTCAAAGTAAGTCATAGCGACTTCACATTGTCTCACTGATTGGTGGCGAAAGGGTGCGATATCGGTATGAGTTAAGGTTTTCAGCATGTGGTCTCGACGAGTGACCTTCGGTCTCGCCGATGGAAAACACAAAATGACTTTGTCGGCATGATGATTGATTTGTCTCGGTGATACGCAAGATGGTTGATGGCTTTCGGTATGACTCAAGTGTTCTACGAGAGGTCTCCCTGATGTCGGTATGTTATAGCGACTCACATAAGACAAAAGGATACATCGGTGAGAGAACCATTATGTTACAGTGACACACAGGATGGTGGGAGACTTTCGGTGAAACACAATATGCTCTATGAGATCTCTCCTTGATATCATAAAGTCGTAGCGACATGCGAAGGGTAAAAGAACTCTTGGGGAAACATAAAGTGATCTATAGGATATATCTCCCCGACTTAGATAAGTCACGACGAAAGTGAATAGAGCGCGGGGCGACTATAGCGATTGAATTGCCTTCAGCATACCTGTTGGATTGTCTCGCCAACTATTTCGTCGATGATTAATAAAATTCAAATGTTGTGGCTGACATGTGGATGTTCAATTACCGTTGCAGGCCGACATGAAAGGAGCCCAAATTATGTGGTTGGCCGACTTGGGATCTCAATATGATATATTTTTCTGATGCTAGTGTATAAAGAGGTAGTTTGTAATTGTAAAATGAGGATTAGCTATTAGATATTCGATATATAGTAGGAAAATTAGATGGATATAGTACAATAGATTTATCATATTAGAGACTATGATGCATGTTTTCAAAATGGAGGTATTTATGAAAGTCAATTGATGTTGTTGCACATTTCTGGTATCAATTATCTGTTGAATTTAATGAGAGTATTGCTAAGTTGTCTCCAAGATGGATTCTTTCTGATTGTTTAAATTGATATAACAAGTTTATATTCAATTCATCAGTGCACATTTGTTGTTTCTGTGTGGTTAATCGATTGGTTCTTTCAAGCAAATATTAAATCCTTTTAATTGATCATAGTAATCAGAGAGATTCATTTGGATTGTTAAATTAGAGCTTAGTAGTTATAGTATTGCATGTTTATACAAGTTGTAAACAAAATGTATGCCAGATTATTTGAGTTTTCTCCATAGAGTGTTGCTTATTTTGATTTCATTTGACTAAGCATACCCAATAAGGCACTGGTCTCTACAATTTCATCATTAAGATTCATTTATTCTCTTTATATATATTAATTGAGTATTTTAGGATTTAGATTAAGAAGATTGCTATTGCACTTGAATTCATTTGTTCACTTGCATCTTCCATTGTGGACAAATTACTGCAAGAAGGATAATCATAAGTCAAGTCTGCTTCATTCAGAAAGGTACACCTGCCAAGGTTTAGCAGCACCTAAAGAGTAGAAGGTTGAGTTCTCTTGAACTTGTCTATTACCCTAAAGCGTATCAAGAGATTGGCAGCCTCTTGAGGCATTCTGCCTACATTTTTGAGAGCTAACACATCCCTCAATTATTTCTTCCATATCCCCTTCATCAAGATGTCCTCTCAGAATTTATGTTTTATAGAAAACTTTGTGGGAATTTTTTTAATTCTTGCACTTAAACCCATAAATTATTAAAGTTTACATTATGGTAGGATCCATAGAATATTATTTCATATTTCATTTTTTATCAAATCAAACTTGTAGAAGAAACTTTTTGAAATTACTGTGGTGCAATTTTCAACTAGGTTTTTTCAATGTTGTACAATTTCCTACATATCTTCTATTGGTGTGAATAAATGTCTTGTACCTAGTTATTCCACTTACTAGGGACTTAGGGGACATATTCACATTTTAATTTTACTTAGGTCCTAAGATTCTTTCTAGAAGACTTAGTTGTCATGTCTAAACCTTATCATTTCCTAGGTAGTTATGATAAGTTGTCTCATATCATAAGATTTAAAAGACACTTGTCATAATATTATGACATCTTATGCTTCACCTTGGATATATAATGAAGGGTCTCTCACACATTGTAAACCAACTCCATTAATTATTTTTTCATTTAGTGATAGGAATATAGTTGTGTACCTTAGAAAAAAGGCAACTTGCTTGATTTGGGGAATAATTGATGATAAATTGGACTTAATAAGACCCTGATTTAGTGTTGTGAGGTGTTTTACACATCCACACTAGGTCTTGGACCCTTGTAAATGCATCTAACAATGTCTTGTAAAGGTGTTGTAAAGTGTTGTAAAAGAATTTCACGCTTTTCTAGACTTAATGAACCCATCTTCCCTTAATTCAACATTATAAAATGTATTTAATTGCATTTTCACATCAATCTAGAAGTATTGTAAACTAAATTTGACTTTAATCTTGTGTTGTAATGTGTCTTGCACATTCACATTGGATGTTGTGCCTTTCTAGGCTAGGTGGACCTCATTTTAATGATGTAAAGTGTATTTAATCACACTTTCACATTGAATTATGTGCCCCAAGCCCTAATTTACCTTCAAATCATCACTAATAGGCCCCTATTATCCCATGGGTATGTGCAAAATCATCATGGAAAAAAAAATCCCTTAAGTGGCGAAAAATCTAGAAAAATCAGAGTTAGGCAACTTGACGTAAAAATTTGAATAAGTTATCTATATTATTTCAAAAATATGTAAGAATAGAATCTGTAGAAAATTGAATAGAATCAGTTTCTACTAGGTTTATTAAAAAAAAAAATCTATTTGGTGAAAACTTGAAATTTCAATGTATAGTACTTAAATTTCAGGGAAAAAATAAGTAGATGTCTATCTGACCACCCTAACCACAATGAAAAGATAATATTTTTTTATAAGATTTTAGATATAAGTAGAGGACTCATGTCCCAATGTGAGACATATATTTTTGTAATTCTTTTCCAAGTAAATAATTAATTATTATTTTTTATTACAACTTTTAAAAAATATAAAAACTCATATGCCTAACCACCTTAACTTGGTCAAAACTTCATGAAATTCATTTTTTTTAATACTATAGTATGTGAAGCATCAAATGTGACACATATTTGGATTCAAAAATGTTATACCATTTGAAAGCTATAGATATTTTTTAATTAGCCTATCAATCAAAACTTTAGCCGTAATTTAAATAGAAAATGAATAATAATTATTTATTAAATTCAAAGTAAAGCATAATTTATATTGGTGGAAAGCGGGGAATCTCCCTTAAAACCCTTTTCATTTCATCAATTTTGGGTAAAGAAAATTCATCAGCCACATACCCTACACATATCCATCATATTGCCACTTTTTGGCCCATCATGATCCTGCACATACTGCCATATTGTGCATCCCAAGGCATAATTTGATCAAATACCCAATGAAATCAACATAAGAACTAGAATTCTTCATTCCCCAATATTCTAGTTATCAAAAGGAGCCCTCTGGGACTAATTCACCATTTGTGGTGAATGAGTCCCTACCAAGTGGGACTAATTCGCCCAAGGTGGCGAATTAGTCCCATTTTGGTCATTTTTGAGTTTTGAGCAGAAAATTTTGGAATTTAAGTTTTGTTTTTCTTCATTTCAGCCTTGGGGATCCAATTAATCAGAAAATAAGGTGAATTTCCTATAAATATAAGTCACTAAACCCTAATTAACATCACATTCATTCATTATTCACTCATCACTCATTATTCTTTTGAAGCAAGTTAAGGTTTTATCATCTCAAGTCACCAAGATAGCATTTTTCAGAAATTCAAGGGAAGATTCTGCATATTGTTGTAGCAATCCAAGATCAATCATGTCAAGGTATTAATCCCTTAATTTTATGTTCATTCTTCATATTATTTCTTCATTTGGTTTAATTACCTAAAAGGGGTTTGACTAAGGAAAACTCCCATGCCCTAACATCCAACATTTTCTCTCTCTTCCTTTGTGTCATTGCATATTTAGGTGCTTGGATGGCTTATAAATCACTGAATATTGTATTGAAAAGTTTTTGAAGACATATCCTTGTTGACCAAGTCAAAATATCCATTAAAAGTCAGCAGACCGAGGGCTCCTATTTCCACTTTTTTATTTTTTAGAAATTAAAAATTGGACTCATTCCCCATTAGTGGCGAATAAGTCCCATTGCTAGGCCTAAAAAGGGTTTTCTACAATTTTGGATACCCATTTGTCTGAAACAGGTTTCGAGACAATTTCTTAGAACTAGGACTAATTCGCCTAGAATGGTGAATGAGTCCTTGTAGGCCAAATTTACAGCATCAACAACATTTCAGAAGTCATTTCCAATCTCTAGCAAGTTCTTAGATGCACACATTCAGTTTCATTCATTTCTATTACAATTTGCTTTCATTTCTAGGTGTTTTTGCATATCACAATGTGTTTTCCATCAAATTGCATTTCTTAAGTTTTGCATTTATAATCAATAGTATTTATCAATTCTTTGCATTTAATACCATCCATCTAGGCACATTTCATTCATACTTCCATTATACTTGCATTATTTTGAGTGAACCACCTAGATTTGGGGTCTATCTCTCTCCTTTAGGTGAAAAACCCTAATTGAGCAAGAGAGTCATAACACCCTTCCCAAAAAAACTATGGTTCATTTTGGTGAATCTAATTTTTAGATACTTTCTTTTTTGATTTGGAGTCCATCATAATTCTAGAATTCACTTGCATTGCATTTTGCATTAATTAAGTTACATTCTAGGGTTTCAAATTTTGCATTAGTGAAAGTGCATATAGGTTGCATTTTTGCATCTCAAATCATTTAAATTTTCTAAAATTTTGCAATTGCGTCTTAGTTCTACATCATAGAGCACAACATGCATCAAAATCACTTAGAAATTTTGAAAATTTTGAATAAAATCTCTACTAGGACTCATTCACCACCTTGGGCGAATCAGTCCCTTTTCACCCATGAAGCTTCCTTTTACAGAACTAAAAACCCTATTTTTAATCTTTTGTTTGCTGCCCTTAACTATCTATATCAATTGGCTAAGTTTATGTAGTATGCATTTCATTAGATCTAGCTTAAATTAGCTCATTTCATGCATTGTTTAACTTCAAATTTGCATCTCCAAAATTTCATTTTTTAGATTATTGCATAATGTAATCAACAACTTACTTTTTTTTACATCTAAAAATTGCATTTAACTCATCACATTACACTTTATTTCCTTTTTCATAGCATTTTTTCTTTCAAAATATGTGGCTTTGATATGCTTAAAAATGAACTCCATAAGTACAACATCCCTTGTTATTAGTTCAATTTTGATTACAACGATGAAGTCATTAAGAAACATGTTAGTCATAGTCAAATCATTGATACAATACATTACCCATTGGTGAGAATGGTAGTGTAAACAATCATAACAATCATACGTGTTCTTCTCTCAATATCTCTCCTATTAGTGATGAAGGTATCTTGGTGAAAGAAGATACAAGTGTTGAAGGTCTTGATTGTCTATCTCTTCATTCCCATTTGGAAGACATTAGACAACAAGAGGATAAAATCATAGAAATATTCCTAACCATCACCTTACCTACTCTTCATAACCATGACAAGCAAAATTTCCCTTCTTCTAATACCCAATGTTGATGTAAAGAGGATAGATTGGTATTAGAAGATATACCTATTAAGAATCATGAAAACCTTGATCCTTCCTTCCCTAATGCTCCTACCATTTGGGATAATCTATTTGCAAAAAATAGTAGTCCTTCTCTTGATGCCTCCCCCACTTGTGATGAAGCTACTTTGGATGAAAATATTACAAGCTCTCCTAGTAGGGTAGATAATATGCAACAAGCCAATGAGACCTTAGGAAATCGTGATAATCAAATAGAGTCTTCCCCTCATTTCCCCAATGTCGATAAACACATAAATTCAGCCATTGATCATTCCCCTACTTGCAATGTAATCATTTTAGAAGAACCTGAACATTTGATTTGTAGTTCTTCTAAAAACTCTCCTTCTAGGGAGAATATCATGGTGCTAGAAAAAGGAAACAATATTAATGTGTCTTCCTTCAATAAAAAGGTGATTCTCGATTGCCCTTTGTTAAAGATACATCAAACCAAGACCACTAAGGTTATGAATGTGCAAGTGTCCATTAGATCCCCCTCAATTAATGGACCTCATACATACCCCATGGGACATCCTAACAACCCTCTAATTCTCTACCCACCTTCACACAAACAACAAACTTGAAATAAACTTGAAGTTTTCCTTTACCCTTGTAAGAATAATTTTTCGTAGAAACTGAGTCATAACACTATTGCTAATACATATAACACTTGAAACAATATGTAACCACCACAACCAGCCCTAACACCCTTACCTTTTCCTAATCCCATCCTACCTAACCCTTTCTTTCTAGGTTGAAAGGAGTATGATCTTGTTGAGCAACTTAAGAATACTCCTGCTAAGATATCATTGTGGGACCTTATTAAAGCCTCTCCTCACTATCACAACATGATCCAAATAGCCTTACACTATCTTTCTATCTCTTCTAATGTGTAACCAAATGACATAGCATCCATCATTCATGGAATAAACAATGACATTGTTTTCCACCAAAGTGAACTCCCCTCTTTGGACGTGTAAAAACAAAATGATCCTTTCATGATCATAGCACAATAAAAATGAAAAGGGATAAAGAAAACTCTTACAGATACTGGTTATGCCCTTAATGTGTGTAGTGTGATCCTTTTGGATAGGCTTGGCATTGATCAATCAAACATTCAACCTAATTCTTTATCTATTAAGGGATTTGACAATGTCAAACATAAATCACTTGGGGTAATCATTATACCTTTTATAGTTGGAGTGGCCACATTGAATACACCAATCCATATTATTCCTTATAAAATTTCATGTAATCTTATCTTGGGTAGACCGTGGATTCATATAATGAATGGGGTGCCCTCTACTCTTCATCATAAAATGAAATACATCTACAACAACACGGTCCACTCACTTGACATTGATCCTGAGCCTTATAGTGTCTTACAATTTGAGAAAAACAAAGAAAATCCCTTGAACACATCAACATCAACCACACAAGTGGAACCCATTCAAAAAAAAGATAAACAACAACGTATTGAACAAGTCATGAAGCTATTAGAAGATGATTGGGGTTCCTTAAATTTTGAACATACATTCATGGATGAATACAAGATCATACACAAAGATTCAAATAGGGGAAACAAAAGAGAAGATGACCCTTTGAAAGAATCCACCTCAACCACTTTAGAAATTGAAACAGACAACATGAGTACCTTTGACAATGTTGATCACCAACCACCACCTGATCCAAAAGAAATGAAAAAGATTTACAAAAAAGGGTTATAAACTTATGAAACAACTGGGATATTGAGAAAAGGATGTGTTGCTAATGAACAAGGTATCTGCAACCCTATCGACCCTATCACACATTAAACAACTTATGGTCTTAATTATTGTCCCTTGATAGAAATTTCCAAGCCTTCCTTCAACATCAACACTCTCACACAAAATTATTCTCAACGAACCTTAATAGTTGTACATCCTGAACTGATCAACACTAGTGGTCATAAAAATTATCCTTTACAAAACATGAAACAAACAATGAACTCTTTGCTTAATGTCAATGTCATCTTGCAACACACTCATGATTTAACTTCATTAGATTTTACACCCTCCTACAAAGGTGGGAAAAAATTCTCACAATCTAAAGAGTCTTGTGTAAGTATGACATCTTGTACTAAGCAAGAAACATCTTTATCACAAACTATAGGGCCACCTTCTATCATTGATCAAGAGGGTATATTGTTGAGACTCCTCCAAGATCACTTGATATCTTTCCCTCCATGAAATCAAAAGAAAATCTATTACAAGAATTCATTTTGTGCATTTCATAGAGTTCATGATCATTCCACAAATGAATGTAAGGATATTAGTAGTAAAATCTAACTTTTTTAGGAGTTTGGTGTTCTTCCTTATATGGGGGCACCTTGTTCTTCTAATTGATACTAATTTTCACTCTTTTCTGCATTTCATCAATCATTTCAGCTCACCTTTGTCCTACACTAAGTGGGGGAAAGGGGTTCAATAGCCTTGTCCTACACTAAGTGGGGGCAAGGGGTTTGTTAATCTTTCATGAACATATAAAAGCAAGCTTGGGATGTGGATGACATGCCTTAGGTTGTCTCACATGTGACATACTACCTTTTCCATGGCATAGCCTATCATAAACATATGACTTGGCATAGGGCTTTTTGAGTAAGCTCTCATGTCTTCTTCTACTTTAGAGAAATTGCTCATAGTACTAGTGTTCACAACCACTTTAAAGTCACCACTTACATTTCATTGTGTGATTTCTTTCTTCTTGTGATGCGTCCTTTTCTTAGTGGAGTCATTGGGCTTGATTCCCTCCAAGAGTGTGATTCTTTTGACACATCCTCTCTTGGAAAAATTAAGCACAATTTTCCCTAAGATGAGACCTTGCACGAACTAAGAAAAATACCTTTGAGCATACCTTACACTATTTTCGCATTTACAACAATTGTTATATGGCCACCTTGCATAACACAACTTGCATGCCTATGGTACTATCCTATTTTTCTATGAGTGTCAAGCATACGAAGTTTTGCTTACCTCATAGAGCTCAAAAATCATTTTCTTTGTGGTGCCTTATTAAAGTTATCAAGAGGTATAACTTTGGTGTGGTTGAGCGAGAATCCCATTCTGAGGCATGACTTTCCCCATAGCCACCTTGTGGATTTCTGACCCTGTAGACAACCAGAAGTTCTATGGTCCCAAATCTCATGGACAACTAGAAGTTTTGTGGCCCTAGAGTGAGTATCTTGTGGATTTATCACCTTGAAGACAACCAGAAGTTTCATGGCCCCAGAGTGAGTACCTTGCAGATTTCCCACCCTATGGAGAACTAGAAGTTTCGTGTCCCTAGAGTGAGTATACTTGGGACTCCTTACCTAGTGGATAACCAAGAGTTCCATTTCCCAAGAGTAAGTATGCATTTTCTTTCCAAACAAACAACCTAGATCTGATCCACAACATGTTGGACAAATGGTTGAAGCTTGATCCACCCCATTTTTAATTTCCTTCTAGTTATTCCCATTGTGTGATCATGTATCTTTTCTTGCTACAAATCATTCACTTTGTGCATGTCCTTTTGTGCTTATGTTAGTTTGACTAAGGATCATAGATCCTAGGGGCTTGCACAACCTCCTTTGATCTTTTTCATCCTTTTTCATCCACCTTGGTATGATTGGACCCCTCTTGAGTGTCTACTTTAGTTTGAGTTTGAAGCAAGTTCATCCTCTCACTAAAGTGGAGGCTAAATGTACCATAGAAAAAAGGCAACTTGCTTGATTTTGGGAATAATTGATGATAAATTGGACTTAAAAAGGCCCTGATTTAGTTTTGTGAGGTGTTTTACACATCCACACTAGGTCTTGAACCCTTGTAAATGCATCTAACAATGTCTTGTAAAGGTGTTCTAAAGTGTTGTAAAAGAATTTCACACTTTTCTTGACTTAATAAACCCATCTTCCCTTAATTCAACATTATAAAATGTATTTAATTACATTTTCACATCAATCTAGAAGTCTTGTAAACTAAATTTGACTTTAATCTAGTGTTGTAATGTGTCTTATACATTCACATTGGATATTGTGCCTTTCTAGGCTAAGTGGACCTCATTTTAATGATGTAAAGTTTATTTAATCACACTTTCACATTGAATTTTGTGTCCCAAGCCCTAATTGACCTTCACGTGATCACTAATAGACCTCTCTTACCCCATATTGTGCATCCTGAGGCATAATTTGATCAAATACCTGATGAAATCAACATAAGAACTGAAATTCCTCATTCCCCAACATTCCAATTGTCAAAAGGACCCTTATGGGACTAATTCACCATCTATGGAAAATGAGTCCCTACCAGGTGGGACTAATTTTCTAGGGTGGTGAATCAATCCCGTTTGGGTCATTTTTTAGTTTTGAGCAGGAAATTTTAGAATTTAAGTTTTATTTTTCTTCATGTTGGCCTTGGGGATCCAATTAACAAGAAAATAAGGTGAATTTCCTATAAATATAAGTCCCTAAACCCTAATTAACATCCCATTCATTCATTATTCACTCATCACTCATTATTCTTCTCAAACAAGTTAGGTTTTATCATCTCAAGTCACCAAGACAGCATTTTTTAGACATTCAAGGGATGATTATTCATATTGTTGCAACAATCCAAGGTCAATAATCATGGAAAGTTATTAATCCCTTCATTTCATGTTCATTCTTCATATTATTTCTTCACTTGGTTTAATTACCAAAAAGGGCTCTGACTAAGGCAAACCCCCATGCCCTAACTTCCAACATTTTCTCTCTCTTCCTTTGTGTGATTACAGATTTAGGTGCTTGGATGGCTTAGAAAGCATTGAATATTGTATTTCAAAGTTGTTGAAGACATATCCTTGTTGACCAAGACAAAATATCCATTAAAAGTCACCTACAGTGCCAAAAATTAGACTTTCAGATGTGTACACCTGTCGGGAACCGAAGTGCAGACCAAGGGCTCCTATTTACACTTTTAGATATTCAAAAATTAAAAATTGAAATCATTCACCATTAGTGGTTAATGAGTCCTATTTCTAGGCCTTAAAATGGTTTTTTGCAGTTTTGGATACCCATTTGTCTAAAATGGGTTCCAAGACAGTTTCTTAGAACTAGGACTAATTCACCCATAATGGAAAATGAGTCCCTATAGGCCAAATTTCTAGCATCAACAACATTTTAGAATTCATTTACAATCTCCAGCAAGTTTTGAGGTGCACACATTCAGTTTCATTCATTTCTATTATAGTTTGCTTTCATTTCTAGGTGTTTTTGCATACACAATGTGTTTTCCAAAAAAAATCATTTCTTAAGTTTTGCATTTATAATCAATAGTCTTTATTAGTTCTTTGCATTTAAGACGATCTCATCTAGGCACATTTCATTCATACTTGCATTAGTTTTAGTGAACCACCTAGATTTTGGGGTCTATCTCTCTCCTTTAGGTGAAAAACCCTAATTGAGCAAGAGAGTCATAGCACCCTTCCCAAAAATATATATGGTTCAATTTTAGTCTTCATATTTATCTTTTGATTATTTTGTGCTTTCCATAGGCCTTTATATCTTGCATGTCTATCTCCATATCCAAAGCTTACATGGTATCAAAGCAAGTTGAGTGCCTTCGGTTAGTCTTTTAGGAGACCTTGAGTGCAAATCTTATCTTTTCTTAAAGCATTGAGTATTCTCTTCTCTTGCATATTTGGATGATCTAGAGAATCAGAAAGGTGTGATAGAAATACCAAATTCTAGGGGGATTTCTTTTTTTTTGTATTGCAATTTCATTTTGGGAGCATGTTGTATCAGATTTGAGCTCACCATTACATCTCGAGTGTCCGAGAAAGTTATATTTCCCTTTTGTTTCATCCTAGTAGGAAATTGGAGGCCAAATATACAAGGGTTTGAAGTTGGGTGTTGGTTGCCAGGTCCAAAAGGTAGCCATATTTTTAGAGCAGTTTGGGTCAAAATAGACCCTGCCATCACATCCGTGAGGCTTGAAAATCTAAAGATTGACTACCAAATCATCAATTTTTGACACTATAGACACATAAAAATGACCTACACTTGCAAGCTCTATTGTTGTCATATTTCTTCCTAGCATAATTGAAATGTTTAATTATGTCTTTTTTCCACTTTTAACTATTAATTAAATAATTCATAATTATTTAATGAATTCATGTCTTTTATTCCTCTTGATTATTTAAATAAATAAATTTTATTTATTTATTTAAATGTGTCACTAATTCTCTAATGTCTTTCCATAATTAAATAAATTCCTAAATTTATTTAATCATCTTGGTCCATTAATTCTTCTTGATTATTTAAATAAATAAATAATTTTATTTATTTATTTAAATACGTCATTAATGTCTAATGTATTCTCATAATTAAATAATTTTCTTAATTTATTTAATTATTGGCCACCTTCTCCATTTCGTCCCTAATTAAATAATTATCTTTAATTATTTAATTGTCTTATTTAACTTTTCCTCTAAATTTAAATAAAATCATTTATTTAAATTGTCCCACTTTCTAATTTCTCTCCAAGTAAATAATTTAATTTAATTATTTGTTGTCACATGGTCCCACCTTTTTGAATTAAATTAATTTTTAATTCAAAATAACAACTTTCCCTCTTAAATCAAATAATTTCTATTATTATTTGATTTTCCAGCTCCCTCTTTTTATGTGTCAATCATATCTCCTTGTCACATGCATTGTCAACCCTTCATTTGATTTTCTCAAATTGAATCTTGTCAATCATTTCAAATTTGACCTAATGTTTCCCTAACTCTAATTGTGGGTTGTCATATTGAATCTTGTCCATTGATTCTAGGGCATTTATCAATCTTCAATCTTGGCCATTCATCCAAAATTGCATTTTCTATAAAATGGCAATTTTCCTCTCATTTTTTCATCTCATGCAATCTTGTCTTAGGCATACTTTACATCTCTTGGAATTTTGGCATACTTTAGGCATACTTTATTCTTTGCTTACTAGTTGCATAGTTGCATAGTGCAACATTTTGATTCAAATCCTTCAACATTTTCTTTGGTCTTGGCATAGTCATAGGTTGCTCGCATAAAATCTAAGGGAAAACTACATATTGCAACAAGTTGAGAAGGTGTAATGGAGGTCAATCATGGAGGTTGAAGACTCAATGTAATATCTCTCTTTGTTTTCGTGTTTTCCTCCTTTGTGTTTCATTATTTACTTTGGGTTTTGATTTATTTAGCTACTAATCTACTAACTTAGATTTTTCCCTTAGTTACATTGGTGAATCCGACACAACAATCATATTTATTTTTATTTTTCATATGGATTTTTTTGTGTTTTGCAGGTATAGGTATGATGTGATGCATTTGCTATTTCCTGTGACACATTCAACATATCATGATTCATTCACATCTTCAAAAAATGCATATGCTCTTTCACAACACATCCGTTTTGCAGAAAGCCACATTTACTCAGGTTTGACGCATTAGCCATCAAAAATGACACATTTGTAGACCGAGATACATATGTTCTACATAACGCCACATCTGCCTGTTAGATTCCAATTTTGAGACTGGAGTTGCATTTTCTATGTAGAACACTACATTCGCTCTACTGCGACGCATTCGTCTAGGAAGTTTTTGTTTTCAGTTTTTTTCAAAATTTTCCAAATTTCTCATTTTAATATAATATTTAGAGGTTTTTCTAGTTACTAATCTACTATTGTAGCATGTGGCTTTGAGCTTTTTTGGGTCCAAGGCATCTTTTTGAGACTACTAAAAAGTGGTTTTGTAGGTTCGATTGTCCAAGGATTTTGTTTTGAAACCATTTGTGTTTGTTTTAGATTAGAAAACACTTCCATTGGGGCTCTTAAGAAGAACCTTTGCTTGCCTCACTTAGATTTAATTAGGGCATTTAAAGAACTTTGCTTGATTGTGCTTGAAGGTGGTAGGTTATTATTCTCTCACCTTGTACAAACTAGGTGATAAAAAAACTAGACCTATCTAGTTTATGTTTTTGAACCTTAGAGGGGCCTGCCTCGAAAGAGAGAATGAATCCATGTGGTTTTTCATGTGGGCCGTTATATAAAATGATGATTCTAAATCGTCAAGTCCTCATGGTATGTAGGCATTAGCCATGTAATGCCTTTAAAAAATGGGCACCTACTTTTTCTTTTAAAGGTATAAGAGCCCCTAGTAGATTGGTTAAAGCCTTAAGTGGCTTGCTATATGCTCATGAGGTGTTGTTTCCTCAAGTATTTACTAGAACCCTTTTTTTTAGTGGCCAAAATCCCTTCTATTTGCTAGTGTAGCAATGGTCAGTGTGAAGGAATCCACATTCTCACAGTTCTTAGTAGAGGTGATTAGCCTGCCGTGGGAGTTTTATGGGGGCTAGAAGCTTGGTTGACCTAGGAAGTGAGTGCACTATAAGGGGGAGCCTGTGTGGCCAAGCTTTTGGATTCATCCACTAAGAATAAGTGTGGTTTGGGAAACCCACATGGAATCTAGAAAATATTGTCCTTGCCTAACCTAGGGTTGTACTTGTCTTCTTTGTGCTTGATCAAGACAAAATATTGTGTTTTCCAAGTGTTTTCTGAAACATTCAAACAAACAAACTAGGTATTCATTTTTCCTGCAACACATTTGCTATCCTATGCAATGCATATTCTCTTTTGAATCATATTTGAAACTTTTTGTACCGCAATCCATCTAATAAAATGCATTTGTCACTTTCTGAACCACATGTGCTTAGCTGAACCGCATTTGAAATTTTCTGAGTCACAATTGCTCTGATGTAGCACATTTTTGCTTACTACAATGCATTCGCTATCTTGTGTTGCATTTGACATTTCCCACAACGTATTCACTCTAATAAGCCACATTCACTATTTCTGGTGATGCATTTTCTTGTCCTAAACCGCATTCGCTTAATAGAATGTTGCAATTTCTTCACTGAGCCGCATTTGATATCTATAAAATTGCATTCACTGAAACTATGATGCATCTTCCAAACTGCAACTCATTAGCAACCTGAAACGATGCATTGGCCTGGAAAAAACTAAAAAACTATCACAGTCCAAAACTCGAGTCCAAACATTTTCCATTTTTTGTCCATCTTTTTCCAGTAGCCTCTATCAAAACCCAGAAAGAAAATCACACAAATCTTCCATTTTTTACACACTTTAGTTTGCATTTTACCATAGGTTCATTCTTGCAAATTTTGGTTTCATTCTTAGACTTCATCCCCATTTTCAATCATAAACCAGTTCTTAGGTCCTCATTTCATTTTCATATTTTGGATTAGGAAAACCTTACCATACTTTGCAAAAATATTTTCCTTCAAAAGTAGGTTATCATTGGACTTAGTCATCATTATTTCCTTTAGTCATTGTCCTTTTGTGAGACATTTCCAACTCATAAGTCACGTTAGGAAACCTCACTTAGTCATCTTGTCATTGCCATTTAGTCCTTCAAACAAGTCCTTTGATATTCCAAAATTGAGACATAGACCTAGCTTTGAATGGTTGAGTGACCTTTTGCAAAAATTCCATCATCATTTAAACCTTGCATTTGTATACCTTAGTCCTCATTTTGCATCCCTTATAACAAAAATTCAAACAAATATATATATAGTGTGTGTGTGTGTGTGTGTGTGTGTGTGATAACTTGTCATTGTATTCCTCATTATCCTTTGGCATTAGTCATTCCCTTTAGACAAAAATGACATATTGCATTCCTTATTACCAAAAAAATCCAAAAACATAGTTTGTATTTGCATTCCTTATTGTCAAAATCCCAAAAAAATAGTTTGCATTCGCATCCCTTATTTGAAAAATCCAAAAACATAGTGTCATCATCTAGTTGTCATTTTCATCCTTCCTGATTTGAGAAATTCCTTATATGGTTGAAACTAGGCTTCAAAGAAAAAGAAGACAAATGGCTAATTTTGGACAAGACACCAACAATCACATCTTTTCCAATGACATGAATCAAAACATGAACCAAGACACATCCTTTATCAATCCTTTCAGTGACATGAACATGCCATCTTCATCACATAACCCCTTCGAACCATTCATACAAAGGGAACAACATGGACAAGTATATGCAGAAGACTTAGAAGTCACATCACAAAATCCAGACATAGCCTCCTTCATGGAATATTTAGTCTTACATGACCTTAAAACATATCTAGACATGCTTTTGGACCAAGGGGCTAAATTACCATGTGGCTTTGACATTAACACTTTGAGACTAGCCTCTCCTGATCACAATACCAACAACCACAATGCAAAAAACATGTCCAACACTAGTCAACCCAAAAACAACATGAACAACACCTTTGTTGGAGCCACCTCGCAAGTTTCCACAAGTACTATCAATTCCACCTCTAATGACACATCCAACCAAAACACAATCAATGCAACATCCATAGGAGGGACCCCAACTATGTCACAAGCCATGTCACAATCAATGCCTACAATGTCAACAACATCATCACAATCAATTGGAGATACCTTTGGATCTGCATCAATGGGGGAAAGCTCTTCAAACCCATTATTTGGAGCTTCATCTTGTCATGGGAGCATCATCATCAAATCCTTTCATTGGGTCTTCATTTAACCCCTTTGGAGGAAGTAAAGGACGTATTTTCATTAGAGGACCATAGTGACCAAACATCAAAATGTCATCACAACTTAATACCAATATTTCCCAAGGGAAAAATACCAACATTCCCCATGGAAAATTCTACCAATTTGGACAAGGCAATCAGAATACATAGCATATGACTTTGTTTGGGCACCAAAATAGTCAAGGTCAACTCATCCCACAAATATTGACCAACATGGCAGGTGGACACATTCCCACATATGCATCACACATCCCTAATCAAAACTTGCAATACCAACAGCATTTAAATCAAAACATGCCATACATCTCACAACAACACATCCCACAAAAAAATTAGAATATCTATTCACAACAAATGGGGACACATGGGATACCCATCACTCCCATGTGTGATGCAATGAACAATCCTATACTTGATGCATTGACAGCTCAAGTGGGGAACTTGCAAAAAACAATAGAGACTATGCAAATTTTCAATAAAAAGTCACACATGTTGTATGACCTATGCCCATATCCTTTCCACACAAGTCTATACATGCCACACTTTCCTCTAGGATATGTGGCATCAAACTTCATTAAGTACAAAGGCAAGACAAACCCCACTGAAAAAATTCAAGAATTCACAACCAATTGCATGGATATTGCCTATGAACATACATACTTGATGAGATTCTTCCCTAAGAGTCTTGCAAGCCCCACTCTTGAATGATTTTCCACTTTACAAAAAGGAAATAAAATCATGGGACAAACTTGCAAATAAATTTGTGGAAAACTACGCCTATAACATTGAAACAGACATCTCCATCACTAGTTTATGTACACTTACACAAGAGGACGCTGGTGAAACTTTTATCCCATTCTTCCAAAGATGGAGAAGTCCAACAAATGGTTGCCATATTGACATACCTGAGAAAGAAAAAGTTGACATGTTTGTCCAAACACTCCTAGTTCCATTGAAATACGGCTTGCAATTCCACTACTGGACAACCTTTATAGACTTAGTCGAAAGAGAAGTCCAATTGAAAAGGGCCCTTATTGCTAAAGAAGAACTTACTAATGGCCCTAAGAACACAAACACAAACCCACCTTTGGACTAAAACAAATACTGGGTCAAGAATAAACACAACTAATTATGGTGTTGTTGATGCTAAGGCGGTAAACACAATGGGTCTTGTTATTACTTTTAAGAGAGCTTTGCTATAAAATACACAAATGACCACATAGACACCTACTGCTAATGCCATTCAAAATAGTCACAACAATAAAAAAAATCAAAACCAAAGGCAACCTCATCAACCCAGACAATTTCTAAAAAGTCGTACATATACTCCTTTGGGTAAACCAATCGAAGACATCCTTAAGAAGCTCCTTCAAAATGGTGTCATCACATTAGAAGATCCTAAGCCATATGACCCAGGATAGTTTAAGCCATCATGGTCAGATGACAATGCTTTCTGTGATTACCACCACACTAAAGGACATAAAACCTCCTCTTGTCGATAATTAAAGAATTTGGTTCAAGACCTCATTAAAAATCACACAATTCAATTAGGCGGACAAAAATTTGCTTCAAACGCATACCATGCAATTCACAAGAACCCACTATAGGACCATGGTTCAAATAAGGCCTCTATATCAAGTCCAAAGACTAATAATAATCAATCCAATTACATGCATGCTACCTTTGATTATTCTGGGGGAACCATCATTAACAATGTCTGAGTAGCCAATGAATGTGTCAATACAATTACTATTAGGAGAGCACCTAAATGCAATGTCACGACCTATGGTGGAAAAGTCACCATAGCCGGTACTCCTCCTCCTAGGCAGCCAAAAATCATGATACCCTGTCCATTTGCTAAATAGTCACAACTTGGCCCATCTACCAAGCAGTCACAATCTAAGGGATAGTTTAATCTTATTGACCAACTAGGAAAGACACTTGTGCAAATCTCCATACTTGAGCTATTATGCATTTCTCCCATGCACAAAGCCATACTTGACAAAACCTTGCAAGAGTCTTCTATCCCTAAGGATATTGATGTCAACCAATTTGAGGCCATGGTAGGATATCTAAGCACTCCTCACCACAAAACATTTTCTGATCAAGACTATTCATCACTAAAATCCAATCATAATGATGCCTTACACATTGAAGTATTTATCCATAAACACAAGGTCAGACGAGTTTTAGTGGTCTTGCAACATATTTATCATTCTTTGATGGATTTAGTGGATATTACCATATTAAAATAACTCCAAAGGACCAAGACAAGACAACCTTTACTTGCCCTTGGGGTACATATGCCTATTTTGTCTTGCCATTTGTGCTATGTAATTCCCCTACCACATTTCAAAGGGTAGACTTAAGTATATTCTCAAACTTTGCTCATGATTTCATGGAAGTCTACATGGATGACTTTACAACCTATGGGTATACTTATGAGGAAGCAATTACAAATTTGGAGAAAGTTCTACAAATATGTCAAGATCACAACCTTTCCTTAAGTCATGAAAAATGTTTCATGATGATGATTGAAGGAGTGGTTTTGGGACACTTTGTGTCTAGCAAGGGTATACAAGTAGACCCCAACAAGATTGATGTAATCTCCACACTACCCGTTCCTCAAAAAAAAAAGGATGTCAGAAGCTTTCTTGGTCATGTCAGTAACTATAGGGGGTTTATACAAGACTTCAGCAAGATTGCAACACCATTATTTGTTCTCCTATATAAAGATGTAGAATTTGATTGGACCATTGCTTGCTAAAATGCCTTTGAAGCCCTCAAAGCAACACTTACTAAGACTCCAACCTTGAAAGGATTAAACTAGACAATACCTTTTCATATATATTGATGCATCTGATGTTGCAATATGAGTTATCTTAGGACATAAAGAAGGGAATTTAGAATATGTCATCTATTATATCAACAGCAATCTTCATAGTGCAGAACTCAATTACACAGTCACTAAAAGGGAAATGTTAGCGAATGCCATCAATAAGTTCAAGCACTACATCACAAGATATTTTGTATTCATTCACATTGACCATACAGCAATAAGATATTTGATGAATAATCCAATGGTAGGAGGCGAGCTTGTGAGATGGTTATTGCTACTCCAAGAGTTTGATAGCATAATTGTGGACAAAACAAGAAAGGCTAATGTAGTAGCAAACTTTCTCACAAGACTGTCAACAAAATCAATAGAGGATATTGTGGATGATTCATTTCCTGATGAACACTTATTTTCCCTCTTTGTGCATACACCTTGGTATGTAGATATAGCCAACCATTTAGTTGTAGGGAAAACACCACCATGTCCCTCACCAAGGGAAAAGAGGCATCTAGTTGAGATAAGTTTTTCTTATTCATGGGTAGTTGGATATCTATTTTATGTAGGGCTTAATAATATAATGAGGAGGTCCATTAGGCGGGATGAAGTCTATGACATTCTGAAGGCATGTCATGATGAACATTGTGGAGGAAATTTTGCAGAAAAAAGGTCAACTCTCAAAATATTGAACACTGGTTACTATTGGCCTACACTTAACAAGGATGTAGTCAAGTACATAAGAAGGTGTGACATATGCCAAAGGATGGGACAACCTGCTAAGAGTGATTCCTCTTCAGCCCCAACTAGTCATTGCACCATTTGACAAGTCGGGACTGGATTTTATTGGTCCCATAGCCCCAACATCAAATAGCAAAGAATATATCTCGATATTTATAGATTACCTTACAAAATGGGTGGAGGTCAAAGCTTTACAATTTGCAAGAGATGGAAATGTTACTAAATTTCTCTATGAAGATATCTTTAGAAGGTATGGTGTTCCTATGGAAATCATAATAGACCAAGGGCCTCAATTTTCAAATTTCATAAACAAATTATTACAAGAATATGAGATCGGACATAGGAAATCTACACCATACCACCCTCAAACTAATGTTCAAATGGAAGTTACCAATAGGGAGACAAAGAATATTCTTACAAATTAATTACAAGTCCACAAGAAGGATTGGGCAACAAGGTTACCTAAAGCAATTTGGGCTTACAGGACAACCTCAAAACTACAACAGGATTCACGCCATATGAATTGGTGTATGGAAAGAAGACAGTCCTTCGTATTAAATTTGAATATAAAACTCTAAGAACAACAATCCAGTTGGGAATGGATATATCTACAGCACAGAAAGAGAGGTTGCACAATCTCAATGATTTAAATGAGATATGCATGGAATCAATTCATCATCCTAAGACCATACAAAAAAAGGATGTGATGGCATGATCAATTTATCAAGACAAAACAGTTCAACACAGGTGACTAGGCCCTGCTTTATGATTCAAGGTATAAATACCATAAGGGGAAGTTGCAAACACAATGGCTTGATCCATCTAAAATTCAACATGTTTTTCCCAATGGGGCATTTTAGGTAGCAACTATTGATACAATAAGGTTTTCACTCTTAGTCAATGACCATTGATTAAAGATTTACAAGAAGCCTTTGAAAAGGATGATTTCTTGCATACTCTACAACATCAATTTGAGTCAAAATTATATGATCCATCAACAGATATAAACACTACATTAGATGAAATGTCAGCAAACGAGCCATATAGCTCACCTACTAACATTTCCTAGGTATATTTATACAACACATATCACATGCACACACATGCACAAGTGACAATTGATAGCCTTTATTTTTTTGAACCTGTAGTAGAAGCTCACAAGACCTGTAGCAACAAGACCCTAGGCACATCATTTACAAGGGACCTTATTGTTAAACTACCCACAACACTTGTCATACTGCATTTCATCTATACCCATAGCCACCACCACTTAACTTGATATCATGTAGCCTAATTCATTCATTCACACATACAAGTAGAAATAAATTACACTCTTCCGAACATGTACCTGCAACCTTTTATTCACCACTCGCCGTTCTTGGACACGTGTTATACCTCACACTAAGTTACTTTTTCACTCACGCATACCCACAGTACTTCACCATTAAGTCTTATCATTTCAAATCTTTTTACCATGTTGCATGGCGTCATTTAGTCATCTTCACATGTGTTAACTTTCCACTCATAACATGATTGCAAGTACTCTTCATCTTAACTAGCTATAATTAACATTTAAGAGTGTTGATTTCAAATGCATTTATATTCATGCACACATTTTTTATTTCATCTTCCATGATTCAAATGCTTTACACTTATCATTCCTGACCTATTCATACTTATTATTTGAGGATAAATGCAATATATAAGTTAGGGGTAACACAAAAGGTCTTCATTGTTTTACACAACCTTTTACAGTCAGCCATTACAATTTTTAAAATTCCTTCACTTCCTTTTGTCTATCACAAAGAAATAGTAGTATCCAGAGCAAAAGTAAGAGCAACAAAGTTGAGCGGAGGATATTTAAAAATAGAGTAGAAAAGAAAAAGGTGATAGAGGTCGATGAATTGTAACAATGGGAGGAGACATTATATAAAGAGAACTTGCAACGCACAATTTATTATTAGAAGATAAGCAATGCTTGCCAATTTTTTAGCGAGCAAATTGGTTAAATTACTTTTTCCAGCTTATATAGTACAATTGGCTAATGACTCAGCAATTTGCAAATACCCTACAAAGCGATGAAGCCATTATCATAGGATTAAGGGTTGATGCTTCAGAGGAAGCTATAGCAAAAGTATCAGGGCTGCCATGAACAAGGGAGGAATTCCTTGTAAGAGTGGATTTCATTACTACTAGAAATGAATTTTCAATGCCTGGAGAAAACACAGATTCTACATCCCAAGGTACAAAATGCCTCTCTTTACCTTGGATTTATGCTTCAGTTGCTTCATATATTGTTATATACTTGACTTGTGATGGTAGGAAATCACTTTTGTATAAAAAAACATTTCAAACTTCTTAGCCATTTACGCCATCAAAGAATTGTATATGTACCCAATTTCTTATACTATCTATTAAAAATAATGTTAGTTGAATATGAAAAGAAAAGAAATCAGTCTACTTTATCTCATTTTTGTTTGGTCACCTTGTTGATAAAAAGAAGCCTTGGAATCTAATTCCCCAACATATCTTGGGAGGATTTTTTAGCCTACAACAATGTTAGCAATATTCTTCCAAGGAAGAATGCAGAAGAGAGGGGTAGAGAACAAGAAACAAGAGAACCTTCTATGGTTGCAGTAAAGGGAAACATACCCTTTGACTCCACTATTGCCTCACCTACCTACAACATAGAGAAACATGCAGAACAGGAAGAGCAGGAAACTCAACTTGCAGTTTTCAGGGAGCAACCCGTAACAAAAGGAACTATAGAAACCCTTGCATCTATTGAGAGCCTTTCTAAACCAAGGAAAAGAAAAGGTGTGGCCTCTAATTCCGAACCTAGGAAGAAATAGAGAAGGCCCACAAAGCCGAGGTGATCACATCGCCTTAGAAGAAAAGAGCCTATGGAAGGAAAGGCTAAAAAGTAGCAAGAAAAAGTTTTTGATTCAGGTAAAAACAGGTTTTGAAGGAACCTAAAACCCTTTACAACCAAGAACAAGGTTGTAGAAAGAATATTCTACAGCCAGCCAAAAACCAACCCCCAAACAAGACCCATCAAGATTTACATTTAGAACTACTCTTGTGGGAACGGAGAGTCATGTCAAAAGAAAGCCTAGAGAATTTTTTCTTGCCCTTAACCATAGTCCAGCCTTCTTCCACACGCGCTGCCATATCATGCCAAGCTAGCCCACAATTTTCTTGAAGATGAATGCCTACAGCCATAGTCTCGGAGCTTTCATTACTATTCCTTTGTGCAGACATAGACTTATCTGAAGATCCACGAGAACTGGTCGCCATAGCACTTTCACCAGAAATGGCAGCCTAAGATCCAATCTCTCGCTCAATAGGGGAAGCCTCGACAACCCCACCATTTGAGACATCCAGAGGGGATGCCCCAAGACCCTGAGAATCGGTAGTAACTACCTCAAAAAAACTCATGTGTTGTTCAGATTTCTTCTCAACCGTATAATGTTATTGAGAAGCTCCTTTCCACCATGTAGCCATCATAGTTTTTTTCTCGAATCTGCATTATGTAGCAGCATGACCTGTTTTAAAACATCTTCTACATCGGAAGGGAATCCCTTCACAATCCAAAGCTTGAACCCAAGAACCCTTAGATGATTTAAGTAAAACCTCAGTAGGCAGCCCTTTTGAAACATCTATTTCAACCAGTATATGAGCAAAGGTGGAATGAAAAATGTCAGATGATTCATCATCCACCAACAGAAAATCGCCTAAGGCATCTCCCACTTCCTCCAGAAGAGGGTCAGTCCAAAGGTGGAGGGGAAGATTAGGCAACCATACTCAAATCGGGATCTTGTTGAAAGTTTCAGAAGCAGGGTTGAAATCTGAATGCCAAGGCTTAATCATCAACAAATATTTGTCCTCCCAGCTAAAAAAATTGTCACATAAAGCAATAAGAAAATGTTGTGATAGAAACTGACACAAATTATAATGAAGAAAAGGTTCCTAACAATGGCACAAAAACCCCAATTTTGCAGCCTTTATATATGAGTAGAAGTTCAGATTCAAATTCAAAAGACATTTTTATGGGTAAAAAGAAAAATAAACCTCCAAGAATCCCTAATTCTAAAGAAGGGTCTATACCATCAAAGGAGGTGAAAGAAGAAAAAAATAGGAAAAGTAAAAAGAGTTTCTTTTGGAAGGGAAGAATACAAGCAATAAATTTCAAGAGGCCTTGTAGAGGATAAAAGATTTAGAAGAGCAACTCAATATATACCAATAGAGGGAGAGTAACAAGGATGCCAAAATTAGAGAGTTGGAAGAAAAGAGCAAAGATTAGGGTTGGAAGCATTGGCACAACTTGTTATAGTTGAAATGAGCAGAAGGACTCAACACCCTGTCAACCCAACTGAATACCCAAGGACACCTACTACTCTCACTGTGGTATCACTCAGTATAAAATTATGGAATGAGACAAAATATTGTTTTCAAAAGCAAAAATACTAGGGAAAGGAGAAAGTAGAATTATTGTCAACACATACTAGAGTAGTTGAAAGGAAAGAAAAAAAGATTAAGAAGTTGAAGGTAAAGATACAAGAATTGGCAGACAAGACATTTCAATTATTGAGATGCAAACCTTCAGCCAAAGTATACACCCTATTTCTTCAATAGAATATAAATAGAATAAGAAATGTGTGGAGAAAGGTGTGTGAAAGATAAAAGATATATCATGTATTCACCAATATTTGTGTGAGAAGAGAATATTGAAGGAGTTTACTTGTAGATTGTATTGTGAGGAATATTAGAGAGGAATTCAAGGGGAACATATGCAAATTGTATGGGGAGATTGTGAGAAATTTTATGGCAGATTTATAATAAGTTTTTATGAGGAGATTGTAATCAATTTTATGGTAGATTTATGATCAACATTATAGCGGATTGGGGAAGAAAAATTATCTATATTGAGGTTGGTGCCTCATATTATAGGGGTTGGTGCCTCTAGTAGGTTGGTGCCTCCAAATTGGAGAAATTGGAGTTTCTTAGGGGTTGGTGCCTATAAAATTTGTAGAAAGAAGATTAATAAAAGCAATATTTTTGTCATGGTTTTCTCTTGCAAGGGTTTCCATGTAAATTGTGTTGATTATTGTGTTGCTATTATTTGAAAGGTAAAAGAATATTTGTATACTAATTCACCCCCCACCCCCCCTCAGTATAACTATGTGCTCATCAAGAAGTTCACACCAACGCAAATGGAACTGCAAGAGCATTAAGTGTTTTATGGCAACCAAATATTGTTATGGTGACATCGATTTAGAAAGAAAAGAACTAGATCTCATGTGATGTAAGTAATTTGAAAGTTAACTTGAAATTCATGTTAATAAATGTATATGGCCCAATAGAAAATCAAGAGAAAATACCCTATGGAATGCACTTAGAGAAACAACAACAAAATTCAGCAGGGAAAAGATCATAATTGGGGGTGATTTTAATGCAGTACTAAGGTTAGATGAGAAATGGGGTGGAGTATGAAAGATTCCCACCTCAATGAAAGATTTCAGATAGTTTGTTGAGGCAACGAACTTGGTGGAAGCCCAAACAAAAAAATGGATGCTATACTTGGTCGAATAGGAGAGAAGGCCATACAAAAATAAGTGAGCAATTGGACAGATTCTTATAGTCATAGGAATGGCTCCAGCTAAATAGCACTTTGGAAGCAAGAATTATGCCACTATCGAGATCAGACCATATGGTTGTGGAATTGTCCATTGCAATAGATAAAGCACCAGCAAATAGTACATTCAAATTTGAGAGAATGTGGTTTTGTAAGTAAGAATTAGTAGAGAAAATAGAAGAATGGTGGAGGACAACACCAAGATCTATAGGAACAAAGAGTTTTGTATTCATGTGCAGGCTACAATTCGTAAAGGGAAAACTGAAAGAATGGAACAAATCTTCTTTTAAAACTATATTTGAAGAGAAGGAAATGTTGGAAAAGGAATTGGAGGAATTAAGCAAAAGGATCATAAAGCAAGGAATGGATCGGGAAGATTATTACAAAGAAAATTTGTTAGTGGTTAAATACTTTGAAATTCTTGCAAAAGAGGAATTTTGGAGAGAGAAAACAAGAGAAATTTAGTTGTTAGAAGGTGATTCAAACACAAAAAAAGTCCACAACACGATGAAGCTACAGAGATCCCGCAATAAAATATCATAAATAAAGGATGAAGAAGGGAAGGTAATTGCTTGTGTGGAGGACATATAAAACGAGGTCGTGAAACACTTCAAGAATTTACTTGACCCAGTTGACGGTTGTGACATAAGGGATATCGAAGAGATACTAGTGAACATTCCTAGGCTGGTAATGGAAGAAGACAATGTGGATCTGTTGGCTCCATTTTCAATTGAAGAAATAAAGAACGTCGCCTTCGAGTTCCATCCCGACAAGTCCCTGGGGCCGGACAAACTTCCTGCCCTCTTTTATCAGAAATGTTAGCATTTCTTGGGAAAGGATATATGGGAGATTACAAAAGAGTTTAGGAAAAAGAAAAAATTCATGAAAGACATAAACAATACATTGATAGCGCTAATACAAAAAAAGGAAGGATCTTCAACATTCACAAATTTTCAACCAATCTCACTTTGTAACACAATTTATAAAATCTTGTCAAAAGTACTAGCAAACAAACTCAAAAAACATTGGAAATTTTGATTTTGAACAATCATTGTGGGTTTACTCTAGGCAGAGATATAGTGGATAGCATAATAATAGCAAACAAAATATTGCATTCGATAAATAAGGAACAAATAAAAAGTATGATGATCAAATTGGATGTTAGCAAGGCATACGATAGAGTAAAATGGTGGTTCCTAGCAAAGATAATGGAAAGATTTGGATATAGTCCTCAATGGATTGAAATGGTGTATCAATGTATTTCAATGGCTAGGTTTTTGGTTTTGGTGAATAGATAACCTTGTGGTTTTTTCGAAAGCTCCAACGGTCTTCACCAAGGGGATCCAATATCACCATTCCTGTTCATTATAATTGTCAAAGCACTAAGTAGGTAGATTGAACAAGCAAGAAGAAATGGGATGTGGATGGGCTTGGCCGTTGCTAGAGGGATAGAACCAATGACGCATCTGCAATTCGCATATGACATTATAATGTATGGAGTGGCCACATTAAGAGAGGCGAAGGAAATCAAAGGAGTCTTGGCGAAATATGTGGAAGCATCTGGCCAAATAATAAACAAAGAGAAATCCAAAATTTATTTCTTTCATACCAAAAAAAGCATCAAAAAGAAATAGCAAAATTTTTGGGTTTTACAGTAGACACAATACTGTGCAAATATCTTGGAGTGTCGATCTTCAAAGGCGTTGTAAGAACCAATTTGTGGGCATAAATAATAACAAAATGTAAAGAGAAATCAATGGCTTGGAAGGGGAAGTGGCTAACACTAGCAGCTTGAATTATAGTGATCAAGGTTGTGTTGGCGGCAATTCTGATAGAGCTAACTACCAATGCGTCCTCCTATTTGAACAGCATGCTTAAAAAATTCTTGTCGATGGAGCGAATGATAAGAGATGTGTCCCATTAATACATTGGGATGCAGTATGCAAGAACTATGAGGATGGAGGGGCTGGAATAAAAATATTTGATTCCAAAATATGTCATTGGGGGCCAAATTAATATGGAAAATGGTGGAATCCCCTACAAAGCTCTGGTGCAGGATAATGCAACACAAATATTTGGACAGTGATGATCCCAAGAGGATCTTGACTATCGAAAACCCTCCCGGTGGATCACACACATGGAGGTGTATGATGGAGTGCAAACATGTAATCACTGATCATCTGTCATGGCAGATAAATAATGGTGGATCTCTAGAATTTTGGGCAGATTCATGGGGTGGACGTAAGCCGCTAATTGAATGGCACAAGCTTTAGAAATGCATGGAAGACTTGAGTTCTTCTATTGGAAGAATGGTGAAGGATTACATTTACATGGATAAAAAGGAGGGAAATAAATGGATTTATTTTGGTGCCCTCCCAATTGAGGAAAATACAAAGGAGTGATTGAAGGTTGAGGTTGTTGTCAGACAATCATCCCGAACAAAGAACCGGATAGAATTATATGGTGTGGTGCTAAATCAAGAAGATACACGGTAAAACTTGGATATCAGATTCGGAGATGTATGGTGGAGGGATCATGGCCAAAGAAATTATGTTGGGGTTAATGGGTGCTACCAAAGGTTGGAGCATTCATGTGGACGGATCTACACAAACAAATCCTATAGGTGACTGCCTAAAGTAAATAGGGATTGTTGGCCCGCATTGGTGCGTGATGTGCAAAGCAAGTGGGGAGTTTGATGGTCTATTTGACCGTTTTTTGCATTTTGGACTGTATATTACAACCTAAAAATTTATTAGACTGTATTATTTGACTTGCTATATTTTTATATAACCGTAAATATGACACTTAAAATTATTATTAAACCATAAAAAATTATTATACCATATATATATATAAGTTTAAAATTCGAATAATTCTTTTTAATTTCACTTTATATTAATATATATGATTTATAATATTTATTATAAATATATTTATTAATTCAAAATCTTTTCAAAATAAATTTTTTTCAAGATTAAATATAGTTCTTTCTAATTTATAAAATGTTTTTAACAATAAATTTAAGATTTTAACATTTTGACTAATAGTTACCATTGCTTTATATTAATATATATGATTTATAATATTTATTATAAAAATATATATTAATACAAAATCTTTTCAAAATAGAATATAATTGTTTTTTATCTTTTTTGAATATTTTCACAAGATTTATTTTCTTTATGAATTTAGAAACTTATTGTTAATTATAACAAAAAATTTAAAATTTTTACATTTATTTCTAATTATCAATATTTTCTAATTTTACATTTTTTAATATATATAGGATATTCATATGAATAACAAAACACAATTTTTTTCTATTTTTACAACATTTTTTCAAAGCATTTATTTTATAGTGATTGAGCTTTGATTTTTTTCAAGATGATACAACATTTGTGTTTATTGGTGAGCATGTTTTGGCTTATACAAATAATTTATGTTTTTAGATAGATGAATTTAAGGATTAAACTATAAATAAATTTCAACAACATTTATTTTATAGCATTTTTTTATAGGTGATTTGCGAGCTTCCATTTTTTTCAAGATAATACAACATTTGAGTTTTATTGGTGAGCATGTTAGATAATGAATTGAATAAGGATTAAATTATTCTTAATTTTATATAATTATTTTTCAATAGATTCGAAATTGATATTTAAATTTTTTTGACAGTTAATTTTTTTCATAAAACGTAAAGTGACAGGGATTTAAATGAACAAACCGTGAAAAAAAATTCATATGACCGGTAGGGGTGGCCGTCAAATTCCAGGCCTGGTGGGGAGTCTATTGACCATCTATTATTGAACTGTATGTTTGTTGAATCATGTTGGGATTGGTTGGCCAACAAATTTGGATGGATAAGTCCAAGACAAGATAACTTGATGGACTCTCTAATAAGTTGGCCAAGAAACCAACGAGGGGATTTTTGGGGTAGTATATGGCGGCTTGCCCTGCCATACTCATATGGGACATTTGGAAAGAAAGCAATAGAATATTTTTTAATGAAACAACAAAGAATGTGGAAAGTGTAATTGACATAATAGAACAAATATCTCAGAATAGATGAATGCACACGTGAAAGAGAAAAAGAAGAAAAAGTTTATAGCATGGGATGATAATCTAATGTAAAAATGGCCTACATTCCCCCCATTTTTTAACTTTGCCTCAGATCGGAATTCTAAAAGGGTAGAGGCTAGGCGAACTCTTCAACCTAGCGGAAGACTAAAAATGAACACGGATGGGGTATCGCCAGGGAACCCAACCAAATCGGGAGCGAGATGCATAATCCAAAACAAGCATGGGAAACTGATACGAACAAAATCGATCAAGTTGGTGGACGAGACGAACAACAATGTTAAAGTTGAGGCAATTCTGGCAGGATTACAGATGTGCAGAGATTTGAAGTTAACATGTGTAGACATTGAAAGTGATTCTATGATATGCATAAATGCGATCAAGAAGGGCAGAATAGAGAATTGGTTACTACAACCAAAAATTACAAAAATAAGAGTTACTCGATGAAATCAAATATTTTTTGTTTGTACATATCTTCAGGGAATCTAACAGAGTGGTCGATTTCTCGGCTAACTGGGGAATCGATCAGGATAAAGAGTGTATCACAGATGATTGTCACAAGGTAGAGTGGACTAGAGAATATATTGGAATACAATTTAACAACGAGGTAGAATGACAGGATAACAGCGAAGGAATGCGTTAAGCCCAAAAATCACGGGATCTATGAGAATCTGGCAGAACTCTGAATCAATAGCTGGGGATATAGACATAAAGCGATCTACTTAGATACACCTTGAAGGAGGAAGGAAAGAGATACATTGGGATAGTGGGAAGCTATTAGATCAGCATATATGAGGAACTAGAATGGCCAAAAGCGACATAGTGAAGATAACATGTCAATGCCTTCAAGAGTCTATGAAGGATCAGATAAGGAGGATATTTCAAATCACAGACAAAAATGGGGTGAATGCAATCCTAGCGATTATTGGCTTGATCTGTTGGTCCGGGGGCACGTTCATGACAGTTCGATATGCGAATATTTTTTCTGCACGATAGTGGAGGTAATGGGCGACAAGGTGTTTGTCAGTGGATTGATTCCCATGCTTCTAAAACCTGAGCTTCAGCCTCTAGTGCTACATGCAATCTAAATAATGGAGACCCATCCCAAAGGAAGAAGGATAGCAGAAGCGCTTGATTCGGTTGTAGCAAAGAAGAAATCCATTATTGCTGAAGCCCTACAAATTTTTTGGGAAGGTATTAAGAGGGGTTACATGGGCACATTTCATTTCTATCTAAGCAACTATGGAGACCTCCTCAATCCATAACAAAATGTGAGGGTAAATGCGATTGCAAATGGGCTCATTTGTCTGAAAGCTTGGAAAGCATGATGTAAGCTTTGTGAGCACTTTCTAAATTTAATATAATGGGAGTTGTCCCCATTCCCAATGACAACACTTGCTTATAAAAAAAAATGATCAACATGACTCTATTTACGATTAGCTTTTCCATTGAGCAATAATCCTTGTGAACTCCTTTTCATATTAGTTGCATTGAACCATCTCATTGTTTGAGGAAGTTGCTTACCATAAAATCTAAGAAAGTAGTTCTTGCTATAGCTTCTTTCCAGCTTTTATCCACCTTGTGTTTGAGTCAGCGCATAGTATTCTCATGATGAAAATGTAATATTAAGAAAGAAATGGGATGTAGCATTTTGGGATTGTTAGAACTCTCTAAAAATATGGATGGATGGGGAAGTAGTTTGAGAGGATGGTTTTTGAAACAACATGCATTGATCTATAAGAAAAAAGGGTCAACAAAGGAAATGTTTTGTTGAACTGAATAAGCTCAATTTTAATTCTTTAATGATCCTAAACTTTGCAATTTGAATAATATTTCCTTCATAACTGTCTTCTGCCTTAATACTTTTCTTGTAGCCATCAATTTGAGATCCCTATAAAGACCACTTATCAGAGTTTATAGTTCATTTCAAGAAGCTGAAATTTTTCCCAAATGTAGTTGGGAAGCACAACTTATTTATCCTTCAATGATGTGTTGAAAAAACTTCTTCCATTTTTTTGTTTTCTTTTTTTATAAGAATTTTTAAGTCTTTAATATGATATCAAGTGGAATAGAGATTAAGCTCCATGAGTAGAATTATAGATATTTTCCACATCAATTATCAAGGTGAGATATTTCTAACCTAGTATGTTCATACTTTTCACATAAATTTATGAGATGGTATGTTGTAGTGAAGAGAGATATCTAATATGCACCTCATTCTACACTGTTAGATTTCTTAACTATCTGGTGAAGTGTCCCTTTATATCACTTCCCCAACTCTATGCTTGCCTGACTAATGTAACTTGTAAATTGTCTATATTTGAACAAAAAATTAGGGATGTTGCAGGGGAATATTATTTTGTAGGAGTGCAAATTCATTAAGATGATGGAAACCAAAAGGGTAAAATGAGTTGAAAAATGAATTAGACAGAAAATAAATAAGAAGAGTGGTTGCTACTTCATCATGGGTAAATTTGAAGGGAAAGAGAGAGGCAAAGCGGAGAAAGAAGAACCAAATTTTCTAAATTTTTTAACAGATCCTCTTCATAGTTTATATCCATTTTAAGCCATGTGTGATGTAGTTATTGAGCTTCCACTTGAACACTTTCTCTTCGTCTCTTTTTGAACTCCACATGACCACACCCTAACCCCGACTCAGTTGTTTGAAAAGTACCAAACCAAATATGGGCTACATGCCTAGTGGAGTCCCTAATCTCTACAACATATTTTCCCCACAACTTGTGATGCACTCCTCTGTAGTGTCTCTTACCTTGAATCAAAATCTTAGGTAATGAACTAATAGTCTGTCTATTGTTAAGAAAATGACCTTCATCAACAAACAGTGACAATTTGTCCAAAATATGGGTTTACCACGGCGGATGGAGTAGTCTAGTGTCGCGCCATGTTAGATAATGAATTGAATAAGGATTAAATTATTCTTAATTTTATATAATTATTTTTCAATAGATTCGAAATTGATATTTAAATTTTTTTGACAGTTAATTTTTTTCATAAAACGTAAAGTGACAGGGATTTAAATGAACAAACCGTGAAAAAAAATTCATATGACCGGTAGGGGTGGCCGTCAAATTCCAGGCCTGGTGGGGAGTCTATTGACCATCTATTATTGAACTGTATGTTTGTTGAATCATGTTGGGATTGGTTGGCCAACAAATTTGGATGGATAAGTCCAAGACAAGATAACTTGATGGACTCTCTAATAAGTTGGCCAAGAAACCAACGAGGGGATTTTTGGGGTAGTATATGGACGGCTTGCCCTGCCATACTCATATGGGACATTTGGAAAGAAAGCAATAGAATATTTTTTAATGAAACAACAAAGAATGTGGAAAGTGTAATTGACATAATAGAACAAATATCTCAGAATAGATGAATGCACACGTGAAAGAGAAAAAGAAGAAAAAGTTTATAGCATGGGATGATAATCTAATGTAAAAATGGCCTACATTCCCCCCATTTTTTAACTTTGCCTCAGATCGGAATTCTAAAAGGGTAGAGGCTAGGCGAACTCTTCAACCTAGCGGAAGACTAAAAATGAACACGGATGGGGTATCGCCAGGGAACCCAACCAAATCGGGAGCGAGATGCATAATCCAAAACAAGCATGGGAAACTGATACGAACAAAATCGATCAAGTTGGTGGACGAGACGAACAACAATGTTAAAGTTGAGGCAATTCTGGCAGGATTACAGATGTGCAGAGATTTGAAGTTAACATGTGTAGACATTGAAAGTGATTCTATGATATGCATAAATGCGATCAAGAAGGGCAGAATAGAGAATTGGTTACTACAACCAAAAATTACAAAAATAAGAGTTACTCGATGAAATCAAATATTTTTTGTTTGTACATATCTTCAGGGAATCTAACAGAGTGGTCGATTTCTCGGCTAACTGGGGAATCGATCAGGATAAAGAGTGTATCACAGATGATTGTCACAAGGTAGAGTGGACTAGAGAATATATTGGAATACAATTTAACAACGAGGTAGAATGACAGGATAACAGCGAAGGAATGCGTTAAGCCCAAAAATCACGGGATCTATGAGAATCTGGCAGAACTCTGAATCAATAGCTGGGGATATAGACATAAAGCGATCTACTTAGATACACCTTGAAGGAGGAAGGAAAGAGATACATTGGGATAGTGGGAAGCTATTAGATCAGCATATATGAGGAACTAGAATGGCCAAAAGCGACATAGTGAAGATAACATGTCAATGCCTTCAAGAGTCTATGAAGGATCAGATAAGGAGGATATTTCAAATCACAGACAAAAATGGGGTGAATGCAATCCTAGCGATTATTGGCTTGATCTGTTGGTCCGGGGGCACGTTCATGACAGTTCGATATGCGAATATTTTTTCTGCACGATAGTGGAGGTAATGGGCGACAAGGTGTTTGTCAGTGGATTGATTCCCATGCTTCTAAAACCTGAGCTTCAGCCTCTAGTGCTACATGCAATCTAAATAATGGAGACCCATCCCAAAGGAAGAAGGATAGCAGAAGCGCTTGATTCGGTTGTAGCAAAGAAGAAATCCATTATTGCTGAAGCCCTACAAATTTTTTGGGAAGGTATTAAGAGGGGTTACATGGGCACATTTCATTTCTATCTAAGCAACTATGGAGACCTCCTCAATCCATAACAAAATGTGAGGGTAAATGCGATTGCAAATGGGCTCATTTGTCTGAAAGCTTGGAAAGCATGATGTAAGCTTTGTGAGCACTTTCTAAATTTAATATAATGGGAGTTGTCCCCATTCCCAATGACAACACTTGCTTATAAAAAAAAATGATCAACATGACTCTATTTACGATTAGCTTTTCCATTGAGCAATAATCCTTGTGAACTCCTTTTCATATTAGTTGCATTGAACCATCTCATTGTTTGAGGAAGTTGCTTACCATAAAATCTAAGAAAGTAGTTCTTGCTATAGCTTCTTTCCAGCTTTTATCCACCTTGTGTTTGAGTCAGCGCATAGTATTCTCATGATGAAAATGTAATATTAAGAAAGAAATGGGATGTAGCATTTTGGGATTGTTAGAACTCTCTAAAAATATGGATGGATGGGGAAGTAGTTTGAGAGGATGGTTTTTGAAACAACATGCATTGATCTATAAGAAAAAAGGGTCAACAAAGGAAATGTTTTGTTGAACTGAATAAGCTCAATTTTAATTCTTTAATGATCCTAAACTTTGCAATTTGAATAATATTTCCTTCATAACTGTCTTCTGCCTTAATACTTTTCTTGTAGCCATCAATTTGAGATCCCTATAAAGACCACTTATCAGAGTTTATAGTTCATTTCAAGAAGCTGAAATTTTTCCCAAATGTAGTTGGGAAGCACAACTTATTTATCCTTCAATGATGTGTTGAAAAAACTTCTTCCATTTTTTTGTTTTCTTTTTTTATAAGAATTTTTAAGTCTTTAATATGATATCAAGTGGAATAGAGATTACGCTCCATGAGTAGAATTATAGATATTTTCCACATCAATTATCAAGGTGAGATATTTCTAACCTAGTATGTTCATACTTTTCACATAAATTTATGAGATGGTATGTTGTAGTGAAGAGAGATATCTAATATGCACCTCATTCTACACTGTTAGATTTCTTAACTATCTGGTGAAGTGTCCCTTTATATCACTTCCCCAACTCTATGCTTGCCTGACTAATGTAACTTGTAAATTGTCTATATTTGAACAAAAAATTAGGGATGTTGCAGGGGAATATTGTTTTGTAGGAGTGCAAATTCATTAAGATGATGGAAACCAAAAGGGTAAAATGAGTTGAAAAATGAATTAGACAGAAAATAAATAAGAAGAGTGGTTGCTACTTCATCATGGGTAAATTTGAAGGGAAAGAGAGAGGCAAAGCGGAGAAAGAAGAACCAAATTTTCTAAATTTTTTAACAGATCCTCTTCATAGTTTATATCCATTTTAAGCCATGTGTGATGTAGTTATTGAGCTTCCACTTGAACACTTTCTCTTCGTCTCTTTTTGAACTCCACATGACCACACCCTAACCCCGACTCAGTTGTTTGAAAAGTACCAAACCAAATATGGGCTACATGCCTAGTGGAGTCCCTGATCTCTACAACATATTTTCCCCACAACTTGTGATGCACTCCTCTGTAGTGTCTCTTACCTTGAATCAAAATCTTAGGTAATGAACTAATAGTCTGTCTATTGTTAAGAAAATGACCTTCATCAACAAACAGTGACAATTTGTCCAAAATATGGGTTTACCACGGCGGATGGAGTAGTCTAGTGTCGCGCCGAGAAAATGTAATGCACTTTGTTTGTAGGTAGAAGAAGATATGAAGAAGGAATGACAAATATCTTTTTGGTTTATAATAGATACCAACAACCTCTGTGTACTTGAATATGATTTGAAATATAAAGATTAGTCGTAGAACAAATTTAAATACTTACACAAAGCATTTCAGAATCTACAAGAAGCATAGTTTGTCACCTTCAATAATTCATAACGTTTTTTGAACCTGAGATTGTGACAAGCACTTGTTAACCAGTTTCCCATATACACGAAATGTTTTTCAGCATTCATTACAATGTGAAATATTATTCCAAAAAACATAAAAATTGACCATGAATACCCCTATAAAATGTATGAGTTATATACCTGTAGAAGAAATATCTATTTGAAGTACTTTTTCTTTGCAATGGCGACTATATTCTCTCATTCATTTGTTGAATAACATACAATGTAACGGTTCAAGATAGGTTTGTGTCACATGCAATTGTAAGAATATAGAGGGGAAGAAGAAATTGTAGAAATGGAGGATGATATTCTTGCAGAGCACATCCATTTGTGCAGCATCTATGGGAAAGAGTTCTAGTGAGACAAGCACATGTGCATCCATATGCAATCCCATGGAAAGCAATACAAAAGTAAGAAATCCTTCACATCAAGTAGGCCCTGGGTTGAAAATCATGCACTTAAAATTGTTCATTCCTGAAACGGTTCTTATGTCAAGTAATGGAATCGCTTGTAATCATTATAGAGTGGGATAACCTTAAATTTGTTCTTACTTTCTTACGTCTTTTCAACCGCCAATGATTAAGTGGAAGATCAAACACCTCAACTCTAACTCTTCCTTATGCCTTATCATCTTCCACTACCTTCGAGCGAAGACTTCCATGCATGCAATCGCCACCTTCACGTCAATTTTTGCAGCAAGAGTTTTTGTTTACACCAGGTTCGTAGGAACGCTTCATGATGTAATAAAATCATATTTTTAATATTTTTAATATTTTAATTTACTTGTTTTAATTATAAATAAATAAAATCACAATCTAATGAGAAAGAATATATGTGGTAATGAATCACCTATTTATATAATTAGTTTTGTTTGATTTGTTTTAAAAACACTATTTATAATATAATGAGGTTTGATGTATATTCAATTCAAATTAAAAATAAATTTGTGTTTTACTGTAAATTCAAATATAAATTGAACCATCTATAACTTGAATAATCAATAAAGTGTTCTACTATTAATAAAGTTGTCTGCATATTCCGAAAAACTCATCTAATCAAAGCAAACCTCACTCTGTAATACTAAAGTCAAAACAACATCAAATTATTAAAAAACACATTTCAAATATAAACTTTAGATGTCCAAAAAAAATCCTCAACTAAGACATATAACAACTTTGATACAACCCAAACCACAATCATTTTTAAAGAGGTTTTGGTGGCCAACCATTTTTTTCTCTTTTTCATTAATTTATTTCACTTCTTTATTGTTGTTTTGTAGTGAGAATATAAACGTGCGCTTGCTCTATTTTTATTTTATTTTCTACCATGTGGATAGGATGGTTTAGTCCCCAAATTGAACTAACTAAACTGTTATTATATTGTTAGAATATTATTAATGTATTTTATTTGTTGATTATGCTAATTCAAATTATGATTTTATTTAATAATTTGTTATAATATTTTATTTTTTTTAATTGTCAAAATTGAGTACAATTTAAAAACTATAAAAAACAAAAAAAAAAAAAAACAATCTCTTAAAAGTTATCTTTGTCAATGTCTGAGAACTTGGAATGTTGAACCTTACCTTTCACAATTCTCCCTCCAAAAGAAACATTAAAGATAAGTCTTTAGCTAATGGAAAAGTGATCTAGATTCTAAATTATTAAACTATTCATTCTTATCCCAGCAATAAGTTGAACAATTTTTTACAATTTTTTTTGTTTTTAAATATCCAATGAAAGGCAGTTAAATAACTGCACTGCCATTAAAAATTCATGACGCAAAATGGTAACTGTCAAATTCTAGGTCTAATCTCAGTAACACTTTTTTTTCCTGCTTGCTAGTTACAAGCAAGATAAATGGTGAACAATTTGAATGCCCCCGTGTCCCTCAATTGACAAATTACAAAATATTAAATTAATAAATTCTGTAATATAATATTAATTTTACCACTTCAAAAATTATCTTTTCACCATTGACCTACACAAACATTAAGCAGAACCTGTTTATTTGTAATGATTATTGTTCAAATAAAACATCATGTCTCGCATGTCCATATGTTACAAAGGACTGCATTTTCAAAAGGTCTGATTTTGTAGGCCAAATAGTATTGATGATGAGTGTGCTTCTCATCTCCTGAGATAAAACATCCAGTAGTATATGGTTGTGGATGAGGCATCATTTATAGGTTCAATATTTGAAATACTTCAAGAGCCATTGTCAACAATGAAGTATGCAGGTTGTCAACTGACTTACATTTGAGAACACACTTTTTAATAGTTTTAGATCTAAATCAGAAGATTTAGCAATATTGGTAGTTGCTACTATGATGCTCGACTCATAGTATACAATTTGCTTACCTTTATCTTGGGCTGTTATGGTAGAACTAGTTGCTTCAATTTGTGTTATTAAAGCTTTTCCTAGCATGAAATTTGATAATGGACTGTCCACTGGATTTGAGCTTTGTACATCACTTGCAAAATATTTGAATCCTTCTTTCAATATTTTGACAATGTATTTCTAAGAATGGCAAAGAAGTCCATTTCCTGTTTTACATTATATTTGAATTCTTATCCTACAACTTAACTTCAGTCTTGGAATCTTCATTGTAGACTTACGTTTGGCTTTTAGTTCAAATTGGCAAGCATCACTTCAAGATTCTCCTAAAGAGGAAATATGGAGCAAGTCCACGTCAAACATATAGAGTCCCGAGCCTCATTCATACGTCGATGAAAGATATTATTTAGACCCTTAAATGTTCAACTTGAAAAGTATGGTAGTCACAACCTTGATGAAGTTGGAATACTTGAATCTTGATGTACCAGTCATTGTAGTCTCCAACAAGGTAATAGGATTTCTTTCAAGGGTTCCACGGAACTATTTTAGACAGCATCTACAGGTGTAGCGTTGTCCTCATGTGTGGTTTAATAGTTGTTCCACTAATTCTTAACAAGAAGTGTAAACTCTTGAGAGATACGAAGGTGATCTTTTCTTGATCACAAAATTGATCGAACACATAGTACAAGAAAATGAAATTAGTTCAATTATGTGTACCATTTGCATCTTTTTTACACAAAAAATAGAAATATGCATATTGTACTGTGTGCAGCTAAGTCTGATGGGTCAGAAAGGGTTTGGCGGGTCAGAAAGGGATTTGGCCCCTTACATTGTCAGTCTTTGCTGATCCGAGGACCTTGGTTTTTCAATAGCACACTATTGATTATATCTTATTGGCCCCAAGAGTTATAGCATGTGAGTTTCTCTCATAATCTCAGTCCAGATTAAGTTTTCGGCCTTCACTGCCTTATTTGCATATCATTAACTAGCTCACCAAGTCCATTGGCAGTTTATCTAAACTGGAATGATAAAATTTATTCTACTCAAGTTAAAAAATGGGTTTATGCTGAAATTGAGCTCATGAGAGACTTGCTCACCACATTGATATCCAACTTAGTGAATGCTATCTCACACAAAAAATTATACATTTATCTAAATTATGTTTTCAGCCTTTCACTGCCTTCTTCACATATCATTGCCTAGCTCACCATATCCCTTGGCAGACTATCTATAATAAGAACAATAATTTTTATTCTACTCAACTTGACAAATGATTTATGTTTAGATTGACCTCACGGGTGACTTCGTTATTAAATTGATATCTGACTTAGTGAATGTCATCTCACAAAAAAAGTTATACATATATCTGCCAAATACTGGTTTTAGTTGAAGTTGACCTCACAAGTCACTTGGTCATTACATTGATATCCAACTTAGCGAATGCCATCTCACAAAAAAAGTTAAAACATATATCTGCCAAATACTTATTTTCCATGTCAAGCCCCAAACCATATGATCAAGAATTGCCTTTTGATGGTTCACCTAGAGGTAGATCCGAGGAAAATTAAGCTGCCAGGACTGGGGATTGTTGGACCAGCATCATAGATAAAAAAAAATCCAGTGAGCAATGCCTATAGTGAGTTTGTTGGCCCATCACATTGTTGTATGTTTATCATAAAATTTTGGCCAGAGCCCTAAACCTCCATATCTATCACGTGTTTCTTGCAATTCTTGCAATTATTAGACCAGAACAAATGGGATTCATAAGCATTCTTTACGTCCTTGTAATTAACATTTCCCCTATTAAATAAGGTCAAAGTCAGAGTAGGAAATCAAGCTAGTAGGCCATGCCCCACATGGCCAAAAGATGTGGCATTAGCTTTTGCAGCAGTTAAGAGAAGCCTAAGGATAAATTGCAATCCAAAGCCCAAGGATGAAGTAAACAAAATGGCAATAAAAGCATTTTAAAGCATTGAGCTGAAACAGTTTGTGTTGTTTCTTAAGAACAATACACTTGTTAGGGTGATCACAAAAAAAAATACAAGAACAATGGAAACTAAGCCGAACCTCACCACAAAAGAAGACAAGTTTTATGCTTACAAGAAGTGTAACCATTCATCTTCTATCTTATGCTCTGTCAAGCACATTGTTTTTCAATGTCAGCTTATGCCAAGTTCTTTGGTCTCTGTTAAGACTCTTGTCAACTGACATCAAAAAGACATAACTTAGACTCTGTGCCAATGTCCATATATGATTGTTGATGCAGCAGAGCTAAAGATGGTTGGTGCATTTGAATACATAATCGGCTGGCTCTCTATGATTGGCACCCTGATCATCCTAGCAAACAGATATCCTAGCCTTAAATTATTGATAATCAATCATTAGCAAACAGATATCCAAACATCAAGATTTTGCTAGATTTTGCCAGTTTTGCTAGCAATTCCTTTATTGAGTGGAGGTAAAAGTATGTTTTCTTCCTTTGCAATATATCAATACAAAGGTTTACCAACTCTTGCAATGGATATATTCTTCAGGAGATAACTTAAATATTATGCTAATACTTCTATTTCAGTCTAGGCATACATATCTAAGCAATGCAACTGAAATCATAAACACAGCAGAACTTGCATTTTCATTGAAAATTGGATATTATTTCTCCAAATATAACAGTAACCAATAACAACTGTGGAGAAATAAATACAACATCAAAAATGGCAGAAACATAGAGGACTCTAAACAAGTGGAAAGAAAAGTAGATAAGGATGAAAAACTAATAACTATGTAGCATATGATCCAACAGCCATATTGATGTCAAAACGATGGACCTCAACCTAACAACCAAACCATAAAAATAAATTGGATTTTCCTGTGATCAGCGAGGTGACACTCTACTCTAGCAATCTCGTGCTTCCTTTATTGACTGTACATTTAAGCTTGTGCAAACAACTCATTTGCTTCTTCCACCCACGCCTTCCAAGCAGGTGCTTCAAAGAGAACAAAATGAACCTGTCAAGAGGTCAACCAGATAGATTTCAAGTCAATTCAGACAAGAACATATAATCATCACCAATGAAAGAAAAACATATGTCCTCAATGTTTTCTCCAAATTGCTGCTAGAAGAAATAAATAGCAACAAAATAAAAAGACAAAACAGTTTAAACATCCACCATAAGATTAGACTTTTCAAGTAAATTTATGTTATGGCTGTGTGCCATAAAGCCTACATTTGCTCTATTTGTCACATTTATCTTTTTAACATAATGGAGAGATAAACCGCTAATCCCAATAAAGTTTTACTCATTACCCAATATAATTTATCAAACAAGCTATTCATATGACCAACAAAACTAACAATAGGGATGTGTCACATATCAACATCTCCATCACCCCATAATATCATTTTCTTATGGACATGCCATCCTTCCTTGACATGTTTCATCCCTAAAGCATGAGAAGCCAAATAGTGAGGCTTTCGTAAATCATTACATATGTAACACCATGATCTATCATCCAACCATCTGTATGTGATCTTCTTGGGTAGCTTTGCTTGATTGTACTTCTCTCCAAACCTTATACAATATTTCTTTGTAGTACTCAAATTATATTCACCTCCAAATTTATTTCTCCTTTGATTCTGTATGTAGCAATAGTGATTGCTCCTCCAATTCTATGTGTGTCCATAGTTAGTGCTCATTTGATGTGTCTTACCATGCTTATGATTGTTGCCTCTCTTTATTGTTAGGAATATTGCATCATTTATAGGACGCATATAATAATTATTTATTAGGTTTGTTAAATAGGTGGTTTTTGAAGTTTCCTAAAAAATAGGATTTGTGAATCCTATAAATATGCAATGTGTTATTGAACGAAAGATAAGGAGAAACAAAAGACATATTATTTGTGTATAATTTTCTGTCTACCTCTGCCCAAATTTACAATATGGTATCAGAGCTGGTCTGGGATTAACTCACTCATGAGAGGGCCCAGGGACATGAGAGCTGATCTTCTATACATATATAGGATTTAGATTGTTTTTATTTTTATTTTTACTTGACAGTGAAGTGATTGCTCCTTTAACTGTGGCGTTTTAGATTTTTCATTTGTTCAAATCAAGGCATTTCAGATTGATTTCTTAGATTGATATACACCTTCAAATTGCTATTCGAACATCAGATTGCATTCATGCTCGGGTCAAATGACTTGCCAAAACTCATAAAAAGATGGTGAAAACATAATGGCGACACCATGAGAAGGATCAGGCTCATACCAATAAAAGAATTCTAATGCAAATTGGTGAAAAAGACTATTGTTTATGTTTGTCATCACCATTTTATTGGAACACAACATAGGGATTCCAGCTGAAAGATTATTTTTTATGCTGAATAGTTTTGATAGCGCCATCAATTTGCTACCCAAGTCTCTGGGATCAATCGAGTCAGAAGAAGCTGTCAATTGGCAGGATGCAAGAGGAGGTCGATGCAAGCTGAAGAGACTTCATTCACTTATGTTTGGCACCAAACAATCTCTAGAGTCTGCAAGGGGGTAATGGTACAAAGCACTTCTTCACTGTTGAGGGTGCCCCACGCTTTGAAGGATGTTAATTGCCTCAGGGTCGACACACTTGCTCTCAGATCTGTCATTTCTAAAGTCTGAAATAGTTGAAGGTGCTGGTCTGTAATGACTCTAGATGCAATGATTAGCACCCCCGCTGATACCTAGCTCTTGTATGTTTTTGTTTTTGGGTAATCAACTATATCCAATCTTGTAGTGTTTGGCTCTACAATGGTCATTTGACATGATAGCCATAACATTTGATGGAGGTGATGTGAAGTGCCACAATCAATGCTTGGTTAGAGGCATTCTCTATATTTTGCAATACCATTGGTGTTCTGATTGTATGCCAGGTATTTTAATCTCACGGCCACTTATTTTAAACCATGTAAGATATGGCTAAATCAGGAATGATGTTGCAGAAAACAAAAGATGTGATATGGGGGTAAAAAGCGACCAAGTATCCTCAAGACCAGTTCAACTGCCTTTGGGATCCTTGCACATAATTTGGATTGATTGGGTGGCTTCAATATCACAAGTAGGTGCTTCTTCATCGTATTGCAATATTTTTGGAATCGTTGTTTGGGTTGGTTAGTTATTTGGTTTTATAATAGTAATTGTTGACATAGTGATATTTTAATAATGTTAATGTGTTATAGTCAAGTTGAATTATCGGTATAGCCCGACACCTTTGACCTTATTTTGATTAAGGGTTTAGATATTGTTCTTAAGGAAATACTTTATCATTGTCTAAAAGTCTAGTTAAAATATAGTATGTTGTCAAAATAAGGTGTATCATTTTTTTTAGAACAGGGTATATTTCGTGAGTCGTTAATTGTTCTATCAAAATCTAAAAAGTGTAAAAATAAAATTGCCTCAATTGTAACTGGACGCATTATCGCTTACACGACATCCATCTTGAGGGGAGGCATTATAAACCTGAGCCTCAAAGAAAAAATTGCTAATTAAGTAGCAAACCTACTAGAAGATGGAGGCACAGGAGGTTGGAGGACATTCAACAACCTCTCATTAGTCACTAACGATGGGGTCGTGAAATTGCATTAGTGACCAAACAAATTGTGCCAAAATGACTAAAGCCAATATCAGTTTCTAGGTGGCAACGACAACCATCTCATATCATTTGTGATCAGAGTGGCAATGATCAATAATGGTGGCTACATATGCAACAATGAGGACTTAGTTCTCAAACTTTTTATGTTGTGAATGGATGTGTTTATCCCCATTCACAAGATGGTGTAAGTAATTGAAAATGTTTGTCCCTAGTCACATAAGTTGGTGATATGATTGGATGTGTTTGTCCCCAATCATAATTAGTATGACCAGATGTGTGTGTCGTCCATGTTCATAATTTTGATGTTGGATAGATGTGTTAGTCCCTATCCTTGGTTCCATAGGTAGATGTGTTTGTCCCTATCCTTGGATGAAAGAATATTGAGAATAGTGAGGTTAGTTCCACTACTGCTTCTCATGAGTAGATCTATATGTTCCTATTCATACCTTAGGATGAACTACTGAATGTGTTCATCAAGTATTGTTCATCTAGTTGTCCCCATTAGAAGGATGATGCAATATAGGGGGTTGTTAGGAATATTGCATCATTTATAGGATGCATATAATAATTATTTATTGTTAGTTTTTAGATCAGAAATGTCAACAATGTAATGTCCTCATTTTCGTAGCTTTCTCAGTGTGATTTCTTAGCCTTATTCTCCAAAGGCTAAGTGGTGAAATAAGGAGAAATTAATTAAATTAATTATTTATTAAGTCATTGTTGGCATTTAAATTAGCACCTCTAGAGTGCTGATTGTAAATGTTCAACTATTTCAAATGTTTTGCAACACTTCTTTGTTATTTAAAGAAGAGAAGTCCCTCTCTACTGAAAGCAATGCATAAGGAAGGGAATGGTAAACTAAGATTCCTATCTTTTTGTACTTCAACGGTAGGACACAAGGGTGCACAAACACAATGCGCCGCAGCTAAGCTTTTTCTCTGGTTTCTGCAGATCTTAACTACGACTATTCTAGCTTTTAATCTATCCAATACCTTCAAGGTAAACAGAGCATGAGGGTAAAGGAGCAGGAATGGATCGGTTGGATCACCTAAATTCGCCGTCTCCTGAGAATATAGTCGAGGCTCTGAACTCTCGGATATATGCCAGGATAAGGTTGGTACAAGCAAACACTCTTTACGGTAAACTGGATCTGAGACCTACCAAGGAGGAGGAACCCCTATCTGAGGTATGGACTAGGAAACGGTTTACAAGAAACAACAAATTGACAATGTCTTGGCCGACAAACTTGCTAAGGAGGAGGAACCCCTATCCGAAGTATAGGTTGAAGGACAATACATTAAACAACAACAAACGATAACTGTCAATGACAAATATCCAAGGAGGAGGAACCCCTATCCGAGGAGGGAAATGAAACAACAAGCTATTTGATACAAGACGTGGAAATAACTCAAATAGGTAGAGATCAAAATGCAAGCGCCTTCTAATATTCTTTTTCAAGCTTCATCAACGAATTACAAAGGTTGGGATAGCAAAGGCACGAAATCATGCACAATTACAATCAACCAACGAACTCTCATCCAAGAGTGAACAGATATTCGCTTTCAAAGTTGTTGGCAACAATGGCGCAACAATTTTGCATAGCAAGTAAAAGTTAAACAAACAATGAGCCCAAGGCTCTTATTTATAGAACTCAAAGGAGTGGGCAACCCCAAAATCTCCTTGAGTTAACAATGAGTTCTTGCCAATCAATTAGCAAGATTTATTCCTAAAAAGGGGGAACAAGTGGTTAACAGGAAAACTACTTCAGTTAACTAAAAGTAAACAAAGAGGCAACTGGAAACTACTTCAGTTGACTAAAAGTAAACTAAAGGTGAACTTTAATGTAAGTATCCCTCCAAAATAGACATCCACATTTAGTGGAGATCTAAGATCCATTAATCATGGAAGCCGATTAGTCATCCTTAATCAATGGGATCTGACAACTCATGATTTGTGGGATGTGGAGTTAACTTGGAAAGGGGCATCAAGTTAACTCCAACTACATTTAATGCCTTCTTGAGTTGACTTGGAATGAGGCATCAAGTTAACTCCAACTACATTTAATGCCTTCTTGAGTTGACTTGGAATGAGGCATCAAGTCAACTTCAAGTATCATAAATGCCAATTGGAAGGTAGGACGTCCTTCATAGGTGTCTTTTCACATTTCACCACTTTCAGTCAACAGCTCCTTGATCCATGTGTTGACTTCTTCTGTTTTCGGATAGTCAATGCTTTGATGACATGACATCTCCTCTTCTTGCGCAAGCTATTGCTCTTGGTAACTTTGGCGGCTCCGTGCTTGGAATGACCTCTTCGCAGCTAGCAAGCCAAGGTGCTTACTGCCATGCAGGAGGTGGTAATACTGGTCTTTCTATTGCAAGATCAGCCTTTCTTTCTTCTTCGTCCAAAGTAATTGTTGCAGCGCTCCATCGAGCGGGAGATGTATTCTTTTCGAAGATAAAGATCCACAAACTGCTGATGATGTCTGTTTGCTCTCTAGCAATGTGTGTAAGATCTGGTTGGAGAGTTGCTGGTGCAAGGTCTGGTTGTTCAATTGGAGCCCAAGGACGCCAAATTGTCATTCTATGAAGAACTCGCCTGTTGACTATAAACATGGATGTGTTCAGACAACTTCTGAAAAACCCCTAAAAATAGCCACCCGCCGAAAAGTATTTTTTTGGAAAAAATTTGGCACATGGGTTTTGTCCGTGCTTCAATGCTGAACAAACCCAATTCCTTAGATTTTTTATTCTAATATTTTTCCGGAAAAATCCCTAAAAATAGGGGCAACAAGTTTGTTGATTCTGGAAAATTTGAAGAGATGGGTTTCACTGGAAAATTATGCTGATCATACCCAGTTGGCCAAATCTGTGATAGCCTATTGTTTTCTGTGACATGCAAGAATTTTAAGACAGAAGAGAGGAAGTAGACAAGAGGAAGATTGGAAGTTATTGATGCCTTCTTGGAAAAATACTCTGCTAGATGCAACCTCTGAGAAGACAAACTTTCCCTGTCACTGATCTTCGAAAAATCATGAAGAACGATCAAAACCTCCTTCAAATCTGAGAAATTCGTCCTTGGAGAGCTTATTGTTGTTCAAACCCTCAGCTTGCGAAGAAATGAGCATAATGGACGCCTAGGCTTGATCATATAGAGATTTTTGCTTGAATCCATGAAGTTTGGGAGCCAAACTCATGATCTAAAGCTGATTTGGCTTGATCTAAAGTTCAAAAAGGTGATTTCCACTGATCGTGGAGTGAGTTGGCCAAGTTTGTCTCAAAATATCTTAACTTTAGTCAACAAACTTTCCTTTGACTTTTTTGGGCGTCCCTTTTGAGGTTTAGTCCTTTTTTCAACATTTTTCATGTTGGATGACCTCTGTTTGATCCCTGCTCCAAATTGATCTTTCAGTCCTGGACAGTTGTTGGTACACTCACTATCGAGTTGGGTCTGTGCTGAAGAGAAGTGCCTGGGAGGCACTAAGTCATAAAGCTGAGTTTGTGGCCCTGAAAAGAAGGGCGCCTTTCTCAAGAAACGGTGCTTTTCTCCTTGCCTTAGTCATTTTTCGTGTCTGTTCTTCAGCTTTTTATTCTTGACCTTTCGTGCTTTGATATGGATTTCTCGTTGATCAGAGAATCAGCTGATCTCGCTTGATATCTCATCAGGTAGCTAGCTTCGTTTCGCCAAAGATTACTGGAGTTAGAAAACTCAAAAGTCAATTTAGGGTCCCTTTATTCAAGGGCGCCCCTCATTGAAAAGGGTGCTTTTGCTATTCTACTTAGTTATTTTTATCTGAAATGTGCCCTGGTTTGATCCTAATTATTCGTTGATTGCTTCGTCAAATGCCTGTGCTCGCAGTTGCGTTGTCGAGATCTACCTAGACTGAGAAGATTGTCCTAGGAGGCCTTTAGTCATCTGACAGCATCTAGAGGTCCAGAAAGAAGGGCACCTTTCCTTGGAAAAGGCTCTTTTTTGCTTTGATCTTCACTTTCGACAGCCGTTTCTTAGTAGTTTCTTGGTAGTTCGTCAACTGCCTCATTTCACTTCTTCGACAACTGCTTATTATCAACTCAGATGATCTAGTTGTTTGTTTCGTTGTCGAGCCAGCAGGTGAACGCCAAGGATGACTGCCTCAGATGATTCATCAGGCTGCATCTTACTCTTGAGAATCAAGGGCACCCCTCAATGAAAAAGGCTCTTTTTGCCTCGTGAACTGATTTATCCTTCGTAGTATTTCGAGAGTTAGTCAAATTTCGACCTTCTTCAGTTTCAGAAATCTCCTTCGTTGAAGATCACCATTTCTTCATGTCTCACGTTCATCGTGTATGGGTGTTTGGAAAAATGACTAAGGCATTTGACTGCATAGCCTCCTCTTGGTAGCAAGGCGTGCATTCTCCAGACTTAGTCAATTTTCAGCATTTTTCATTTTTGAAAATCCCCTCCGTCGCAAAGCATCTTTTCAAGCATTTTCGCCATGGTTTCTTTGTTGAAGCTTTTGAAGCTTAGCTTTCAGCACCTTGTACTGGCCAATCTGCCATTAATGGCTGCGGAGCTCCTAACTTTGTTCCTAAAAAATAGAGATAGACCCACCAAAGTAAAACGTGTCTTTTGATGATTCCAACTGGACCAATGTGATCATGAAGTCATTTAATCCTATCAAAATCATTTTCAATCATTTATGGGAAGGTCCTATTTTCGGGGGTTTCCCTGAAAATAGGGGCGTAAAACCCTAATTTTTGATTTTTTAGAATTTTGCACGTGTTCCTTGATAGAAACCCACAGAGCTCTTATGTTTGGTTTGACCTAAAACAAACTTTTGACGGCATTTTAACAAGATTTAGCTCAATTTATACAGAATGCCAAAAAAATATTTTGGGTACAACAGTCATCAAATAAATCAAAAATTAAAAGGCGACTTTATAATTAATTAATTTAATTAAAGTGACTGAAAAAAATATTATTTCATAGTCACTAAAATAATAATTAAAAGGGGAATTTATCAAAGACATTAGATTTCCACAATCCATAATAATGAGAGATTTTTCTGGATTTGACTGTGTGGTTTTTTTTTGCATCAACGTTTTGAATCACACTTCGTGATTCATCATTAGGATGAAAGAGATCCGTGATTCACTCCTACAGCTCTCTTTCATCCTGATGATGAATCATGGAGTGTGATTCGAAACGTTGATGCAAAAAAACAACACACAATCAAATCCAGAAAAATCTCTCTCAGGGGAATATATTTTTTATCCCACATTGGCAAGGAAAGTGTATGAACTCTCACAAGAAAGTATAAAAGAGAAATCGAGGGCTCATTTGAAATCATCCAGAGAAATTGATATTGATTTGATATGTCCATTGTGGAGCCTAGGGTTTCTGCAGTTTTATCTATTAATCTTTGGAAACAAAAACTTCCATTGATCACATAACTGAGATGGGGAAATATCCTCCGAAGGGTTGCTGATTGGAGAGGATAAATCAGTCCTTTTACTTGTGCTAAAATTGTGGCCAAAGGTCATTTTTTGTGTTGGTTCAATTGAGGAGTTGTTGCATATCAGCTGTAGTTTTTAGTGGCATCATCTTTGCATCGATTGGCAGCATTGAAGACATTTTGAAGGAGTATTGAAATCTGGTATCTATTCGCAGAGGTCTGATATTGATTTACAGTCATCTTTGGCAGCCATTAGAGACCACGTTTTTCACTCATGGATGCTTCCCTCTGCATCAATTTCACTCTCTAATTTGGGTGCTCTTTTCCTTGGGTCATGACAACAATATTTAATGCTTGAGAGGAGTCCAGGAAGCTGCCAATTATTTATTAGGAAGCTGCCAATTATTTATTATTAACATTCATATCAGAACAGGGGCGATTTGAAGAAAGAGTCAATTTGTCAAAGAGGAGGCACATTTTCGATTTTGGTTGATTGTTTCTTCATCATCAGCCTTAGGCGCTTCATCCAGGTTCTTCATATGTTGTTTGCATTCATATTTTAGAAATATTACAGTCAGTTTTTAATGTCAGCCATTTGTACTCAGAAATTGTAGAAGTTGCACATGTTGTAATGCCAAGAGTCTTGGCCTTTAACAGCTGCATTGTACTAGATTTCATTTCATAATAAGGAGCTATAAGTTGCAGATCGAATATTTGTTGTATTGAGCAAAGTTTGATCTTTATAATCAGCTTAGTAGTTTGCATACCAACTGTTTGTTAAAATGTCAGTTGGCTGTAGGTGCATAATTCCTATGTAGATATTCATGTATTTGCATTCTAAAAGACAAAAGAATTGCATTATCATTCTAGATCATTGCCTAGATATCGAAGAGCTGTTTTGCATGCAATTAAACTTATTTGTAAGCCCATTTGAAGATGAGCAACAAACTCAAAACTCAGAAACAACTAGTTAAGGGGTTGCAAGTGAAGTGTTTGACATAATTCCTTGATGCAAACTTAGGCCAGATTTGAAGGGAATTTTCTAGAGTGGTTTAAGAAGTGTAAACATTGATATTTTGATCTATTTCCTCTCCTTTAGGTGAAAAATCCTAAAGTGTTAGAAGGATATAGTAATCAAGATCTTGTTTTGCATTTTGGTAACCTTTAAGATATTCCTTGAGAGCTAAAAACTTAGATCAGAAGTAGCAAGGGATATTACAAACAAGCAGAAAATACAATACAATGAAAAATAAACACAATGATTACCCTGGGAAAACCCTCCTACTCGAGGGAGAAATACCCAACAACAATATACTCTTATAAATCAAAAGAAAACTGCATACAAATCAGGCCCTAGACAAGGCCAAGTCTAATACAATTAATGGAGACACTTCTTGAAGCGAAATACAAATGATGACACTTCTTGTAAAAATCAGATCTGCTGCTAGGAGGCAAACTGCTGTTGCTGCTAAAGATGCGAATTGGAGAGTGAATGAATTGATGACCAAATGAGAGGACTCCATCCTCTATAAATACCAAACTAGGTAGCCTTCTCTCTAGGGATGACCTAAAACAAATATATTTTATTTTGTTGTACCCAAAATAAATTTTTGGCATTCTGCGTAAATTGAGCTAAATCTTGTTAAAATGCCATCAAAAGTCTGTTTTAGGTCAAACCAAACATAGGGTCTTTGTGGGTTTCTATCAAGGAACACGTGCAAAATTCTGAAAATTTGAAAATTAGGGTTTTACGCCCCTATTTTCAGGGTAACCCTCGAAAATAGGACCTTCCCAGAAACGATTGAAAATGATTTTGATACGATTAAATGACTTCACGATCACACTGGTCAAGTCAGAATCATCAAAAGACACGTTTTACTCTGGTAGGTCTATTTCTATTTTTCAGGAACAAAGTTAGGAGCTCCGCAGCCATTAATGGAAGATTGGCCAGTACCAGCTGCTGAAAGCTAAGCTTCAAAAGCTTTGACGATGCAACCATGGCAAAAAAAGATGAAAAAGATGATGTTCGACGAAGGAGATTCTCAAAACCGGAAAAGGCCGAAAATTGGCTAACTCTGGAAACGCTACGAAGGGGAAATTAGTTCACGAGACAAAAAGAGCCTTTTTCAAGCAGGGGTGCCCTTGATTCTCAAGGGTCAGATACAACCTGATGAATCATCCAAGGTAGTCCTCCTCGGCGTTCTCCTGTTGGCTCAACAACGAAGCAATCAGTAAGATCGTCTGATAAGTTGATCACCAGTAGTTGTCAGTTGAGCTAAAAGAGGCAGTTGATGAAGTATCAAGAAACAGTTGTCGAAAGTGAGGATCAAGGTAGAAAAGGTGCCCTTTCCAAGGAAAGACGCCCTTCTTTAGGAGCCTTTAGATGCTGCCAAATGTCAGAGAACCTCCCAAGACAGTTTGCTCAGTCAGGGTTAATCTCGACAACGTAATCATCGGTGCAAGCATCTAACAAGGCAATCAATAGATAATCAAGATCAAACTGGAGCATCTGTAAAGGTGAAAATCATTGTGCAAAAGGAAAAAGTGCCCTTTTCATTAAGGGGCGCCCTTGCATTAAATGACCCTTAGCTAACTTCTGAGATTTCAGATTCTAGTCATCTTCGGCGAAACGGAGTTGGCTACCTGATGAGATATCAAACAAGATCATCTGATTTTTCGATCAACGAGAAATCCATATCAAAGCACGAGAGGTCAAGTCAAAAGTTGAAGATCAAACAGCTGAAAATCCACCAAGGCAAGAGCAAAAGTGCCCTTCCTTGAGAAAGGTGCCCTTTCTTTTGAGGCCACAAACTCAGCTTTTTGCCATCATATCTCCCAGGCACTTCTTTTCAGTTTACCTCCAGCTCAACAATGAACGTACCAACAACAGCCCAGGATCAACAAATCAAGCTAGATTCAAAATCAAACTAGGGTCATTCAACAGAGAAAATAATAAAAAACTTGCAAAACTCAAAAGGGACGCCTAGAAAAGGTCAAAGGCCAAGTTGTTGACTAAAGTCAAGATATTTTGAGATAAACTTGGCCAACTGGCTCCACGATCAGTGGAAATCACCTTTTTGAACTTCAGATCAAGCCAAAACAACTTTTGATCATGAGTTAAGTTCCCAAACTTGTGGATCGAAGGCTTGAGTCTATATAATCAAGGTATAGGCGTCCCACTTCATTATTTCATTGCAGGTGATGATCAAGAACAGCCATAAGCTCTCAAGGACGCCATTTACAGATCTGGCCAAGGTTTTCATTCGTTCTTCAATATTTCTTGCAGATCTGAAGCAAAAGAAGATTGCTAATCTGAAGTTGGATTCAGAGACAGATTTTCTCAGGGAGTCAGATAAAAAATTCCAATCCATCTTCTGTCTACTTCCTCTCTTCTTGTCTTAGGTTTTCTTGCATATTACACAAAGCAACAGGCTCCATCAGATCTGATCAACTGGGTAGATTCAGCATAATTTTCCAGTGAAACTCATCTCGTCAAATTTTCCAGAATCAGCAAACTTGCTGCCCCTATTTTTTGGGGGTTTTTCTGAAAAAGTTTCAGAATCAAAATTCTGAGGAACTGGGCTTGTTCAGCATTGAAGCACGAACAAAACCCATGTGCTAGACTTTTTCTGGAAAAATACTACTCAGTAGGGCGCTATTTTCAAGGGTTCCCGAAAATTGTCAGAACAAGGTCAAGTTTACAGTCAATCTTTAAGTTTTTCAAGATGCAGTACTCTCAGGTACAATACAAGACCAAGACGGCCCTATTTCATGATTACTTGAAAACGGTTGACACAAACTTACATCAGGTAAACCCAGTAGTTGATTTAGAACAGCTGGAGGGCATGAATCAGATCACATTGCAGAATATTGAAGAATCCGGGTTGCTACAGACTACGTCCATCCCCATCATATTACAGAGCGTGGAGCTTATAATCGCTTATGTTAAGCATTACAATCCTACCACTAGAGAAATTAGAGCAGTGGATGGGAGAATTGTTTGCAGTCTAAAGCCTCAAGATATTGAAAAGTGCTTTGATATTCCATCATGTCCTAACAGCAAAGTCATATCAGTGACGGAATGCGAGAAGGCATTTGAGACAACCAAAGACAAATGTCAAAGGATAATAGCTAAAAAATGGCTAAAAGTGACAAAGGCTAGCTTGCCTAAGTTGGTTGGACGAGGAGAATGTAAAGATGAGTACGCAGTGTTAATCACTCTACTCAATAGAATCACTGGAGAAGAGGATGGCAATCAATTCCAGTCATGGATGTATTATGTCATTGCGAAAATCATTGGCAAAAGGGAACATTATGACTGGGCCACTCTGATTAGTGGCACACTCCACCAACAAACCACCAGGTATCTGGAAGCTCATAGGTTTCACATGTGTTCTTACCTAGTATACCTGATTTCCTTCCAAGGTGATTTCAGGATATTGAACAATGTGCGAACCTTAGGTGTGCAGAAGGTTCATGAGCATTTTACACGTCTTGAGTTTACTCAAGCGAAGCGACACTTCAAAAGAACAAGTGATCACTTCATCATGCACACCGTACGTGAGCTAGACCATGAGATACACATGCATATTTCACAGATAGCCAGAGAGGCAATGGTGGATTGGGCGGATTGGTTCATCCAATTCCCTACGTTCTCCTACATACGCATGTATGGCTACATTGGTCACCCAGCCATGATGCCAAGATACCCTTCAGATAGGGTAGTCTTCATGGAATTCCTAAGACAATTGTCCGAAGTCCACATCTACTTGTGCTTGAAGAAGACAGCTGTAAACTTTCCCCTTGGAATGGGACCCTATAGATTCAGGTTTGTGGCAGATGCTAAGATGATGAGTCAAGAAATGGTGAGGCTTAATCTCAAGTACCTCATTGAGAGGAGGTTCTATGATCCCAGAGGGCTCTATGCAGCTCATCTCGAGCAACACTCGTCACATAAGTCTTCTATGGAAGATTATTGGGTAAATTGTCAAGACGAGTATGAAGTGCGAAGAAGGAACTATAGCAGGTTCAGGCTCCCGCAAATTGCTGATTTTATGTCAGCAGACATCGAGGGCTTATTCGACGATGAAGGGGAAGTCATTCTCCCCTCATTATTCGCAAATTCAGTTGACTCCCAACCGCTCCCAAGAGTGGATTGGTATGCCAAGGAAAACACGTCTGTAGAGGAAAGAGTGAGTAGAGTGGTTAGAAATAGCCAACTCTATCTTGACAACAAGAAATCAAGGAAGGCGGCACCTCACAGAACAGAGCCGCCACAGGTTCAGTCTACACCACCTTCCACTTCAAGAAAGAAGCCTAGGCAGAAGCAGTGGTGCAATCCCCCCCAAGGGATGAGGATGTTGAAGCCTACAAAGCCCAGAACACAGAGCATACATGTGGAGAAAGCCACACACAGCCCTGAAATAGTCATGGGTATTGATGCCCCAGAGCAAGGAATAGAGACTGCTACCCTAGAACTAGCAAAAGTTGTTGTTAAGGAGCCAGTAGCAATAGTTGTTGAAGAGCCATTAGCAGAAGTAGCAGAACCAGCAGTAGAAGAAGCAAAAGTAGAAACGGTGCCTATTATGGAAACAGAGTTGCCAATATCACCACCATCACAGCAGTCGCAAGTCCTCATTCACTTGGACTCGCCACCGAGAGACATTGCTCCAACATAGTCTCACACATCAGGCATTCAAAGGCCCCATATTCCTCCTCCTAGTGAAGTTAGTCGAGATTCCATTTGGCTTCAAGGCTTCCTAGGAAGAAAGAGGAAAAAACCTTCCTCTGAACTTGACTTCACTGAATTCAACCACGTCCCACAAGACATGTCGGCGAAGAAGTTGAAGAAGCAAGTTCACATAGAAAGGAATGCAGATTGTGAAATTATCACAGACACTGTTGCCCCACCAGTAGAGAAAAGCATACACGAGGTACAAGTAGAAGACTATACATTGTCTAAACTTAACCTCGGGAAGACTACACGACAAGTGGAGGCAGATCTTCTCAGAATAGCTTTGGTAAGCGCACAAGAAAGAATGGCCAAGGATGGAAAAGAAAAAGCAGCCTTAAAGTCTGAAAATCAGCAACTGAGGTCATACATTTCCAACTTGATGCATGGCACCCCGAACGTCTCAACCTTACCAACAGGATTGCTAGATCTCCCTACAGAACAAAATCATCAACAACTGATAACATACAGCAAACACTTGAGAGATCAAGTGGAAGAGTTTGTTCTCAAAGGTAGATGTATACTGGCAAATCTATACCAGTTACAGGATAGAGCACATGGACTTCGTGCAGAGATCCAGCAATCAGAGCAAAGAATTGCAGAGAAGAGGCTAGAAGACAATTGCAGATCTGCAATTGGCATATCAATTAATCTACTCCGAGGAAAACAAGTAACATCTCTTTGCTTGGAAAGAACAGTTGGCGTACAAGGTGAAAGCCTATGACGCCCATTCAGTAGAGTTGATTGACTACACACGGGTGGTCGCCACTATTATCAACTTCGCAAGAATGTTGGTAATATCATTCCCTTGCATGGAATATCAGCATGAGGGAGGAGAATACATCGAGATGGTCACTGTACAGAATCAGTTCAAAGACGTCATCCGCAGTACCTTTCTTGATAATCCAAATGGTTGCAAGCTAGCTAAGGTGGCAGCTTTATCAACCAAGTTCGAAGAGGCAGCATCTCAGTGTATAGACTTCGGAAATCAACTCACGACAAGTGAGGTAATGCTCAGACGCCACGTCATCATTCTATAGAGCATTAACTCCCCAGAGGCTAATGAAGTCAACGAATGGATAGAAACACAGCTAATTAAAGGTGATGAGCTGTAAAGGCACCAAAGTAGGATGTCCTACACCCTCCAAGTGGCATTTATGATACTTGAGTTTGACTTGATGCTTCTTCCAAGTCAACTCAAAATGACATTAAATGTAATTGGAGTTAACTTGATGCCCTTTCCAAGTCAACTCCATATCCCATAAATCATGCATTGTCAGATCCCACTGATTAAGGATGTCTAATCGGCTTCAATAATTTGTGGATCTTAGATCTCCACTAAATGTGGATGTCTATTTTGGAGGGATACTTTACATTACAGTTCACCTTTAGTTTACTCTTAGTCAACTGAAGTAGTTTTCAGTTGACTCTTTGTTTACTTTCAGTTAACTGAAGTAGTTTTTTAGTTAACTGCTTGTTCCCCCTTTTTAGGAATAAATCTTGCTAATTGATTGGCAAGAACTCATTGTTAACTCAAGGAGATTTTGGGGTTGCTCACTCCTTTGAGTTCTATAAATAAGAGTCTTGGGCTCATTGTTTGTTTAACCTTTACTTGCTATGCGAAATTGTTGCGCCATTGTTGCCAACAGCTTTGAAAGCGAATATTTGTTCACTCTTAGATGAGAGTTCGTTGGTTGATTGTAATTGTGCATGATTTCGTGCCTTTGCTATCCCAACCTTTGTAATTCGTTGATGAAGCTTGAAGAAGAATATCAGAAGGCGCTTGCATTTTGATCTACCTATTTGAGTTCTTTCTACATCTTGTATCAAATAGCTTGTTATTTCATTTCCCTCCTCGGATAGGGGTTCCTCCTCAGATATTTGTCATTAGCAGTTATCGTTTGTTGTTGTTTAATGGATTGTCCTTCAACCTATACTTTGGATAGGGGTTCCTCCTCCTTAGCAAGTTTGTCGGCCAAGACATCGTAAATTTGTTGTTTCTTGTAAGTCATTTCCTAGCTCATACCTTGGATAGGGGTTCCTCCTCCTTGGCAAGTCTCAGATCCAGCTTACTGTAAAGAGTGTTTGCTTGTACCAACCTTATCCCAGCATATATCCGAGAGTTCAGAGCCTCGGCCATATTCTCAGGAGATGGCGTATTCAAGTGATCCAACCAATCCATTCCCGCTCCTATACCCTCATGCTCTATTTACCTTGAGGATATTGGATAGATTAAAAGCTAGAACAGCCGTAGTTAAGATCTGCAAAAACCTAAGAAAAATCTTAGTTGCGGCGCATTGTGTTTGTGCACTCTTGTGTCCTACCGCTAAAGTACAAAAAGATAGGAACCTTAGTTTACCATTCCCTTCCTTACGCATTGCTTTCAGCAGAGAGGGACTTCTTTTTAAATAACGAAGAAGTGTTGCAAAACATTTGAAATAGCTGAACGTTTACAATCAGCACTCTAGAGGTGCTAATTTAAATGCCAACATATTTATAAAAGATGAAGGCCGACCTGCCTTGAGCAAGATATAATTAGGAGAAAATATCTCCTGCCGCTACAACACTAACACTCCCTCTTAGCTAGGGAGGTATTTTCAAATATCCTCGTCATGGAGTCTCTACACCTAACGCCCACAATAGCTACACTCATTTGTGGAAAACCACGTCTCAGTCTCAAAGATGTACAAGAGTTCATTATGGAGTCTCTCAACATGATGTCCACAATGGCTACACCCATTTGTGGAAAACACATTTCAGTCTCAGAGATGTACAAGGATTCATCACAGAGTCTTTCAACATGATGTCGTCATGGAGTCTCTCAACATGACGTCCACAATGGCTACTCCCATATCTAGAAAGAAACACATCTTAGTCTCAGAGATGTACAAGGGTTCATCACAGAGTCTCTCAACATGATGTCATCATGGAGTCTCTCAACATGACGTCCACAATGGCTACTCCCATGTGTGAAAAGAAACACATCCCAATCTCAAAGATGTACAAGGGTTCATCACGGAGTCTCTCAACGTGATGTCGTCATGGAGTCTCTCAACATGACGTCTCATCTCAGTCTCAGAGATGAACAAGGGCTTGCACCTCATATTTCTCTGTCTCAGAGAAATATACACTACAAGGGCTTTCACCTCATATTTCTCCATCTAAGAGAAATATACATTCCAAGGGCTTTCACCTCATATTTCTCCGTCTCAGAGAAATATGCATTACAACAAATCTTCATGATGATGTGACTCCCTCTGAAGCTCCAAGTACTTGCATCAACCTCTTGACCTCCTCGTCCAAGATTTCCTACAATGCTTGCCTTAGAGGAATGGTTTCCAACGCACACCTCCGGCACTACTGACTTGCGAGAGTTCAGGACTGTCCTTCTCGACCTCATCCCAGATCACCCTATTTTGAATAGGTTTGCAGAGCTACCAATGTCAAATCTGGATTGACTGTCTTGTGCAATTTTGTTCTCTACAGTTGAAGAGGTCTTCCAAGGACTTAAACACCTGGTCTTGCAAAACTGCAACCCACTTAGCTAACACCTTCACTTCTTCTCAGAGAGTCACTCTAGTTCCTTGTGTCATAGGACTCCATTTTGCTGAATACAGAACTCCCTCTTGATCCCTACCTCAATTCAAAGAACTGAAAACTATTTTGCTTTCACAACTCTCAATCCAATAGCCAATAGCATGTCTTCCCCAATGATCTTTGATAGGAACCTCACTAATTTCCACAATTCTTTCGAGGGATGCCAATAGTTGACCATGCAAGAACCATAGACTGTTGTTCCAAATCAGGAGGACAAGATTCCTATTGTACCGTTGTTTAGTGTCTTCATCCTTCTCAATCTTCTAGCTAATGCAAACTCTCCATCCAAGGCTGTCCCAACCTTGCGTCCTCAAGAGATGTCTACAGTGAAGTTATGTGCCACCAACTAAGTCTCAAGGTTGCAAGTTATGTCTCCATGTTTGTTCATTTCTCCAGTTGGCATGACTTCCTCACAGGATGCCTCAAGCTCTTCCTCCCTTTGAATTCCTTATGCAATCTCTCATCATCCTTTTGCTCCTTGGTCCATCCTGCATTTTAGAGAGATTAATAATAGTTCATAGAATCAAACTACCCCAAAGAGACATATATAGACCAATGCTAGAAGCATACATGATTCACAATTCCCAATGTTATTGCATGAATTATTAACTACATAAAATTCATGATCATTATTCAAAGATACAAACATAAAATACTTATCTCTTTATTGTTGGTACACCATAGAGCTAGTGTTAATGTTAGCAGCTTCGGGCTCAATTCTTCCAGCCCCAATTGAAGATATAAATTACTTATATGTGTTAATGGCAACATTATTTTTGGCCGACTTCCTTGCATCATTCTCCTTGGCCGACCTTCATTGTAATTCATTATTATTAATTGTATTTCTTTCTTGGTGGCCGACCTAGTTTATTGAAAGGGTGCAACCTATCTAGCAATGTATTTATATGAGGTCATTTCCTCTCATTTGCACATCAAGCAAATTCGATCTCCTTCTCCATTAAGTGCGAGCTCTTCAAGAAGAATAGTGCAAATTAATATAGGAGCAGATTGTGAGTTTATTCAAGTGCAGATTGAAGGTCAAACTATTAGTTTGTGTTATAGCCATTGTTGGTGCTGATCTTTGGCCTTGTGTGTGGCCTCATTGTAATGTAACTTGTTGTCATTCCTCATATATATAAGAGATATAATTGTTGTTGGGTTTTTCTCCCTCAAGAGGAGGGTTTTCTCAGGGTATCTGTTGTGTTATTGTGTCTGATTTTGAATTAATTTTCTGTTCATTACATTTGATCATAAAACTAACATGGTATCAGAGCGGGTTTGAAGAAGATCGTGATCAGATTTCTTATAACAGAGATACTCTTTATTCTCCTTCTCTTTGTTGTCTATCCATATCTATTAGTCAAGATGGTGAATGGTCTTAAGATTGAGGATAGACTCGAGGGAGCATCAAATTACACATCATGGAGGTTCAGAATTATGCTCACCTTGGAAGAGAATGACTTGGCTGAGTTTGTGGAGACCAAAGTCCCTGAGCCTACGGAGGAGGAAGAGAAGGTCCAGTGGAGGAAGAAAGACATCAAGGTGAAGAAGATGTTAGTTGATTCCGTAAAGGATCATATTGTTCCAATTGTCTCCAAGTTGAAGACAGCAAGAGATATGTTCAAAACTTTGGAGATGTACGAAATCAACAATACCAGCCGGGCACGTGCATTGAAGCAGGAACTTCATCATGTTAACATGGCGGAAGGAGAATCTGTCATCGCTTACTTCATGAAGATTTCCAAATTGAGAGATCAGCTCTCTACTATTGGTCATATTGTTGATGTCAAGGATTTGACCATGTTGGCCCTTTATGGTCTTCCTTCATCTTGGGAGTCTTAAATTCAAGGAATCAGCGTGAGATCGAAACTTCCCAAGTTTGATTGTTTGAGGGCAGATTGTATTCAAGAAGAGTCTAGGTTGGCTGCGAGAGGTATTGGTCGAAGCTCTACAAATGAAGACATTCATGTTCTTTCTGCTCAATCCTCGGAGAAGAAAGGAAAAGGTGGAAAGAAAGGATATTCCAAGAGGAATAAAGATAAAGGAGTTGATGGTGCTCTTGCATTCAAGAAGAAGTGGGACCTCTCCAAAGTCCAATGTTTTCGTTGTGACAAGTTTGGTCATTATGCAAAGGATTGCCCAACCAGGCCTAATTAGCATGCTTCATTTGCGGATGTGAATGAGATCTCTCCTCAGAAGGATTCTAGGGAATTTCTATTCTAAGTCATGGGCCTGTCTTCAAGCCGTGAAGGTTGTGCACTGATTTGTGCTCAAGAGTAGCGTATCTTGCATCCATCAAAATATTTAAAGAGATAAGTATTCTTTATTTGTCAAGTTATATCTTTTATTTGGATCTTGTAATTAGTAAAGAGAGATAGTGGTTTCTCTTGAACTGTGTTCTCTAGCATAAGATCCTTTGAAGATTTCATTTATTGCAAGTTATTTCATGTTGGTTGTGTAGATTTATGAGTGACTCTGAAATAAAAAGAGAATTGAAATTTCGATGGTGATTAGTTGGTCACATCGATATCATTCTCTAATGCATGAACTATGATAGAGCCTTGAACTCTTGGAGAGAGTTGGTTCTACATGCTAACTACATAATGCATTCAAGAAATTTGTAGTTGTGCAGATTATCTTTTGTTATGCTAAGTTAGCACTCTCGAGAGGAGTAAAAGATGGAAGAAAGAGTTATATTAGAATTCAATAAAGATAAGTTTCTTTATCCCTTCATTTTGATCTTTTGATATATTTCTCTTATAGGTTGATTCATTTATGTTTTAATATTGCTCATAAATTATTATGTATTTATGCTCTAACTTGAGATAGTAAACCTTGTATGATTCTAGCCTTGATATTTCTTTGGATAATTATAAACTGTTAGTAATCTCTCTCTAAAATGCTTTCAGGACATTGCTAGGAGCAAGAAGGTGATGAGAGATTGCTTAGTGATGAAAAGCTTGAGGCATCTTGTGAGGAAGTCATGCCGACCAAAGAAATGATCAAGCATGAAGTCACAACTTGCAGCCATGAGACTAAGTTGGTGGCTAGAGGGAGTTCACTTCCACAAGTCTTCTTTGCAATCTCTGAAGCATGGATCAAGAGGGAGTTATGTGACTCACTGAGAAGAAGTGAAGGTTGCAGTGTTGCAAGGCCAAGTGTTAAATCCTTGGAACCCTATTCAGCTGCTAAGATCATAATTGCACAAGACAGTCATCTGGATTTGATATTGGTAGCTCCGCAAACCTATTCAAAATAGAGTAATCTACTATGAGGTTGAGGAGGTCTACCCTGAACTCTCTACTATACCAGAGGTGTGCACTGAGGCAAGTGTTGCAAGCAATCTTGGACGAAGAGGTCAGAAGGTTGATGCAAGTGCTTGAAGATTTAGAGGGAGCCTATTGAACCTGAAGAAGATGGTAATCTAGTTGATCTTGGTTCTTTATATTGATTTATGGAAACCAATTTTCAGAAGCTTAAGGAGGCTGCAGCTAGTTCAGATCTGGTGGATCCTACTATGTACAGTCAGTTGATTGGATAGTTGATGTATCTATACTAGACCAGATTACAGTAAGTGCATTTTGTCAAGTTCATGTGTGAACCAAGGCAAATACTTCTAGTTGCAGCGAAGCATATCCTAAGATACTTGTGTGACACAGTTGGATATGGGTTGAGATATTATGCAGGTGTGGATCTGAAGTTGCATTGCTATACTGATTCTGATTGGGCAGGGTGTGTCACTGATCGGAAGAGCACCTCTGGATGTTGCTTCAGTTTGGGATCTGCTATGATTTCCTAGTGCTGCAGGAAATAGTTATCTATAGCATTGAGTACAGCAGAGGCAGAGTTTATTGCAACTTGTGTGGCAGCTCGGGAAGCAGTGTGGCTTCGTAAGCTCCTTGCAGGATTGTTTGGACAATCAATGGAGCCTACTATCATTCATTGTGATAACCAAAGTTGTGTGAAGATTTCTGTCAATCCTGTGTTTCATGACAAAACCAAGCATGTTGAGATCAAATACCATTACATCAGAGATATGGTATTGAGGAAAGCTATACAGTTAAGGTATATCAGCACTGTTGAGCAGACGGCAGACATTCTCACCAAGCCTCTCTCCAGGATAAAGTTTGTGTACTTTCGAGATAAGCTTGGTATGGTGGAGAATACAGCCTTAACTGAGAAGGAGTCTCAATATCAGTGATCCCTTGATTAATGAGTTCTCTGTGAGAGAAGTTCAAGGTGAAATCCCTTGATTAATGAGTTCTTCTCTGTGAGAGAAGTTCGAGGTGAAATCCCTTGATTCCACCCTCTGGGAGAGCCATGGTGGATGTCATGTGTGCGACTCCATGACAGCATCACGTGAGAGTCTGTGATGATTTTCTTGTACTTGTGTTTTTACCCCCTGGAGAGCCATGGTGAAAGTCATGTTGAGGTGACAACATCACGCAAGTGATGAACACTTGTACATCCATACATGGTTGTAGCCATTATGGTTGATATCATGTTGAGGTGATATATGATATCACAATGAGGTGATATCCTTCCTTTCCACATTTGGGTGTAGGCATTGTGGTAGACATCACAATGAGGTGATATGTCTTATGCAGCTGGAAGTATTTCTCCCTAGCTGAGAGGGAGTGTTGATGTTAGCAGCTTCGGGCTCAATGCTTCCAGCCCCAATTAAAGATATAAATTACTTATGTGTTAATGGCAACATTATTTTTGGCCGACTTCCTTGCATCATTCTCCTTGGCCGACCTTCATTGTAGTTCATTATTATTAATTGTATTTATTTCTTGGTGGCTGACCTAGTTTATTGAAAGGGTGCGACCTATCTAGCAATGTATTTATATGAGGTCATTTCCTCTCATTTGCACATCAAGCAAGTTCGATCTCCTTCTCCATTAAGTGCGAGCTCTTCAAGAAGAATAGTGCGAATTAATATAGGAGCAGATTGTGAGTTTATTCAAGTGCAGATTGAAGGTCAAACTATTAGTTTGTGTCACTGCCACTGCTGGTGCTGATCTTTGGCCTTGTGTGTGGCCTCATTGTAATGTAACTTGTTGTCATTGCTCATATATATAAGAGATATAATTGTTGTTGGGTGTTTCTCCCTCAAGAGGAGGGTTTTCCCAGGGTATCTGCTGTGTTATTGTGTCTAATTTTGAATTAATTTTTTGTTCATTACATCTGATCATAAAACTAACAGCTAGACCTGTAGCTATGACTCATCTTCACCACCTTCAGTGTTGCCATCCCATGCAACCGACCTCATATTTTCAGATCAAACACAATTGCATAGAGAATAGGGATGGATGCAGCTAAATTAGCCCGTCTCTACAACACTTCCGTCACTGCCCCTTTCAAATTAGGAAGTGTTGCAAGGGCCTATTGTGATGCTCTTTTTCACTTCATCTCCATCTGCTGCAGAAACTCAATCGGTTCTTCCAATGGCAAATCGTCCACTTCTGGATAATATTATATTTTGTATATCTCCTTGTAGAAACTCCTGTATGTTGCATTCGAACAAACTCATGTATTGACTGGCATCTCCATATAATCTACACTTGTGTTCACTTTAATTTCCACCAATTGTTCCCTTCAACCTTCTTACGCCACCCAATATAATTTCATTCCAATAAACTTTACCAGTTGCTTTCCCATTCACACAGCAGATGAATGTTTGACCCGCTTCTCCAACCAGATCTGAAACTCTTTACAATTCTACTCAAGAATTTCTGCTCACAGTGTCTACAGGTATTTTCCCTTTAAGGTCTACATAAATTGTCCCTCAATTCTGCAATAGATAGTCTTTAAATCTACAACAACTCGCCCTTGAAGATCTGCACTTAAGTCTAGCACAATTCACCTTTTAGGTCTGCAAAAAATTCGCCTCAAGGTTTGCACTTAAATCTGCTAGAAATTGCCCTTTAGGTCTTCAAAGATTCACCTTCAAGGCTGCTCTTAAAAACACCTTAGATCTACTTCTAAGGTATGCTCCAAAATCCGCTATCAATGGAATGATATTTAATGAAGAATGCTTAAACAAATCTGATCAAATCTTTTATAAACCCGCTCTAATACCATGTTAGTTTTTAGATCAGAAATGTCAACAAGCAGAAAATACAACACAATGAACAATGAACACAGTGAGTACCCTGGGAAAACCCTCCAACTCGAGGGAGAAAAACCCAGCAACAATATACTCTTATAAATTAGAAGAAAACTGCAGAAAATTGCATACAAATCAGGCCCTAGACAAGGCCAAGTCTAATATAATGAATGGAGACACTTCTCCTTCAAGCAAAATACAAATGATGACACTTCTTGTAAAAATCAGATCTGTTGCTAGGAGGCAAACTACTGCTGGTGCTGAAGATGCGAATTGGAGAGTGAAGGAATTGATGACCACATGAGAGGACTCCATCCTCTATAAATACCAAACTAGGCAACCTTCTCTCTAGGGCCTACCTAGAACAAATATATTTTATTTATAAAAGATGAAGGCCAACCTGCCTTGAGCAAGATATAATTAGGAGAAAATATCTCCTGCCGCTACAACACTAACATTTATTAGGTTTGTTAAATAGGTTATTATATTGATGGTACAAATATTTTTTTATATTGTATATTTAGGGAGGTGGTTTTTGAAGTTTCCTAAAAAATAGGATTTGTGAATCCTATAATGTAATGACTGCCCTTGTTTTTCTTTATTTTCTGATATTCTGATTTGAGTTTGTTTGATGATGATTTACTTGAGTTTCATATGCCCTTTGTTGATGTGTAGCCGCGGGCCTCATACTTCCAGTGGCAATTTTAACAAAGCAATAAATTAAACATAGCCAGCGGCTATTTATTTATTGAAGGCAATTTCATTTGTTTGTAATTAATATTTATATTACTCATTTCAAAGGAGGCCGACTATAGTGAAGAGACACATTGTTTAATGAGCAAGCCGACCTTTCATGAAGAGGCGCAATATATTGTATATATAGGCGCTCACTCTCCATCATTTTCACATTCATTTCATCTTTGTTCAAGTTCGCATCTTAGCAAGAAATCGAGTCTTACATTCAGGAGATCGATTCATTCAATATTATTGTTTAAGATTGCATCAAGTGTGGTGTTGATCAATTCGGCCTTGTATTGGCCTCATTGTAAAAGTGAGTTGCTTCCCATTATTCAATATATAAGAGATATATTGTCGCTAGGTTTTTTCTCCCTCAAGTTGGAGGGTTTTCCCAGGGTATATGTTGTGTCAAATTTTTTAAAATTGTTCTATATCTACTTAATTTCTGATCCTAAAATTAACATGGCATTAGAACGGATTTAGAAAAGATCTGAGCAGATATGGCAAAAAGCATACTAGAACAATCAAGTCAAATTAAGAATGAAGAATAGTTGATTTGGCATCAGTATTCTCCTCTGCATTCTCTTATTCTAGAAGTGCTAGTTTGTATTCATCAAGTCGTTGCATCAAGAAGCAAATTCTCAGAAGCTGCTTGGCGAGTTAGAGGATTCAACATTGGATGGTGTCTACGGTGAATGGTTGGCTAGTATTGAAGACAGTAGATTATATATACCGACTCCCTCCATTGCCGTGTCTGATGTCTAATTTCTCTCCAGAAGGAAATCGTTGTTGATTGCAAGGACTCTGGCTTATGTTAAGCATTTGTATTACATCTTGAGCCTGTAGGAACAGGTTTCTTTTTGAAGTGGAAAATTCACAGTCAGGACTATTGCAAACACAGTCCCGTCAAGTCACTGGTAACTACCGTAAAGATTCTTATCGGGCTATGGTTGAAGAAACAAACACATATATTCAGGTAGCCGATGAAATAGAAGAAATGTATTAGAAGACAATGGTATTCAAGAAACAAGCCATCTGTCAGGTTGTGGCGACCACGAATGTGTATTGGCAAGGAACGGCATTAGAATGTTTGTCCGATGCCATTCTCAATCATTCTTTACCTGTTGTTACTCTTGGTGAGCGTTCTATCAAAGAACTTCTAGCATGTCAAATATGGCATATGGAGAGTCTCGAGAATTATAGAAAAGATGGGAAATAAGCCGGAAATAAACCAATTTCAGATTTTCTCCATTGCAAGAAATTCGATGAAAGAATCGGGAGCTGCTTGAAAGTGAGGAATTCTTATGGAGGATTTATTTAGCCACCGAATCTGTTGAGGCTTTTAGTGCGAAAAAGTCAAAAGAATCATTTGGAGGCATCAGAAGGAGGTGCCACTATAAAGGGCGCCGAATATCGCTTATCAGTCGGGCGCATCAACTCCATATCATGGGAGCCCCTACATTCCTAACACCTGCGGACAACCGTCACATTCATGTCTAGATCACAGGCTTGCTGAGGCTTTTGGGAACCGTTAGTGCCTAGCATTTTAGAGCTGAAGATTTTATTTTTTTTTCTTTCCATTCCTGTTACTGCCTAGCATGTGCAAATCATGATTATTTTGGTCGTCATTTGTGATGTTTTATGTATGACTGCTGGTATCAGCTATTAAGGAAGGCATTATTGTTTGCCATGAGCCTGCGAATATTGCTGATGTTCATACTAGCATCGGTCTTGACTTCCAGCCGATCTACCTTACATATTTGAATAAATTAGATGATAGTCTTTGACTATCTAATTTATATATATGTTGCGATTTAATGAAGAAGCACGTATTCTTAAGATGCAAGGCTGACTTCATTTCTTAAGAAGGATTATGATTTGTTTATTGAGGCCGACTTCATACTCCATGAGACACGATTTTACTAGGCGTGATCTTCCATACAAAGGCGTCTTTTATTATTGGTGGCTGACTCTTGGTGAAGGCCGACTTGAGAACATTTGAAGAGGCACGTCCTCTCTCAAATGTTGTATATATATATTCGATGTTTCACTTCTTTGTAATTTTTTCATTTTATTCAGTTCATGTTCTTCATATGCGAGTTCAAGTCAAGAGCAGAAGTTCGAGTTATTAGTTTCAGATTGGTCATTGATTATCCTTCATCAAGTGTGAAGTCTTCAAGGCAGTTCGATATCTATTGTGGCTGTATTCTGTATCAGCAAATTGGTATCTTGTGTTGGCTGAGTTGCATCCTTCTTTGGTGCTCATATTGGCCTATTGTAAAAGGAGACTTTCTTTGTTGAGATTCAATATATAAGTGATATATTGTTGCTGGGTTTTTCTCCCTCAAGAGGAGGGTTTTTCCCAGGGTTTCTGCTGTGTTATTGTGTCTGATTTTGAATTAATTTTCTGTACACTTAATCTGATCATAAATTTAACAAATATGCCTCAGGCTTCATCGGATTATTTGAGGTCACTCTTATATGCCGACCGCTACATAAAGTCTAGCTATCAGGTTCTGTTGATGGTACTGTGAATGACATGGAAGCAGCATAATACATCTGTTGGAATTGGGTATAAAGGTCATTACCTAAGAGATGTAAAGGATTCGATGGTAGGAAATGGATATCATCTGGAGTTGTGTGAATCATACTTGGCTTTATCAACTAAGCTGAGAAGAAACTACAGACAAGCGCCTGACTGCATCTATAGAATAGACCAATATAAAGAGATAAGTATTCTTTGTTTGTATCTTTGAAATCACATCTCTAGGCTGAAATTCAGTTTGTTGAGTTGTGCAAATCTGACATCGATTATTTGGTTCGTGTGACTAGCTGAGGTTGCAGTTTCTTTTTTGAGTGGTGATCGTTGACATAAAATACCTTTGTGATACCATTCACTCATTGCGAGTTGTTTCATGCTAGTTGTGAAAATTTCTGAGTGACTCAGAAATGAAAGGAGAACTGCAATCTCGATTGTCATTGGTTGGTCACATCGATACCATTCACTATGTGCATGAACTGTGATGGTGCCTTGAGAGGCCTAGTTTTATATTGAATATGCTGGCTGCATAATGTGTCTGAGAAATCTAAGTTGAGCAAATTGTTTTTTGTGTTGTGTTGTGATTGCATTTCCTAGAGCAAAAAAAATTGAGTAAAGTCAAAAGAAAGACATAACAGAATCAACAAAGATAAGTTCTATTATCTCTCTAATTAATCTATCTAATGATATTTGCTACATGCTTCACTTGTAGTTTGATTTTCATGAACTACTATTAATCTCTTTAAAATGCAGGTTGGATCAAGAAGCAAATGAATGATGAATTAATTATCTGAGATTACTTAAGGAATTCAAGGAAGAAAGAGCTTGATGCATCCTGTAAGGAAACGACACAGGCTGAAGAATAGAGACACAGCTTGCTGTCTTAAAGCTAAGTTGGTGACACATAACTATAGACATCTCTCGAGGTCACAAGGCCGGGTCTTCCTTGGATGGAGAGTTTGCATCAGCAAGAAGATTGAGAAAGATGAAGATACTAAAAGAACCACTACAGATTGTCATTGTGATCAATTACTTCAAAAAGAGTTAAATTCTGAGGATTCAAGGCTCGAGTTGAGAGCATGTTCGGGAAAAGGATTAAGGTTCTAAGATGAAGGGGAGTTCACTTCTAGAGGATTTCCTTGCAATATTTGAGGCAGGGATCAAGAGGGAGTTTTGTGACTTACTAGTGAAGGTGTCAGCTATGTGGGTTGCAGTATTGCAAGGATAGGTGCTAAAGTCCTTGTAGGACCTCTTCAACTGCAGAGAACAGAATTGCACAAGATAGTCAATCTGGATTTGACATTGGTAGCTCTGTAAACCTATTCAAAATAGAGTGATCTGGGATGAGGTCGAGGAGGACAGTCCTAAACTCTCTACAATACTAGAGATGTGCGCTGGAAACCATTTCTCTAAGGCAAGCGTTGCAGGCAATCTTGGACAAGGAGGTCAGAAGGTTGATGCAAATACTTGGAGCTTCAGAGGGAGTCACATCATCATGAAGATTTGTTGTAATGCATTTTTCTCTAAGACAGAGAAATTTGAGGTGTAAGCCCTTGTTAATGCATCTTTCTCTGAGACGAAGAAATTTGAGGTGTAAGCCCTTGTTAATGCATCTTTCTCTGAGATGAAGAAATTTGAGGTGTAAGCCCTTGTTAATGCATCTTTCTCTAAGATGGAGAAATTTGAGGTGAAAGCCCTTGTTAATGCATTTTTCTCTGAGACGGAGAAATTTGAGGTGAAAGCCCTTGTCCATCTCTGAGACAAAGATGTGGTTTTTTCCACCCTCTGGGAGTAGCCATGGTGGATGTCATGTTGAGAGACTCCATGACAACATCACGTTGAGAGACTCTGTGATGATTTCCTTGTACTTGTGTTTATACACCCTCTGGGAGTAGCCATGGTGGACATCATGTTGAAAGACTCCATGATGACATCGCGTTGAGTGACTCCATGATGGGCACTTGTACACTTGTTCCTTTCCATACATGGGAGTAGCCATGGTGCATGATATCACGTTGAGTGACTCCGTGATGAGCTCTTTTCCACAAATGGGTGTAGCCACTGTGGGTGTCATGTTGAGAGACTCCATGACATTGGATATTTCGATATCTGGAAGTATTCCTCCTTAGCTAAGAGGGAGTGTTGATGTGTAGCCACGGGCCTCATACTTCTAGTGGTGATTTTAACAAAGCAATAAATTAAACATAGCCAGCGGCTATTTATTTATTGAAAGCGATTTCATTTGTTTGTAATTAATATTTATATTACTCATTTCAAAGGAGGCCGACTATAGTGAAGAGACACATTGTCTAATGAGCAAGCCGACCTTTCATGAAGAGGCACAATATATTGTATATATAGGCGCTCACTCTCCATCATTTTCACATTCATTTCATCTTTGTTCAAGTTCGCATCTTAGCAAGAAGTCGAGTCTTACATTCAGCAGATCGATTCATTCGATATTATTGTTTGAGATTGCATCAAGTGTGGTGCTGATCAATTCAGCCTTGTATTGGCCTCATTGTAAAAGCGAATTGCTTCCCATTATTCAATATATAAGAGATATATTGTTGCTGGGTTTTTCCTCCCTCAAGTTGGAGGGTTTTCCCAGGTTATATACTGTGTCAAATTGTTTAAAATTGTTCTATATCTGCTTACTTAATTTCTGATCCTAAAATTAACACCCTTCATGTTTTCAAGTTTACATAAAGTAAATGATGCAAAGTACAGAAAATAGAGATAGAATATTCTAGCAAGAGGATTTTCAGAACTTTCAATATACTGATTTTTATAACAGTAAATTTTCAGACTTAAACAAGTTATCAGAATTTTGGAAAATACAGTTCAGACCTGGAATGATGTGCAAACAGCAAATAAGGTCTTCTTTACGCAATAACATCCACCGCAGCTATCAGACCAGCGTGCCCCTTACAATCTTAAAGCAATAACCAATGTTTTCAGAGTTCACAATGGCTCAGATCGGCCTATACAACAGCCAGCACAAATCTGGAATAAACACTCAAAATGGGCGCTCCCTACAAATGGGTGACTTGCTTCTAAAATTCAGATTCTGCTCTAAAAATTATTGTGAACACATGCCTTGAGTCACCTAGAGTAGAAGCAAACAAACAACCAATACCCAAATTGCCACCTTGGATCAATAAGGAGTTATGCACGAAATATCAGCTTCAGACCCTGTCAAAAGGTGCTCAGAAAATACTCAAAATCACTCCAAAACACTCCAAAATGAAGCCGCGCCTCCACAAGCAAAAACCCAAATACCAAACCTCAAAAGTACTTGAATATCTTCATGTTTCTTGACTGAAAACTAAGAATAATGAAGCTCTGAAGTGATCCTTGGATGGAACCACACCCAACCAGCTAGGGTGGGTCTTTCACTACCGAAACTAGCTCCTGAATGAAGAAGGTTTTCGTCCTTAACATCAAATTGCAGACCCCTAGAGTAATTCCAGCAGCATCCCGTTATGCATCCTTTTCCAACATATCCAAATGAGATAATATAGGCTCAATTAGGAATTAGGGCAAACTTAGGTTTGAAAAAAAACTCCCTCCAAAAGCTACGCCCCTTTTTGCCTTTATATTTTATAAAAAAAAATCATTTTAAACCTTGCTTTGTGCCTCCCTAGGCGTCCCCCTTACTAGTATAATATCTTTCTATTTGTTTTGCTAATGGTCATCTAGACATTTTTAGTTAGTTTAGGATAGTTTCTATTTTCAACTTATATTAACATTTTTTTCTTTTAGAAACGTCTTTGTAAATCTATATAAGGAACTTTGGTTCCTCTGTTTAATATAACATCGATTATTTGAACATGGTATTAGAGCTGGTCTGAGCTTGTCTCCCTCATGGGAGGGCTCAGGATTTTGGGAGGGCCTGTTGAAGTAGGGTTTCTGAAAAATCATGAGCTAGGGTTCGTGGTTCTATTTTCCAATAGTTTGTGTTCTTACTTCCAAAATTTCTTAGGGCCCGTTTTTATTCATAATCTGTAATTCATGATTTATCACGTGGGTTTTGATAAGGTCAAGGGATTTTTTGCTAAAAATCGCACGACCTCCCGTCATTCTAATTTGTGGATTTTCTCCATTCTTGTTGCACACGATTTTGTGTTTTTCGTGGCCATTTTCTTCAGATCCCTACGCAATTTTTTTCCTTCTGTCTGCGCGTGACTACTCTCTCCACTTCTTTGGCCGCGTGCGAGGACTTCTTATCGCATTTTTTTAAGGGCTTTTGGGCATCTGTAGGAGAAATCTCAACTTTTAGAGTCATTTTGTGGTGCGTGACATCACAAATTCTCTCTGCAATTTCTCAACTCGCATTTCTGGGCAATTTCATCACAATTTTCCTAAGTGATTTTTTTTTAAAATCATATTTCTTTATGCATTTTCGTGGCCTTCTGAAGGGTAAAACCATGGCAGAAAGGTTTGAGCGGTTTTAAATTCGTGTTTCACTGCATTTTTGAGGGTTTCTAAACAAGTTCTTTGGCATGTGCGACCTCTGCATACTGTGTGCGTTGTCTCTCAAGATTTGGAGGAAGATTGTCGTCTAGAGACAACTTTGGTTTGTTGGTTTTTGTAAATCAATGTTTTGGGTTTTTAATAATTTTGTCCCTTTAAAAAAAAAAAAAAATCTGTCTTGTGGTTTTTAATAATTTTGTCCCTTAAAAAAAGATCCTGTTTGGGTTTTAGTAATTTTTTCTCCTTACCAAAATTATGATAGTTTTACAATTTTTGTCCCTATAAAAAATTATTGGCTTTTGCTTTTTTGATTTTTTGCCTGAAAAATCATGGGAGGGTTTATAATTTTTTCCTAAACAAAATTAAGGGTTTGCTCCTGTATGCCCTAGTCAGGATTTTTGCAGTTCGGGAGGGCTCTCTGGTTTCTGAAAAGGTTTTACCATTTTTCCTTAAAAACGATGTTATGTATGCTGAGTCGTATTTCGGATTTTGTCCCAACTACCTATTTGGTTTTTACGATTTTATCCTCAAAAATCGTTTCTAGGCTTCTGCAATTCATAGAGTTGCGTGGGATTCCTTTGTGGGTTTTTATCATTTTCTTCCGAATAAAAGATGCTTTGTAAACTTCAATTTTAGGGTTTTACGATTTTTTTCCTCAAAAATTGTGGTTTGTTGTAGTCTATTTTGGTCGCACCTAGAGTTGTTGGGGCGAACATTTGCACAACTGCCTTCTTGCAGTCTATTCTAGGGCGTCGTGCTCATCTGCAAAAGTTTGGAGCGTTTGCCAATTTTTTCTCAAAATTGTGGCAGTTGTTCTCAGTGTGTCTCTAGTTACAGGGAGGGGCAGTTTTGTTACCCAACATCAGGTTGGATGTTTTGTGATCAGTTTTGATCATTTCCAGAATTTTTGCAGTTTCTGGGAGGGTTGGTGGCAGACTAAGCTCTTGTCTTTTGTTGCAGAAGCGTTATGAGAAGAAGGGTGCAGCCTTCTCTGTTATTTCTCTGGGTAGTTAGAACGATGACCATTAAGGGAGGGTATTAGTATAACATCTTTCTATTTGTTTTGTTAATGGTCATCTAGTTGTTTTTAGTTAGTTTAGGATAGTTTCTATTTTCGTCTTCTGTTAACGTTTGTTTCTTTTAGAAACGTCTTTGTAAATCTATATAGGGAACTTTCATTCCTCTGTTTAATATAACATCAATTATTTGAACACCCCTTATCCAGCATACTAAAACATTTTTGATGCTTTAAAACTAGTGTTACCCCAAGTTTCTAGGATGAAGATGGCAGGGGATGGCGGAACAAGTCCCCAAGTTTCTAATTTTTCAAGCCAAATTTGGGGATGGCGGGGGGACGGCTATCTAAAATATAGAAAAATTTAAAATATATAGGGAAACATTAAATATTCATATGAAAACATGGATAAAGCATGCATATATACATTATAGAAACTTAGCATATAAAATTTGTGTTAAGAATTCATTGCCAATATAGCTTTTTTTTCAATTACGATATGAAAATCAAAATAAAAAAAATATGGTACACTATTGCCATCCCCTGGCCGTCCCCTGTCCCCGGGACGTTTCCGGGATGGGGATAGGGGGTTTAGACCTGGGGACGCGTAGACAGGTAACATTGTTTAAAACAACTCAAGTTCATCAACTAGGTGCCAAGGTACAAGACAATGTCCTCTCAAACCCTCAACATATAGTTATAAAATAACTTTATTAAAATATTTCAAGAGAGGAATAACACATTAAAATAATCAGACCTTAGCAACCCAACGCCTCAACTGAAATGACAGTGTTGAAAGTAGCCTGACCTAGACCAACTTTCCATAAATAGACTTACTATTTTTAGTAACTACTAAAAATAGTAAATATACTGAAAGCTCCAACTGGTATGAAAACTGATATGCAAAGTGACTTACTATAAACAGTAAGTGCTAGACCTGGCCCCCTGCTAAAAATAGAAAATCAACCTGAAACTCCAAAAACCTCCATAGAAAGGATTGGAACTGAATTCCCTTACCACTTCCATTTAGCCTACAGGAACTCTAGAATAGCTAAAGGAAAACCACAGCTCAGAGGCTAGGATGGGACATTACATATTGTTAATGATATTGCAGCTTCAGGCTCGTCCTTCCAGCCACAAGTGAAGACATAAATAAATGTAGCCTATTGGCTATTTATTTATATGTGACAATTAATATGGGCGCATCTCTTGGCAACAATATAATTCTTATCTTGGGCCGACTTTCATTGTAAATTATTTATTATTTGAAATTATATTGTATCTTGGCCGACCTTGTACATGAAAAGGTGCAACCTCTCTCAGTTGTATATATACAAGGTTACATTCTTCCATTCATAATTCATCAAGCAAGTTCGATTCATTTTCTTCTAAGTGCGAATTTCTTCAAGAGTCAAGTGCGAATTTCTTCAAGTGCTGAAGTGCGAATTTCTTCTAGAGCTGAGTGCGAATATTATCAGGGGCAAATTGTGAATATCTTTGAAGGCCAGATTTATCTTGTCAGAAGTGCAGATCATTATCTGTTATTGTATCTGGTGTAGGTACAGAATTTTGGCCTTGTGTTAGGCCTCATTGTAAAGAGAATTGTTGCCACTGTTTATATATATAAGAGAGATCTTTGTTGCTGGGTTTTTCTCCCTCAAGAGGAGGGTTTTCCCAGGGTATCTGCTGTGTTATTTTGTCTGATTTGAATTAAGTTTCTGTGCATATAATCTGTTCATTAAAATTTACACATATAAATATGCAATGTGTTATTGAACGAAAGATAAGGAGAAACAAAAGAAGTATATTATTTGTGTATAATTTTCTGTCTACCTCTGCCTAAATTTACAATATTTATGATGTGTATGTCTATATCCACCAAGTGTTGTTTTCTCTACTAACTCTAGAATCATTTCCTACACTCCCTTGGACTTTTCAACTTTTTATGCCACTTGTTCCTTTATCTCTAAAGTAGAAGCACTCCTTGTTTCTTTTCTTCATTTTCTTCGCATTCTTCTTATGATTCTTCCTTTATACTGTTTTTCATATTCATCTTCTTACCCTATATTGTCTTTGCTTTGGTCCACATTGTGTGTAATATTCTCTGAAGTTACCTTTTTCCCCCTATACTGAAGCGTCACGAACTTCTTTTGCGCAATACTATTTACTATTCCCAAGTCTCTAACCAAGGATATTCAAGAACAATATCCAATCCATTGATATGCATGGCAAAAAAATCTGAATGCAAAACATTCTGTCCATGGTATGCATCAAATTTCAAAAAATTGATAATTCTTACCATATATTTGAGTCTCTTTGATCTTCTTTGATTGAACCTATAGTTGCTTAGCTATGTCCATGCTAATGAAGTTATACCTGTTGTTAGTGTTTATGGCTACAATGCCCTTCTTTTGAACATACCCATGAAATTGAAATATTGAATCTTCCTTCCTTGGAGCTAAACTATTTGCACTCTTAGTGATCCGAAAAATGGTCAAATTGTTCAGATTGAAAAGGTTCCACAATCAAGCATATGCTACATGTTCACTTGCAACAAGATGTAAATCACTTTTAGCAGTGTTGTAGGTGTTTAGTAACATGTTGCAGGTGATCAGTAAATTATTGCACATAATCATTACAGTTGCAGGTGTCCAGTAACATGTTGCAAATGTTATGTTTACACTCCCAATGGCATGGGGTATTTCAGAGAGTTGATTCTGACCTTGTGTGGGTCATTTGGACACCATTCTTCTGTTGGAATCACTGTTGGGGTGATTCTTTTTGCTTTCAGCAATGCTGCAAGTGCTGGAAAACATGCACAGCAAATATGTGATCTGGAAATCGGTTTTGTAGGGGTCATGGTGGTAGTCTGGAACATCATAATGGTCCATGTGGAGTCAATTAACCATATCCATACTCGTTACAAATCAGTATTGGGTGAAGAACAACAGCTGGAGGTCAATAGGGCAAAAGATAATGAAGAGGCAGATTGGCCTCTTGAAAAATGCATTTTTGATTTTTGTCTTGGCCGCATTTGTCTTTTGAACCATAGAAGCATAAATCTGCAAAAAAACCCGATTAATCGCGATTTTTAATAAATCTGCAGCCTGGACGATTTTTTCCCGATTTTTTGAAAAAATCGTTGACTTTTGGTTGACTTTTTGGTCAATGATTTTTTTTTTGTTTCAAACTGCAAATTCGCCAAAAAAACGTGTTTAAAATCTGGAAAAAAACGAAATCGAGCTGATTTTCGCACAAGAAAAACCATGAGACCATGGCTTTTTGCTTATTATTATGCTTTGATAGATTTTTTCC